>QLOH01000385.1:0-600000 GCA_026901365.1 Sesbania bispinosa
ACATGGGTAATATTCCTTAGAAGCAAGGATGAGACCTTTAAGAATTTCACAATATTCTGCAAGAAGGTACAAAATGACAAAGGATTCTGTATATCTGTCATTAGAAGTGATCATGGTGGAGAGTTTGAGAATGCAAACTTTCAGCTGTTCTGTGATGAGAATGGGATCTCACACAATTTCTCTGTGGCTAGAACACCTCAACAAAATGGGGTTGTTGAGAGAAAGAACAGAAGTTTGCAAGAGATGGGAAGAACCATGCTCAACTCATGCAGTCTACCAAGGACCTTCTGGGCAGAAGCTATTAACACAACCTGCTACCTTCAAAACAGAATATTGGTAAGACCAATTCTGAAAAGGACTCCCTATGAGTTGTGGAAAGGAAGAAAACCCAACATATCATATTTCCATCGCTTTGGCTGTGAGTGTTTTATACTTAACACAAAGGATGATCTTGGAAAATTTGATGCAAAATCTGATAAAGGATTTTTCATAGGTTATTCTGAAACATCAAAAGCCTATAGAGTTTATAACTCTAGAACTTCAATCGTAGAAGAATCAATCCATGTTAAATTCAATGACATGAAAGAGACTGATAGGGAACTATCAGATCTAGAAGATGATTTTGCAGGATTGGAGCTAAACACACACAACAGCACCAATGATGAACAGGTGTCTGAAGATCTATCAGAACCTCTTCAGACAAATGTTGAGTCTCAGACTGAGTTAGTATCACCTCTCAAACCTGACTGGAGATACAAGTCACATCATTCTAAAGAGAAAATCATTGGCAGTACTTCAGAAGCAGTTAAGACAAGATCAAAATTTAAGAATCTGAATTCTCTTGCTCCCTTGTCTGAAATCGAGCCAAAGAACATTGATGAAGCTCTGCATGATGAAGGGTGGATCCTAGCCATGCAAGAGGAGCTGAATCAATTTGCTAGGAGTGATGTCTGGACCCTTGTTACTAAACCCCATGGGAAAACAAATATTGGAACCAAATGGGTGTTCAGAAACAAGTTGTCTGAAGAAGGGAAAGTGGTCAGAAACAAGGCAAGACTGGTGGCTCAAGGGTACAATCAACAAGAAGGAATTGACTTTACTGAAACATTTGCCCCTGTTGCCAGGTTAGAAGCAATTAGAATTCTTCTTTCTTATGCTATAAATAATGACATCAAACTATATCAAATGGATGTCAAAAGTGCTTTTCTCAATGGATTCATTGAAGAAGAAGTTTTTGTTAGACAACCCCTTGGTTTTGAGGATGTTGTTTTTCCTGATCATGTTTTCAAACTGAAAAAGGCTCTTTATGGTCTGAAACAAGCCCCAAGAGCTTGGTATGACAGATTGAGCAGTTTTCTTATCAAAAATGGTTTTGAAAGAGGAAAAGTAGATACAACCCTTTTTAGAAAACAGTCTAACAAACTGATGCTTGTCCAGATATATGTTGATGACATTATATTTGGTTCAACTGATTCTTCACTATGCAAAGAGTTTTCTGAGTTAATGCAATCAGAGTTTGAAATGAGTTTAATGGGTGAACTAAAATTTTTCTTAGGACTTCAGATTAAGCAAGACTCTGATTGTATATGGATCCATCAAGAGAAATATACAAAAGAAATCCTTAAGAAGTTCAATTTAAGTGATTGCAAACCCATGTCAACTCCTATGCATCCCTCTTCATCTTTAAGTAAGGATGAAAATGAAGAACCAGTTAATCAAACTTTGTATAGAGGAATGATTGGCTCTTTATTGTATCTAACAGCAAGCAGACCTGACATTATGTTCAGTGTATGTCTTTGTGCTAGATTTCAATCAGATCCAAGAACTACTCATTACAAAGCTGTCAAGAGAATTTTTAGATATCTTAAAGGTACTACTAATCTTGGTCTATGCTATAAGAAAGACAAGGATTGCAGGTTAATAGGATATTGTGATGCTGAATTGCTGGAGATAAAATAGAAAGAAAGAGTACCAGTGGAGGATGTCACTTCTTTGGAGGCAACATGATCAGCTGGTCAAGCAAAAGGCAAAGCACCATTGCATTATCAACAGCAGAAGCAGAATACATCTCAGCAGCTAGTTGTTGTTCACAACTGCTATGGGTGAAGTATCAGCTTGAGGATTTTAACATTCCTATATATGTTATACCTGTGTTGTGTGATAATACAAGTGCCATTAATTTTTCTAAGAATCCTATTCAACATTCTAGGGCTAAACATATAGAAATCAAGCATCATTTCATTAGAGACTATGTTCAAAAAGGTGTTTTTGATATAAAGTTCATTGAAACAGAGCATCAATGGGCAGATATATTCACAAAACCCCTGGCTGAAGATAGATTTAAGCTCATATGCAATAACTTAAACATACATGCATTTCCTAATTGATTTTGTATGCTGTATGAAAAAGAGCATCTGAAATCTCAGGGTGTCTGAAATTGTGACATGTCTGAAATCTTAGGGTATCTGAAATTCTATATGTGTATCTGAAATTTCTTACTTGTCTGATATAACTAGATGACGTGGCTATCTGAGACGGTTAAAATACATTTATGTTGTCTCTTCCACTTCGCACGTTACCCAACGTCTGCGGAGCCAGTACATGCCATCATTACATCATGGGTCTATAAATGCAGGAGTTAGTGTGTTGGAGAAGCCTTACACTTTCTCTCAGCTTTTGTTTAAACTTCGTCATCTCTCTCGCAACTGTTTTCATCTCAAGCTATCTCTGCAACTTTAATGGCACCAAAGAAGTCTTCAAGTTCAGGTGGAAATGTGGTTAGATCCAAAGGTGTGGACCTTGAGGATCTTCGTAACCTTGGGATGGACTTGTTTGAGGAGTTTGATGCTGTGGGCTGGACGCCATTCTTTGACAAGGTTTACTGTTCGTGGCATGAGCAGAGTGTGATTGACTTCTGGGCATCAGCAAGAGGAATCCCTAACTCCAAAGGGATATATGAAAGCATCAGGGCTAATGTCCTGGGTGTTCCCGTGTTCGTGGATGAAGGTATTTTGTCTACTGTCACTGGTGTAAAGGCAGAGGGAGCATCTTTCTCTCCTGGATGGGAGCAGAAGAATGGTGGTCAGAAGAAATTTACCAAGATGCTGTATGGAACTGAAGTTCCTGAAAGTCCTGATTCCGAATTCATGTTAGATAAGGTGAGAGTACTCCACTCCATCTTAGGGTGCTCCATAATCCCTAAGAGTGGGAGCAGAAATCATGTGTCTAAACTAGAAAGATTCTGCTTGATTCATCTGCTGCAGAAGGAGAAGATGAATCTTCCAAGCATCCTTATGTTTCACATGCAGAAGAAGATCAGAGATTCCGGTGCAAATCTTCCCCACAATCTGCTCATAACCAAGGTACTCTTACACTTCAAAGTGCCTATTGTGAGGCTGTATGATCACAAAGGCCCTAATTTCTTTGGTGAAGCAAATCTTAAGAGCATGAATCTAAAGAATGCTCTAGTACCAAGACCTCCATCTCCTACTCTGAAGGAGAGTATGTTACTGGAGAAGGCATCAAGGAGGAAAAGCACCATTGAGGTACTGGAAAGAGAGCTGCAAGGAGACATCAGAAAGGAGGAGTTCAAAGGCTTTAAGCCCTCCCCTCAACCAAAGCTGCGGAAGTTACCAGTAAGAAGGGCAGCAAAAGTGTCTGCAACAAACCCTAACTTGCACTCTAAGACAACTGAACCTGTTCAGAAGGCTTTGCCAAAGTCATCTGAAATTGTGGGTCAAGGGTCTGAAATTGCAAGGTCTCTTAAGCCTACTTCAGACAAAAAAGGAAAGGCTCATGAGGATAGGATTGTTGATGCTGATGCTGTAGTAGCATCACCTTTGGCTACTTGCCCCTCTGATCCAGAACTAATCCAAGTGGCTGCCATAGCTACTGCTTTGGAGCAAGAGGAGCTGGAAGAAAAAGAAGAACAAGAGAAGTCTGATCATGCACTTGCTGTGGCTACACAGCTTGCCTTAGCTGATGATGAAAGGCAAGAAACCTTGGCTCAAGGTTCTAAGAAAAGAAGAAGATCCAGTGTTGTTCAAAGGAAGAAGAAGAGAAGTAGACTTCTTGAGGTGGCTCCTGAACCTACTACTAGAGTTACAAGAAGTCTGACTAATCAACAAGAAGCTGTGGAGATGGCTGACAAGTACCAGAAGTTTGTCACAGCCAATCTCTTTTTCAAAAAACGTAGAGAAGCCAAGCAAGCTGAAAGAGAAAACCAGCAGGTGTCTGAACCTGAAAAACCTAAGACTCCAGTAAAGAGGCTTAGAGTCAGGTTTGACAATGTGACCCCTTCACCCCCCCTCTTCACCTGAAAAGAGGCCTGCTGAAGAACAAGAAAAAGAAATAGAGGTTGATGATCAACCTATGGTTACTGAAGAAGAAGAACCTGCACCAACATCACCATCATCACCCCCATCATCACCATCATCTTCATCATCTTCATAGTCAGCTCAATCTGAAGAACCTGTTGTGGAGATTCAGCAAGGATCAAGTTCCAAGGTATGGAAAGGGAGTATGTTGCCTGAACGCATTAGGGTTGGACCCAAAAGTAGGGATTTCTTCACAGAACCCACTTTTGATCCTTATGCATTCCCCTTCACTGATCATCAGTATGTGGAAGAAGCTGAAGTGCCCCATAAGAGGTATGAGGGACCTTTCTTTGAAAGGGAAAGGGTTCCTAAGTTCCCAAACCTCTATGAAGAGCTGTTGTACTTCAGAGATGCACCTCCCATCTCTCTGCATCAAGGTTTGATCAAGCACACTGCTGAAGCTGAAAGAGATAAGTACAAGGTAAGCTTTGATCAGCAGTACTCAGGACAGTTAGAGAAGATCAGAAAGGGTGTGGTACCACCTTCTCATAAGTGGGCTCCACTCAATCCTTTCTCTGATGAAGACTGTCTGAAATTATCCAATGAAGACTGGAGCTTTGCTAGGCAGTTGTATACAGAAGGAGAGCTGTTTGAAAGAGACTGTCTTAAGGGCATAGGTATGAGAGGCTACAAGCCTCCTAGGACTTTCTCAATCAGGCCAACCACCAAAATTCCGGTGCAACCTGATAGGATTGTGCCTAGGTATCCTTTGAAGGAGGGTTCTGAAGATAAGTTTAAAGAACCTAAAATCTACTCAGCCCCCTTCAAGCCTTTGACTCCAAGGGAGTGGAGAGAGCTTCCTGCCAATATAAAGAAGCAAGGAGGAGGCATGGATCACAGTCTCAGAGACAGAGTTTGGGCTTCATATTGGAAGATAAGAGAGGATGCTGGATCCTCTTCTGGGTCATATGGACCTGATGAAGATTCACTAGTTGGTCATGGGAAGCACCTCAATGTGCAGTATATGTTTATCAGACAACTCTTTCCCCCTCTAACTGCACCATTTCATGAAGAATGGGAGTTATTAAACCCCATTGGCACCTTCTTTCATCCTATCTATTATCCTCATGAGTATGGGTTGTTTCTAGGTTTTGGAGTGCTATGATTTGTATGTAGGTACATTCAAATCATCCTCTATGAATCAGATCCTGATCCTAAGGAAGAAAATAGAAGGCTAAGGATGAAGATAAAGAAGCTGGAGAAGAAGAATGCAGACCTTGTTGCTAAGCAAGACCAAATCCTTCAAGAGCAACAACAGATTAAATATGGCCAAGAGGATATGAAGACTGCTCTGTAAGGTTCAAATATCCCCTCAAAAGTGGTTTTAATCATGACAACCAAATCAAATGTAACATAGCATAATTCTGATTTCAAAGAAGACTAAGCATTTCTTTTGAGTATGTATTCAGAAGCAACAGGTCTAATCTTGAAGAAGGAGAAACATGAGAATCATGAGAAGCTTGAGAAACATGAAGAAATTTCATTCCAATAACTAACAGAAGCAGCAAACTAAACAGGAATGACAAATCTGTGAAGGAAAACTTGAAATTAAAATGAGTAAATTCAGAATAACTCATTCAAACTTCTCATATCTTGCAGAAGCATGAAGAAGCTTCTAAAGAACTTCAAATGAAGATATATTAGAAGGGAGATTCACTTTAAGAGAAGATTTCAAGTACAAAGCAATAATAACATTTTATTTTCAAGACATATCAAATGTGGAACCTCAAATAGGTTACAGAAGCATGAGAAACAAACTACAGTTCATCAGAAGCAGAATTCTGCAGAAGCAGCATATACACAGAATTCTGCAGAAGCAGCATATATACATGAACTCTGCAGAAGCAGCAGATGAAGGCAAAAATAAGAAAATGATTCTTCTAATGATTTAGCTAAGTTACAGAAGTCAACATACACTTGAAATAATCGATAAATCTTCCTCAGCTTATCCACAGAAGCATAGGTGAAGAAATGAGCTAGTTTTGCTGCCTGCAGAAGCAAGTTCTGCAGAAGCACGAAAGGCAGTCAACTGGACAGCTGTACCTGTCAGCTTTTGCAGCTGTACCTGAAAGAGACCTGTCAATACAACACAGCTGGACCATCTGAGGCTCATTCCAACGGCTACAAAGCTCCTCACCTATAAAAGGAGGTGCTCTCTTCACATTGAATACACCTCTCATCTCCAGAAACATAAGAAAGCCTCTGTTCATACATTGCAAGCTTCTGGAACATTTTCTCTCTCCTCAGATTCTTTTTCATCAGTTCATATAAGTTGTTGAGGGGGAGCTTTGCTCACTAGAAGCTGCTGCTGCTGCTCTGATTATAATTTAGTGAGCTTTGTGTACTTTACCTTATTAGTTTTGTGCTTCTACATAGTCAGAGAGATTGGTAGGCTGTAAAATCTCTTGTGACTATTTTGGTGAAGTATTTGAGAGGTTGTAAAGGCTTAGGTGTGAGCCTGTGAGAGGTTGAAGTCTGCAGAAGCAAGTTCTGCAGATTTCTGATTCTGTGCTTCTGCAGGAGGTGCTGCAAGGAGACAGGATTTGTTTCTAAGTGTTTGGTGATTTTGCAAAAAGCCTGAAGAGGCTGTGGGAAAAGAATACTAGTGGTAGTTTGTACCCAAGGTTGTAATTGAGTTTGGTTAGTGAGAAAATCCTACTTGAGGTAGGGACTGGATGTAGCCTTTGGTTGGAAAAGGTGAACCAGTATAAAATCCTTGTGTTCTCTTCTTTCCCTTACACTCTTGATTATTGCATGATCATAAAAAGATTTTAAAATTACTTAAATACCTAAGTAAGTGTTAACTAAATTGATTCCATCAAAGGAATCCTAATTTCAGCATAATAAGCATTTCACTTACAATTCACCTTTTGGAAATTCATCTTCTAATAAAAGCCAAGAATTTATCTTGAGCAAAATTTTATTAGAAGATAAATTGCAGAATTTTAAAAGAATCACAATTCAACCCCCCCTTCTTGTGATCCAACCATTTACTTCAATTGGTACCAGAGCTTGCCTCTTGGGTTGAACTCACTTAACAGTGAGAGAGGAAAAGATCAAAGGGATTGCAAACCATGGAGCTGCAATGTTCATTCCAGAAGGATCATCCACAAACAGACCACCGGCTTTTAATGGAAAAGATTATTACTATTGGAAGGATAGAATGAAACTGTTCTTGGAATCTCAAGATATTGATCTATGGGATATTATAGAAAATGGGAATTATATTCCCACTACAAGAAGAACCAGAGTTCTGGCTCCTTCCACAGAAGGTGAGTCTGAAGTTGTTGAAGAAGCACCAAAACCCAAACCTAGAGAAGAATGGACACAAGATGACAAACAAAGGTATCTTCTAAACTCTAAAGCTAAATTTTTTCTTCTATGTGCATTAAGTAGAGGTGAATATGATAAAGTTGCTGGCTGCAACACAGCAAAAGAAATATGGGATACTTTAAGAATTGCTCATGAAGGTACAGACCAAGTAAAAGAATCTAAAATCAATATTTTAATTCACCAATATGAAATGTTTAACATGATTGAACATGAAACTATAGATGAAATGTTTAGTAGGTTTACTATCATTATAAATGATTTAAAATCTCTTGGTAAAAGCTATTCTAATCAAGAACAAGTAAGAAAAATACTTAGAAGTCTCCCAAGAATATGGAGACCAAAAGTTACAGCAATTCAGGAAGCAAAGGATCTAGCTGTACTCAAGCTGGATGAGCTTCTTGGCTCTCTAAAAGTTCATGAACAAGAGCTCATGGATGAATTGCCAAGGAAGGACAAATCAATAGCTCTAAAAGCAAACACATCCAGAAAAAGTGTTTCTGCAGAAGATAAACCTTCAGAAAGAGAATCATCATCTTCTGAAAATGATGATGAACTAGCCTTCATATCAAAGAGAATACAAAGGCTAATCAGAAGAAAAGGCAAAGGAAAGAAATTTTTCAATTTCAAGAAGGAAGAACCAAAAGGTGAAAACAGCAAAGGTCCTATCATCTGCTATGAATGCAATAAACCAGGACATATCAAGGCAGAATGTCCACAGCTGAAAGAATCAAGGCCATTCCAGAAGAAGAAAGCCATGATGGCTACATGGGATGATTCTGACAGCTCTACAGAAGAAGAAGATGAAGCTGAAGCTGCACATTTGTGCTTCATGGCTGGAGAAGATGAAGAAGATGAGGTAATTACCTATACTCCTTCTGCATATAAAGAACTTGAAGATGCTTTTGAAAATCTGTTATCTGACTCACACACACTTGCACAAAAATGTGCTTCTCTCAAAGAACAATTAGTAAAATCTAAAGAAGAAAATGATAAACTTAGAGAAGATAATAATAGTCTAATTAAAACCAACTACTGTCTTCAACAATCTCACTCTAAGTTATCTGAACAAATCAAAACTGTAAGGAGTAACTCTGCAGAAGCAGAAAAAACTGCAGAACTGCAGAAAGAAAATATGCTTCTGTAGAAGAAAAATGATGAACTTCAAAGTGATTTATGTAAATTTGTTAACAACACTCATAATCTAAATCAACTAATAGGAAACAGTAGGGAAACCTCTGATAAAAGAGGATTGGGATTTACTTTAGATAAAAACACAAAAACACACAAAACAGTTTTTGTTCCAGCCAAAAGGAAACCTCCTCATTGCTCTTGGTGTAACAGATTTGGACACTATGACCAAAACTGTTACAGAAGAAATAGGAGTACCAGAAGAAAGGTATCTAACATCACAGGACCCAAGAAAATTTGGGTACCTAAATCATTGTTGTTCTCTGATGTAGGAACAAACAAGAGGATCCAAGAAGAAAGAGCTATGGTTCTTGGACAGTGGATGCTCCAGACACATGACTGGAAACAAAAGAAAATTCACTCAACTACATATGATGGAAGGTGGAACAGTAACATTTGGAGACAACAACAAGGCTCAAATCAAAGGTATTGGAAAGATAGGTATGGAAGGTTCTACCCAAATCAATAATGTATATTATGTGAAAGGGTTAAAACATAATCTTCTTAGCATCAGTCAATTATGTGATAATGGCTATGAAGTTATGTTTCAACCTACATTTTGTGAGATTAGAGAATCATCTACTAAAAAGGTATTGTTTTCAGGCATTAGAAGCAAGAATCTATATAGCATAAGTCTAGAGAAACTCCCACATCAAACCTGTCTTGCTTCTTTTGAAAATGAAAAATGGATTTGGCATAGAAGAGTAGGTCACTTAAACATGAAGTCCATTTCTAAGTTATCCAAACTAGAACTTGTCAAAGGATTGCCAAAACTAAGATTTGATAAAGATAAAATGTGTGAAACATGTGTAAAAGGAAAACATACCAAATCTAGCTTTCATCCTAAAAATATAATAACCACCAAAAGAACACTAGAGTTACTACATATTGATCTTTTTGGTCCTACTAAAACACCTAGCTTGGGAGGAAAGAAATATGGGCTTGTGATAGTAGATGATTACTCTAGATTCACATGGGTTTTGTTTTTAGCTACTAAGGATGAAACCTTTGAGTCTTTCAAGATCTTTCTCAAGAAAGTTCAAAATGAAAGAAACCAAAAGGTAGCTTAAGAAGTGACCATGGAGGGGAATTTGAAAACTACTTTTTCAAGAACTATTTTGATGAAAATGGAATTTCTCACAACTTCTCCTGTCCTAGAACTCCACAACAAAATGGAGTTGTAGAAAGGAAAAATAGAAACCTTCAAGAAATGGCAAGGACTATGTTAAGTGATAGTGGTATTCAAAAATACTTTTGGGGAGAGGCTGTCTCCACTGCATGCTACATACTTAACAGAGTTTCTATCAGAAGCATCCTTAATAAAACTCCTTATGAACTGTGGAAAGGAAGAAAACCCAACATTGCTTATTTTCACATATTTGGAAGTGAATGTTACATATTAAACAATAAGGATAACCTTGAAAAATTTGATGCTAAATCTGAAAAGGGAATATTTCTTGGGTATTCTATCACTTCCAAAGCATATAGAATCTATAACCTCAAGAATCAGACAATAGAAGAAAGCATGCATATTATTTTCAATGATGCTAGCTCTCCTTCTCAAGCATGTGACAAGCAAGATTCTGATGATGAAAGTCAGCCAAAGAATATGCCCTCTGAAAATCACAGCTCTACAGAAAAGGATGCTGAATCTGCAGAAGCTGCAGATCCTACAGAAGCTGTGGGTGCTTCTGGAGAAGATTTTGACTGTCAGAAGCAGAATCTGCCAAGAAGCTGGAAATCTGTAACTTACCATCCTCATAACCAAGTAATTGGAAATGTTGAGGAAGGAGTAAGAACAAGAAGACAATTAAGAGGAACAAATGACACTGCTTTTCTCTCTCAAGTTGAGCCAAAAAATGTTCAAGAAGCACTTGATGAAGAATCATGGGTTGATGCCATGAAAGAAGAACTTGATCAGTTTGAGAAAAACAAGGTCTGGACTCTTGTGCCTCAACCAAACAATCACACCATAATTGGTACTAAATGGGTATTCAGAAACAAAATGAATGAAGAAGGTAAAGTTATCAGAAACAAAGCAAGGTTAGTAGCTCAAGGTTACAACCAACAAGAAGGTATTGATTTTGATGAAACCTTTGCTCCAGTAGCTAGATTAGAAGCTATTAGAATCCTTCTTGCTTTTGCTGCATTTAAAAACTTTAATCTCTATCAAATGGATGTGAAAAGTGCCTTTTTAAATGGTTTCATAAATGAGGAGGTCTATGTGCATCAACCTCCTGGTTTTGAGAACAAAAAGTATCGTACTCATGTTTTCAAATTAACTAAAGCTTTATATGGTTTGAAACAAGCCCCTAGAGCTTGGTATGAAAGATTAAGCACCTTTCTTTTGCAAAATCAATTTTCAAGAGGTCAAATTGACACTACTCTTTCTAGAAAAACTTTCAAGAAGGATCTTCTCATTGTTCAAATCTATGTTGATGATATAATATTTGGATCTACTAATGTGAAAATGTGTGAAGAATTTTCTGATCTTATGAAAGGTGAATTTGAAATGAGTCTCATGGGTGAATTGAAGTTCTTCCTAGGACTTCAAATCAGACAAGG
Source organism: Sesbania bispinosa (assembly GCA_026901365.1). NCBI lineage: Eukaryota > Viridiplantae > Streptophyta > Magnoliopsida > Fabales > Fabaceae > Sesbania > Sesbania bispinosa. The sequence goes on from QLOH01000385.1 coordinate 11,463, forward strand.
GAAGCATGGTATCTTCATAAATCAAGAGAAATACACTAGAGATCTTTTAAAGAAATATAAAATGGAAGGTTCAAAATCCATGGGGACACCTATGCATCCTTCTGCTATCCTAAACCTGGATGAAAATGGTAAACATGTTTCTGAAAAGGAATACAGAGGTATGATAGGATCCTTACTATACCTAACTGCTAGTAGACCTGATATTTTATACTCTGTAAGTTTGTGTGCAAGATTTCAATCTTGTCCAAAAGAATCACATGTAGCAGCTGTTAAAAGAATTCTTAGATACCTAGCCGGAACTACAAGCCTTGGATTATGGTACAAGAAAAGCACAGATTTTGAGCTCACAGGTTATTGTGATGCTGATTATGCTGGAGATAAATTGGACAGAAAAAGTACTAGTGGAAGCTGCCAATTTCTTGGAGAATCATTGATCTCATGGTCTTGCAAGAAGCAGCCCACTATAGCCTTGTCCACCACAGAAGCAGAATATATTTCAGCAGCAAGCTGCTGTTCTCAAATGCTTTGGATTAAACACCAAATGGAGGACTATTGCTTAAGGTACACCAACATCCCTATATTCTGTGATAATACTAGTGCAATTAACTTTTCTAAGAATCCAATCCAACATTCTAGATCTAAGCACATTGACATTAAACATCACTTCATTAGATATCATGTCCAGAAGCATGATATTGAACTAAAATTCATTGAAACCAAGCTTCAATTTGCTGATATATTTACAAAACCTCTTGTGGAAGAAAGATTTGTGTTTCTTAGAAATAAAATTAATATGAAGTGCTGTAACGCCCTAATTTCTAGATTTCAGAAATAGTGCCCGTTGGAGACACTACTCCTGTAATTCTTGAAATCACTTGGTTAAATTTTCGATATCGTCATGCAATTTACTTAAACTCTCCAACGATTAGTTTAAGTCATACAAATAAACACGTCTACGAGAAGCTTGAGGAAGGAAGCCTACACTTAAAGTAATAGGATTCCATGAATTCATATCGGAGATCCGAAAGAATCCTCCTTTTAAACTGAATAACTGGACACTAATCATGAATAAGCCTCCTTGGCTAAGAATTACATACATGCATATTTACAATATCTAATATCAATTCATTATGCAACTGAATCAATACTATTACAAGAAGTTCCTATTCAAAAGATAATAAACTCCATTAGCTTTCTCTTATCCTCAGTAGCTGTCTGTAACGTCCTGCACACTAAGAAAAGCCCCGAAACGTGGGGTGAGACTATTGTCTCAGCAAGTATAACTCTATGCATGAATGCAGGGGACATACATGTATGAAGGACTAGCCTATATTCACATCATCATATCCAGATAAGCATGGTATTCTTTCACATAACAATCTCCATAATTCGCCAATCAATATCAAGGATATAAATAAGTGATAATCTCAAAGTAAATGGAATCAGTCTCTTTCCATAAAATATCAATATGCAATGGTATGCTTTTCCCGAAGGCCATGTACAATCACAGTCTAGAGTTAGACCTGAGCTCAGACTACAGGGGATATCTCCCCAGGGGACGAATCCCACCCTACAGTATTTGACCGAAGTCCAGTATTGACTGAAGTCCAGTATTGATCGAATAACTAATTAGACATACGAATTGATAGGTAGTTCATTCTCGATAGTTCGATCCTTTCGAAACTGACGAGAATCCATGTTCTATGTGAACCCGTATCAACTACCCATCAATTCCTATATCGTAATCAGTCACCAATCCTTAATTTCCATTCCGGATCAATTATAATTGGAGAGAATAGAGCGTTTCGACGTTACGATAGTTTCGAAACATTTCGATAGCCTCGAAAGTTTCGAAACTAAAGAACATTAAGAACCGCTCCGTTCTAACCAATTAGAATCATCCCAAGTCTTTCAAACATCAATCACAATACAATCTAACAATCATAATTATATAGACATTAGGCTTACTTGAATCGGTTGTAACAACTAGGATTTCGAACGTCTCGAGTGTTTCGATACTTTTACAAGTCTCGTAACTTTCGTAACTTCGAAATTCCTTCGTTTCACCTTCGATTCAAGCATCCTCTTATCAATCTCATTTATAACATCACAATTTCAATCAATTTAATCATAGAGAAAGGGATTTGAGAGTTCGGGGTCATACAAGGGACATATCGACATTTTCGCTATTTACGACTTTACGACCCTACGTCTCGATTCTCATTTCAACCAATAATCTAACTACAATCGGTACAGACAAGGAGTATAAACTCAATAGAATACTTAGATGAATCGAAATCGAGGGAAATACGATAGTTTCGTAAGTTTCGACATTTTCGTTAAACTTCGAAACTAAGGATTTCGACTCTCGATTTCAATTCGTAAGCTCAATAAAACAATCAACATACAAACAATCAAACAATCAACTTTCATTCAAGTATCCAGCCAAGAAAGGGAGGGGAGAAGAGGGAACATGCATAGGAGACCAATTCTACCCTAAGGGTGAGTTATACTCACAAATTGATGAATCCAAAAGGGAATTTGAAGATTAGAGATGATCCAAATGTTGATTCTAGCTTCAATCTACCTTCAAATCTCCAAAATTAGCTTCCTCTCAGTAGAACTCTCACTTTCTCTCTCTAGGGTTCGAAGAAGGGGGAGGGAGAATGAGTTTCTGCTGAATTTTCGCACCAGCATATATATATACACTGCTGGTAATCGATTACCAAACCCTGGTAATCGATTACCAGAGGCCAAAATGCATTCCTGGAGGTCTTGGTAATCGATTACCACTTCTGGTAATCGATTACAATGAACCCAGAAACCTGGTAATCGATTACCAAACCCTGTAATCGATTACCATCAGCAAACCTCTCTGGTAATCGATTACCAACTCCTGGTAATCGATTACCAGGGACCAAAAACTCCCAAAATGATTCTAACAAGGTCCCAAACTCACATCTTACCCTTTCCCTACCTATTACTCACAATCCTAAGTGATCTTACAAGGTTTAGACCTATTGAACACACATGTTAACTAAGTTAAGAGTTGGAAAGCTACACAAGTCCTAGGATTGGTTTAACACTAAGGTTTAACTTCTAAGATTTAACTCCTAAGTTCTTGACTTATCTTCTTCTTAATCTCTAACACATGGTTAATTATCTAATCCCTATTGAATAAACAAGCTCCTGGAGTGCGGGATGTTACAAGTTCCTTGATGATTAATGTGTGGATTAAAATCTCTATGTTTCTGATACCTGATACTTCCACAGAAGCATATTGAGAAGCATATATGTCTGCAGAAGCACAAGACTGTAATAGATACAGTAGTATGTGCTACATCTGAAATGTGAAAAATAATTTTTCACCTTCTGCAGAAACTAGCCTAAGATAGTTCATGTAAACACTCTTCCTTCTGCAGAATCTGTCTTAAAAAAGGTGCAAGAAAATATTCACCTTCTGCAGAAGATGAAATCTTAGCTTCTGCAGTTATCCTTCTTCAAAGGACTGTGTCAAAATGCTTCTGCTCAAATAGCTTAGCTAGAAAAACGTGACAACAGTGATTGTTGACTAATAATCATAAGAAGTCATATCACATATCCTAGGAAATGTCCCTGTCAATGCTTAGTGCAGATTATCCATTCTAGGCAAAGTCAAAACTGCACCTATGAGCATTTTTGTGAGCTATAAAGGGAATAAAGAAAGCTGACTTTTGTCTCTAGCTAAAAGAAAGTAGGACAGTTATTGCATGATTAGGGAAATTTAAAAGCATATGACCGTTGGTCATTAACCAACTCCCTTGAAAGCTGCGCACTTCTCTCTTTCCCTCTCCCTCGTTCTCTCTTTCCTCTTCAAAAGCAACGGCTAGTCAGGGTCTATTATTTAGGAATATTTCTCAGCTGAATAAACATCACAACTGCCTTTTCAAACCCAAATCTTCATTCTCAAACTCTGCAAATTCTCTAAACCTCTGTTTTTAAGCTCCTCAGTCACCATGAGAATTAAGCAAGTAGCCATGGAAAGAAAAGATCATTCCTCCTCAGAATCTGAAGACTTTGTCGTAATGGGCAATGAGATTGTGCCCTATGAAGAACCAGAAGCAGCTCAATCCCCTGCTAATGAACCCTCTGCTTCTAGCCACTCCACAGAGCAAGTCTCTACTACCCCTAAATCTCAAACTGAACCTCAAACTTCTGAACCTCAACCTGAACCTCAACCCGAGGCTACACCTGCAAAACTTCCCACTACACCAAAGCCCTCTGTGAAAATCACTCCTAAGGAACCAATCCACTCTGTAGTCTATGTTAGGAGGTCTGAAAGGTGTCGTGCTGGTCCTGGTTTCAAAACCATGGGAAATGACCCCAACAAACCAATAGAAATAGACTCTCCTTCTGTAACTCACACTGCTGCTCCTTCTCATGCCAATGAAGATCCCAAAACTGTTGAAAAGAAGAAGGAAAGCTCAAATGAAAACTTGGAGGAAAGTGATCCTTCAGAAGCATCACAAGACTCCAACTGTGATCTTTTTGAAGATGAAAAGATGCTGAAAATCTTCAACGAAAAATGGGAATGGAAGGCTATCATTCCTGGGAAGATATTTCTCCTTAAAGAAATCAGAAAATGTGGATGGGACATTGGACACTTTGTCCAGAAGAAGGATTGGGGAGATTACCTGCTTTTAAGGGAACCTGTTTATGAAAGACTTGTAAAATCATTTTATGCTTCTGCAAGTCAGTATAGAAGTGATGGCAACTCTTTGGTTGTAGAAGTCAAAGAAGCAACAATGGTAATCACTGCTGAGACCATTGCAGAAGCTTTGGGATGTGAAGATGATCATCCTCATCTGTATGATGATTGGTTCTCTGCAGTTGGAGTGACCAAAGAAGAAGTTAAGAAAAGAGTCTCTAACCAATCCTCCTCCCAACTTCTGTCCAGCAAGCTCATCCCTATATGCAGATTGTTTCATAAACTCTGCTGCTATTCACTCTTACCTAGAGCTGGGACTCTAGAAAGAGTCACTGATCAAGACCTAATGGTTATTTACCATCTCTTTATTGTAAAACCTTTATCCCTGCCATACCTCATCCTCAGAAGCATGATCTCATCAGCAAATCCTCAAAGGGCATACGCAAGTCTGCCTTATGGAATGCTTCTTACAAGAATTTTTAGGCTAAACAACATTCCCCTAGAAGATGAAGCTTCTAGTGATAATTGTAGCTTCTTTGGGAAGATCAATGTGCAAAGAATGCTGATTAAGAAGCCTGAGCCTTCTCTTGACTATTCCAGTCCAAGTGAGGAAGAGGAGAGTACAACACCTAGGACAAAGAAGAAAAAATTCCAAACCTTCTCCAGAAAGAGGAAATGCGTCACTATCAGTGCTTCTGGAGAACCCTCAACCAAGAACCTAAGGATTTCCTCTCCTTCTCCTACTCCAAAGATGTCTGCCAAAACCTCATCCTCCACTTCACTGTCTTTAGATCCCATTTCAGATGAAGAAGCTGTTTCTCAGCCCAAATCACCACCAACAGAAGCATCCTTGCAAGAAGACTCCCAAGAAACTATCAGTGCTTCTGCAGAGGGTCTGGCAGTTGACACATTGGCTAACCTTGCCCAAGGTACTCCATATTCTCCTCATTCCCTTCACATTGCATCACCTGAACAAATTCAATCCCCCACAAGAAAAATTCCAGCTGCTGATACTCCAGAAGTTGAGAAGAAAGGGAAGGAAGAAGTGCAGAAGGAAGCTACTGCTTCAGCTCCCTCAGCAGGTACATTTGGAACTGATATGGTTAATCAGTTCCTTGCTACTCCAATAATGGATTCGGTGTTACCTGCTGCTGCACCAATTATGGATAATTTGCCTGCTATCTCTTCACATATTTCCTCAATGAACACTTTCATCCAGCAACTGAGCAGTGAAAAACCTGCTGAAGAGCCTGTTGCTCCAAAACCTGATGCTGCTGCTTCTGGTGAACCTTCTCAAGCTGCTTCTCCTTCAAAATCCATGGAGAAGAATATCCAGAAGCTCAAGTCTGACATGAAGAAACTGTTCTCAAATGTGAACACTCTCCAAAACACAGTAAATGAATGATTGAGAGGTTCACACAACATTAGTTTTGGTTTAACAATTTTGTGCTTCCTGTCATAGCACCTCGGGCTCCTCCAATGCCTTTCTCACAGTTTCAGCCCCCACAAAATCTACTTCAGCCTTCTACCTCTTCATTATCTGATCACGCCTCCCCATCCAAGTGATTAATGATGATTCTGCTTCTCTCCATACATTCCCTTAGGATATTTTGATTGATGACAAAGGGGGAGAAGTAGTACTAGGTTGTTAAGGCTTAATGTTAGGGATCGGGGCTGATGTTTGTTAGGGATCAGGGCTGATGTTTGTGGCTAAACTTTTTGTGATTTGACTGTGATCATCTTACCATTTTGATGTACTTTTGCTGATTATGAATGACAAAAGATTTCTTTTGATGCATATTGTTATTGGTTGCTGCATATTCATAAGCTTGACTAAACATGTCTCTATTACAAATGATTAATCCAAATTAAAATCCAGTTTTCATATGATCTACAATTATAATGAATGCCAACATTCAGGGGGAGTTTGGTATCAAAAATCAAAATTATCTAAGTAAAACTTGATTGGGTTGTCATCATCAAAAAGGGGGAGAATGTAAGGTTCAAATATCCCCTCAAAAGTGGTTTTAATCATGACAACCAAATCAAATGTAACTTAGCATAATTCTGATTTCAAAGAAGACTAATCATTTCTTTTGAGTATGTATTCAGAAGCAACAAGTCTAATCTTGAAGAAGGAGAAACATGAGAATCATGAGAAGCTTGAGAAACATGAAGAAATTTCATTCCAATAACTAACAGAAGCAGCAAACTAAACAGGAATGACAAATCTATGAAGGAAAACTTGAAATTAAAATGAGTAAATTCAGAATAACTCATTCAAACTTCTCATATCTTACAGAAGCATGAAGAAGCTTCTAAAGAACTTCAAATGGAGATATATTAGAAGGGAGATTCACTTTAAGAGAAGATTTCAAGTACAAAGCAATAATAACATTTTATTTTCAAGACATATCAACTGTGGAACCTCAAATAGGTTACAGAAGCATGAGAAACAAACTACAGTTCATCAGAAGCAGAATTCTGCAGAAGCAGCATATACACAGAATTCTGCAGAACCAGCATATATACATGAACTCTGCAGAAGCAGCAGATGAAGGCAAAAATAAGAAAATGATTCTTCTAATGATTTAGATGAGTTACAGAAGTCAACATACACTTGAAATAATCCAGAAATCTTCCTCAGCTTATCCACAGAAGCATAGGTGAAGAAATGAGCTAGTTTTGCTGCCTGCAGAAGCAAGTTCTGCAGAAGCACAAAAGGCAGTCAACTGGACAGCTGTACCTGTCAGCTTTTGCAGCTGTACCTGAAAGAGACCTGTCAATACAACACAGTTGGACCATCTGAGGCTCATTCCAATGACTACAAAGCTCCTCACCTATAAAAGGTGGTGCTCTCTTCACATTGAATACACCTCTCATCTCCAGAAGCATAAGAAAGCCTCTGTTCATACATTGCAAGCTGCTGGAACATTTTCTCTCTCCTCAGATTCTTTTTCATCAGTTCATATAAGTTGTTGAAGGGGAGCTTTGCTCACTAGAAGCTGCTGTTGCTGCTCTGATTATAATTTAGTGAGCTTTGTGAGCTTTGTGTACTTTACCTTATTAGTTTTGTGCTTCTACATAGTCAGAGAGATTGGTAGGCTGTAAAATCTCTTGTGACTATTTTGGTGAAGTATTTGAGAGGTTGTAAAGGCTTAGGTGTGAGCCTGTGAGAGGTTGAAGTCTACAGAAGCGAGTTCTGCAGATTTCTGATTCTGTGCTTCTACAGGAGGTGCTGCAAGGAGACAGGATCTGTTTCTAAGTGTTTGGTGATTCTGCAAAAAGCCTGAAGAGGCTGTGGGAAAAGAATACTAGTGGTAGTTTGTACCCAAGGTTGTAATTGAGTTTGGTTAGTGAGAAAATCCTACTTGAGGTAGGGACTGGATGTAGCCTTTGGTTGGAAAAGGTGAACCAGTATAAAATCCTTGTGTTCTCTTCTTTCCCTTACACTCTTGATTATTGCATGATCATAAAAATATTTTAAAATTACTTAAATACCTAAGTAAGTGTTAACTAAATTGATTCCATCAAAGGAATCCTAATTTCAGCATAATAAGCATTACACTTACAATTCACCTTTTGGAAATTCATCTTCTAATAAAAGCCAAGAATTTATCTTGAGCAGAATTTTATTAGAAGATAAATTGCAGAATTTTAAAAGAATCACAATTCAACCCCCCCTTCTTGTGATCCAACCATTTACTTCATGCTCTTCTTTCTCAGATTGACAAAGCCAAAGATGAGATGATTTCTTTCTTGAAGGAAGCTCTACTGAAGAAAGATGGATAGTCTATGATGTGTAGCCATGTTTCTTAGTTCATTTCTTTCAAGTGTTTAAATTTTTGTTTGTCTGAACTATTTGCTATAATCTATTAGTTTTTACTCATGAATGTTGTGCTTTATTGTCTGAGTTTGCTGTTATCCTTTATTATGAATTATTGTCTGAGTTTGTTGTGCTCTGGAAACCCTTTTGATTGATGACAAAAAGGGGAGTATAAAAACTAACAAAATCTGAATCTGAAGTGATTACAGGACTCAGGGGGAGCATATAAGAAACTGATAAAACTGAAAAGAGTAAATCAGTTTAAGTGTTCATCATCTGAGAGGGAGTTATCATTTCTTTTATATATATTAAAAACTCCTTTCAGATTTGTATTTTTTAAGCAAATTTGTCATCATTAAAAAGGGGGAGAATGTTGAGTCTCAAAATATCATAAGTAAATTATGATGTTTTGAGACAATATAATTCCCAAGTTTTAATGACTAACAAATTTGGGTTAAAATAATTCATCATAGATATATATATGTTTTAATGATTTATCTGTGATTTCAGCAAGCCACTATGACCTTACAAAAAGACTTTGTGAAGTGTTTCAAACTGTCTGAGGTATCAAGCCTTCTGAAGGTTCAACCCGTCTGAAATGTTGAAGCCATCTGAAGTGCCCAACCCGTCTGAAGTGTTGGAGTTGTCTGAAGTCTCATTTAATGACGTGGCACCTTTGCTGAAGTTTTGTGAAGGCGTTTTCCGAGTCTCTGCTGCACGTACCTTTTCAAGCATATTTATGGCAAGGAACACAGAGGTCTTTCCTGGTGTTTTTGAAATTCATACACCACTGAGGAAATTCCTGCAACGCAGCCTCTACAACAGCACTTGAAGCAGCCTTTTGGCAGATGCAACCTTGTTCTGTGTCAGAAAGGTCAGGACTCTCAGAAGCATGTCTCACAACGGATTAAATAGCATTTAATGCTATCTCTAAACGGTGGTTTTTCAACGGACTGAAGTCTGCGTATAAATACCCCTCATGAAGACCATCACACATAGAGAGACATACAGAGACTTACACATACATATAAAGAAGAACAGAGAAGGATTTCATTTTAAAATAAAGTCAAAGAGAAACAAATCGCTGCTAGTTTTTACTCTGTAAAAACTCTCTAATAATATTCTTTGTACACACATTTGTATATCCTGAGAATACCTCAGTTATATTTGTACATTGTATTTGTTTGAGCTTAAAACTGGTTTAGTTTAAAAAGCTTAAACTTATCTTTTCTCTGTAAAATCGTTCTAGAGCCTGGAGAGGCTTGGTGTCTAAAGAATACTTGTCTGTAAGAGCCTGGAGAGGCTTGGCTGTAAAGAATACTTGGTTGTAGAGCCTGAAGAGGCTTGACTGTAAAAGAATACTTGTAATCTTTGTGAAAGATTAAGAGAAAATCCAAGTGCTAGTTGGCATTGGGACTGGACGTAGCTCACAGTGGCAGTGAGTGAACCAGGATAAATTCCTTGGCTAAGTTTTCTATCCCTTAACTATTGTCAATTCGCTTATACTAATTTAAGGGAGTTGAAAAGCAATTCTAAATATTTTAAAAGCTAAGAAACCTTTTAAAATATATTTCCAGAAGCTGTCTTAAAAACTTCAGACAGTCCTTAAAAACCTGTCTGAAACTGTTTTATACTTGTTGTTTTGAAAAAGCTTTCAAAAATATTAAGAAACACTATTCAACCCCCCTTCTAGTGTTTCCCTGTGTTTCTACAATCTCAAGATCACCGGGGGAAGCTACATCTCGCTGATAGCCCTCTCCTCCAAGAGTGGCCTCTCTCTTGGGGCGGCTCCATCTAACGGATAGCCCTCTCCTCCCGGAATCATATCATGTCTCAATACCATACCATAGCATACCATATCTATATCATATCATCGGGGGCAGCTCCATCTCGTTGATAGCCCTCTCCATAGAGCTGTGGCTCCATCTAACGGATAGCCCTCTCCTCCCGGAATCATACAACTAGGTGCACCTAGGCCGTTATCATCCGCTAACGACATACGGGGTTCTAACATGGATCCCAATAATATAAATACAAAATTATTCTATTTTCTCAAAGTCCCTTTCAAAATTAAATCTCCAATTTCATCAAACATAATCAATTTAAATTTATAAAGCTATCAACCTTCAAAATAAATTTCATAGAGAATAAAATCAATAAAAGAGTATGTTTCCCAAATTTATTACGTAAACAACCTTAAAATAGAACAAGATGAATTAAAATAGTAATTATAAAAATATTAAAATATGTCACGATGACTGTTAAACCACTCACAACTACGGAGAGTCAACCAAACTGCTTCCCAACAACTTCAAGAGTATTGTGCGAGGTAGAAATCAACAAATCTGAGCACAAACAAACAATTCCAACATTTAGAAATTCATTTGAAGCTCTACCTATTTATGGGTAACCATAAAATCCCTAAGACTAGTGCCCAAAGCTCTAAAAATAATTCTACCTAATGTTAACACATGCCAATAGCCTATTTACGAGTTGTGGGTTTACCTTAGAGAGCCGAAACGAACAACCTTTACGATGTGGGTACTCTCCTTCTTCTTCAGAGCACTATCCCTAACCCCAAAAATTACCATACTTAGTTTCAGAAAGAAAAAGAAAATGAGTAGGAATTTTTGGGTTCTATTACCTTTCACTGGGAGTATGGGATTGAGAGGAAATGGCACCTTGTGAAGGAGGAGGAGGAGGAGAAGAAGAAGAAGAAGACCGGAGGGGGTCGGAGGGTCGCACAAAATGAAGAAGAGGAAGAAATTGGGGTTTGGGGTTCGGCTTCTCGTATTTGAGAACTGGCCCCCCTTCTTTTAAAAAAAAGAAATTTATTGAAACGGTGCGTTTCATATGCACTAGAGACTTATATGTTTTTGAACACCCATCAATTGTATCATGTTATTTTATAAAGGCAGTTCATTCTTTTAGAATATAATAAATATCCTTAGAATAGTAAGCTCAAACTTCATAAGAAATCAAGTAGATGACTTGATCGTGAGATATTATGAAGAACTATTCTTAAAATAGTCCCTAGTCAAGTATCATCTTAGGACAAAGATGCATTTAGACTAGTATGTGAGTTCGTTGATGATCACATTTTACGGATCATGGATATGAGATATCATGTGCTCACACAAGTACATATTAAGAGTAATAGTATACCGGACAGACCCACCTTAAGAACGTTGCATGGATTGTTACATAAGTGTCATGAACGTTTCTTAAATTGATAAATGTTATATGAAGTCCTTGGACCTAAAATCACTACGATTCCAACATAAGGAATTATGTGTTTTAAATATCATCAAACGTTGCCTGTAACAAGGTGATCATAAAGTTGGTATTTGGACACATAATAAATTATGTGGTGGGATGTGAGTGACCTAGATGGGATTTGTCCGACCTATGTAACAGGAGTTATATCTGTAGGCCTCTTAATAAAGTGAGACTGCAAAATGCATGGCCATGCTCAGGAGGATAAGCATGAGATGTTTATTTTCTGTACAATCTACTTGGGGATCAAGAAAACATAATATGAACTATACAAGGTTGACACATTCCATGCCTTTGTGTTCAATTAGATATTTGGACAAAGGGACAGATCATATAAACGATCATAGAATAGGATTTGTCAAAGTTGTTGACAACCACAATATTTGGGTAGTGATGTATTGCTAGATACCGCTCACTATTTATGATATTAAATATAAAAGGGTTTTATTTTAATATCATAACCAAATATTAAAAGCCTATTGGGTCACACACATACAACAAACCACTAGGAAAAGATAATAATTCTAATTTGATTAGAATTATAACATAATGGGCCAGGCCCATATGTGTTAGGGATAATTGAGTGATGGTAAAACCCTAGCCACCACTCTATAAATATAGCATGAGATGCACTCCCCTAGACACGAGCAGTCGCTCTTACTCTGTAAACGCTACTAGCAGAGTTGAGAAGGGTTTCCTAGTCCGGCTGTTGGCGTGGACACCACTAGAGACATGACTGCTATTGCCTCGTTTGCAATCGGTGAAAGGTAATACCTTTTTTTATGCCTTTTATGGTGTTTTCACATTAACGATCATAACAGGGGACGGAATCCATTTATTCCGCTGCACCCTGACCACATGCTTGATTCCCTTCAGATTTTTGTGGCCTTAAAATGATTGTATGATGTTCTTTTTTAGATACAATATCATCTCTTATTTCAAAAGACTTTTCAAGGTGGAACTTTGATAAACTACTCAAGACTTTAATATGTTTTATTCTTAACCACAAAGAATGAGTCTTTTAGAATGTCCAAACTGAAAAATGATCCAATATTACTTTTGTGAGTTGTGATCATGAAGGGGAGTTTGAAAACTCCTTATCCAAAGCCTTCCTGATGAGAATGACATTTCTCATAGCTTTTCATGTCTTAGAACTCCATAATAGAATGGAGTTATGAAAAGAAAGAATAGGACACTACTTGAAATGGCTAGAACCATTTTAAATGACTCTAGTGTTAAAAAAATTTTTGGGATGAAGTTGTAAGCATTTCATGTTATACTTTGAATATAGTCACTATTAGAAGCATGTGAAACAAGACTTTATACATATTTTGAAAATGTTATACTTTATACATATTTTGGTTTAGGTTTTCATTTCCTGTTTCCGTTTCCTGTTTTCATTCTGTTTCCTGTTTTCTGAAATTTTACAAAGGAAAAACTGGAAATGCTGGAAACAGCAAATTTTTGTTTCCAGCGTTTCCAGTTTTTCCTTTGTAAAATATCAGAAAACAGGAAACAGAAAATGGAAACAGAAAATGAAAATGCAAACCAAACAGGCCCTAAACATTTCATACTTGCATACATTTGGGTGTTAATGTTATATTGGTAAGTTTGATATAAATCCCATAAGGCTATCTATCTTGGATATTCTCTAACTTCAAAAGCCTTTAGAAATCAAACTGATTGAGGAAAGTATGCATGTTGTTGTTCTTTGAATCTAATGCTTCTCTTGAGAAAGAAAGAACTGGAGGTTTAGAAAACGAAATAGAAAAACTAAATCTAAACCAGAAGGATAAATCTGACTTCAGAAGCGAAAGTCAGAAATCACAAGAAGGTCAGAAGAAGGATCAGAAACTGATCAGAAGAAAGATCAGAAGCACAAGGATGCAAATTTTGATTCTAAAATTATGAATAACAAAATGAGGAATATTAAACAAGCTTCCAATGATCCATCCATATCTAGGAGATGGAAACTAGAGAATGATCACCTTTATGATCAAATCATTTAAGATACATTAGAAGAAGAACTTGAACATTTTTAAAAGAACAAAGTGTGGACACTAGTTCCCTCTTCTCGAAATCAATCTATCATTGGAACTAGATGAGTTTTTAAAAGGAGATGGATGAGAAAGATAAAGTGATCAAAAACAAAGAAAGCAAGAAGATGATGAAATCTCCATTCATCTAGAGAAGTACATTAAGGATCTTCCCAAAAGATTCAAAATGGATATAGAGCCAAGCCAATGAACACACCAATGCAATGATCCACTTTGCTTGATAAAGATGAATGTGGTAAGTTTGTTTCTGAAAAAGAATACAGAGGTATGCTTCCTTCCTTATTATATTCAATTTCAAGTAGGTAAGATGTTTTATTTTCTATTGGATTATGTTCAAGGTTTCTATCTTCTCCTAAAAGAATTCCGTGTCATATCTGTAAAGGGAATATTTAGATTCCTTGTTTGAGCTACTAATCTTGGCCTTTGTTGCAAGAAAGGAACAAGTTTTGATCTTGTGGGATTCTATGAAGTTGATTTTGCTGGAGTTAGGGTTGAGAGAAAGAGCACAAATGGTGAATGCCAATTTCTTGGTTAGTCTCTCATATCATGGATGTACATCAAGCAAAATACTATTGCCCTATCCACTGTAGAAGCAAAATACATATCAGCAGTAAGTTATTCACAAATGTTGGGGGTTAAGCATTAAATAGAGGACTACTCCCTGAGGTACATTGAAATCACAATCTTATGCGATGCTGAAAGTTCTATGAACCTATCTATCAATCCCGTGCATCACTTTAGATCAAAACATATTGACATCAAGTATTATTTTATTAGAAATCATGGTCATAAGCATGACATTGGACTGAAATATGTTGAGACAAAGTCTTAACTTATTGATATATTTTCTAAACATCTTCTAGAAGAAAGATTAAGCTTCATTAAAGATCAAATGCATATGTGTGTGATTAATTGATTGATATAATATGTGTTCTAAGTTCAACATGAGCCTTCTTTACCTAATCTAGAACACTTGGGAGGTGAATTTCCCCATCCAGAAGCAAAAATCATGATTCTGAAGAAAAAATCATGCTTCTGAAGAGTTAGAAAAGAGTGATGGAATTCGTTTTATAGGTGTTTGATATTCTCAAATTCTTCAATACCTAGGAGGGAGTTGCTGCCTTCATTTTTACTCACTTTAAATTGGAGCTATAACCCAAAGTGAAATATAGTTTTCCTTATTTTTATAAATTCAATTCTCTTTCACAACACTCTTTGTCTTTGCCAGTCCTATTCTTCAATATCATTCTTGTTGTTGTCATGAGGATCAAAACTATATGAAGGAAGGAAATCAAATATGCAGCTATTAAATTAGAATCCTCCTCCCATGAAGATACTTATATTAATTAAAGCTTATCAATTAGAGTTGTCCTTGTTACAATTGTTCCTGTTACAAAATATACATCACCTACTAGAACTCCTAAACCACTCATAGGAGATTATCATATAGGATGATGTCTAATGTTTTGAAGAGTTATAGAAATGAAAAGAAAGATAAAGGGATCCTATCTTCAATATATTAGTAATGAGAAAGTGTCTTCAGATTGTGTAATATGCAAGAGAAAGAAGTAAGGATTGTGTAGTATCAATTCTAGTTTAACACATTTGTGTTACTAGAAAATGCTTCTCATGTTCTACCAATGCCTACTTGATCTTAAGATATATAAAAGACTGCCACTTGATATCATTTAGATAATTCATCACATTCTAAGTAGCATAGGATGATAACTTATTCCTTCCTATCATTTTCATTCTCATTTTTTGATGGATGACAAAAGGGGGAGAAGAATAAGAAGATTCAGTCATAACAAATTTCTATCTGAATGGCATGAATTCAGGGGGAGATTTAATTCTTTATTGTTAAATCACTTGATTATTATTTCCCTTATTCAGAAAACTTAAAATTTGTTCATGAAAGTTTGTCATCATAAAAAAAGGGGAGATTGTAAGGTCCAAGACCCTCTTGAGCAAAGGATTTAATGACAACAAACTTTCACAATAATATTCTAAGTATTTTGAATACTTTGGTACTAATGCGTTCACTTGAGAATGCTTGAAAGAATACGGGAAAATATACAGAAGGAAGGTGAAAAGATCAAAAACATCATTTAACATAAGAACATGTGTCCAAAAGCATGTTACATAGAGCTTGCATGTCAAAAGTGATTAAACAAGTTCAAGAAGTAGCTTCAAAAAGGTCAAGATAGTTCATCTAAGATCCCATGAATATTAAAATGAGTTGTATCAAGCTTCAGAAGCAAGGTTGAAGCTTTAGAAGGATCATTCAAGACCACTAGAAGCATGAGAATGAGCTTTTCATAAAACCTAACACCTTCTGAATGTGAAAGATAACTTAACCAATTCAAGAATATTCATTCCAAAGTGCTACTAATGCAAACAAAAGTCAATATCACTAGAAACACAGTATTCTCCTTTCTGCAGAAGAATCAAATTCACATTTCAAATTGTAATTATGTTCAAAGAATCTTTAGAAGCTTTTAAAAAGTTCCCACACTTCTCAAGCTATTATCCTCTAATATTTCAAGTTGAAGAACACTCAAAGAAGCTTCCGGAATCATAATTACTTCTCTCACAATGCAAATAAAGCAAGGATAAAAGATTGGAAGCTTTACAAGCATGTTTGAAACTTCAGAAGCACAAAACAGAATTTCTGCACACTTGCAGAAGAAGAAACAGATTTCTCCACACTTCCAGAAGAAGAAACAAAATTTTTGCACACTTCCAGAAGAAGCATTTTGCTTTAGAAGAAGAATCAGAATTTTGCACACTTCCAGAAGAAGAAACAGAATTTCTGCAACCTCTAGAAGAAAGAAATTGACAGAACCTGCTGCAATTTCAATTTAAAGGAGTTTAAAACATCTTTTGCTAAAACTGAGAAAATGCCCATTATTTATGTATGTCTTACTAACTACTCCAGAAGAAGAAAGCTAAAAGAGAATGAAATTAGTGGTTGCAGAAGATACGCTCCAGAAGATATGACCATTTAAAGAATGAGAGAGAAAAAGTTGTCTTAAGACAGTGACAGCCAGCTGAGAGCTTGAACACCTCTCCAAGAAACTCAAACGACTATTTTGAACC
Source organism: Sesbania bispinosa (assembly GCA_026901365.1). Taxonomy (NCBI): domain Eukaryota; kingdom Viridiplantae; phylum Streptophyta; class Magnoliopsida; order Fabales; family Fabaceae; genus Sesbania; species Sesbania bispinosa. The sequence continues at coordinate 28,408 of QLOH01000385.1, forward strand.
CTAAATATCTATAAATAAAGCCCCATTCAGCTGGGAAAAATCAAGGAGAATAAAGGGAATAAATCCAAAGAGCCATAATGTAGAAATCCCCTTCTAGAGTGAGGTTCTCCTTCAACCACTCCAATATGCAGAGCTGCTGTGCATAATTCTTAGAGAGTGTGTTTAGATTCAAATTTGTAAAGATTAATCCACTCCATGAGTGTTTTGTGAGCCATACGTAAAAAACCCATCTCTTGTTGAAGAGTGTTTATGATCTCCCAAGCTAACTAGAGAGTTAGTGTTGGATTGAGAGTGTGTAGAGCCTTCAGAGGCTGAGCAAAGAATACTTGTGTTAAAGCCTGAAGAGGCTGCAAAATAATACTTAAGAGGCTGCAAAGAATACTTGAAAATAGCCTGAGGAGGCTGTGGGAGCAAAGTTTACCTTGTAATCATGATTAATTAGTGGAAAATCCTACTGAGGTAGGTACTAGACATAGCCCAAGGTTTGTGAGGGTGAACCAATATAAAAATCATCTGTGCAATGCCTCTTACCCTTACTCTCTATATCTTTCTGAACTTACATTCATTGATTTGCTAGTTATTGTTCATACTTTGAATATTTAGCAAGATGCAAACCAGATTTTGGTAAACCTATTTTTCAACTTATTTTTTCACATAAATCACATCAATATTAGTTCAAATACTGATCTGGAAAGTTTCATTAAATTATGAAACTGTTTGGTTCTTTAAAAGCACATTTCTTGGAATCTGTCATTGTTAAACATTGAAAGTTGGGGTTCAAACTATCAGATTTTGATAAACCTAGTTTTGAAATTATATTTTCACATAAATCACATCCATATCAGTTCAAATATTGATATGGAAAGTTTCATCAAATTGTGAAACTGTTTGGTGCTTTAGAAACACATTTCTTGATATTTGTTCATTGTTCAACATTGAAACTTGTGGTTCAAACCACCAGATCTTTACAAACTTGATTTTAATCAGATCTAACTTTATATTATGATTGTTTACTATTTAAATATCTGATCTGGAAAGTTTCATCAAGTTTCAAGTTCATTTGATACTTCAGAAGAAACATTTATTAGATTTTACTGTGTAACTTGATTTAAAAATACCATATTGATATAAACTTTCTTCTAAACAGATTTTCTCATATAATCTTATTAGTTATTAGTTAAATAACTATTCTGGAAAGTTTCATCAAATTTCAAGTTCATTTGATACTTCAGAAGAAACATATATCATATTTCATTGTAACTTGATTTAAATATACCAGACTGATATAAACTTTCTTCTGAACAGATTTTCTCATATAATCTTATTAGTTATTGGTTAAATAACTATTCTGGAAAGATTTATTACAATATAAAATCATTTGACCCTTCAGAAGATAGGTTTACAGTGACATATTCATTTTTTTGCTTAACAGAAAGGAGGTTATTCATGACAAATCTTAATGAATTTAGGTTGTTAAAATCTATGAGGAATTAAGGGTAAGGTCCTTATGGACTTTAGGAATGATGGTTCTTGTTAGTATGAGCTCAGTATAGCCTCTTATAAAGTGGAAAGACCCTATGGTGTTGGGTTAACACTTGAGAACTAACTTTACATTGATTATCGTTGTGGTTGATTTATGCCTCGATTGAGATTACTGAATGTTGATGCATCACATTTGCTTGGATTCCTACACTACATGTTTTTGTCACACTCACTGGGACTTTAGTCTCACCGCATGTTGTAGATTCTCTTTAGATATGCATGGTTCTCGACCGGACGGTTGATCGAGGAAGTTGAAGCTTTTGGGTGGGTTGTGCCCTCACCCGACTTTATTTTTATTGGTTTTGACATCAATATAAAAACAATGTTAATGATATATTCTTTTGTTGGATATCGTGGTACATGTGTGGCCCTTAGGGGTTGTATTATACTCTTTCAGAACACATGTTTGATAATATCACAACTATACCTTGACATTGATGTATTTTGATGTATTGAGCCACTTGATGGCAAATTACTTGGTTTATTTCTATACGATTATTGTTTTAAGGTTTAAGTAACATTGGACTACCTAAGCGTTTAATGTGTATAATTATATGTCGATATCGATAATGGCGCAAAATAATGATAAATTTGGGAATTGTGTTTCCAACGCGCATTATTCTTGAATTCAGAAATTAGGATGTTACATTATGGTGTCAAAGCTGTTCAACCCAATTAGGCTATGGTTAGTTTATCGTCTGAAATTATCTATAATCTTAGATGCATTATTATGAAATGTGGAGACTGATCACCTCAATGTTTTATTAATGATATGCCTGCCACCAGTTCAGTACCCAGGCCCTAATGCGGCTAATTATCCTTCAGATGCTGGTGACAACGATTGGGGAACAAGTTGCCACTATTGCGGCTATTTTTCAAGAGCTCTGGGTGCGTCCGAGGGAGACATCTCCACCTCTAGTTGTGGTCATGGACCCTTTTGTCCAAGGACTAACTGAATTCCGGAAACACCACCCTCCTTCATTTTCCGGAACTTATGATCCTGAGGTGGCGGATGCATGGTTGAATACAATGAACAAAATATTTGAAGTTATGGTATGTGCAGACGAGTTCAAGGTGAGATTCTCCACCTACATGTTGCAGGGAGAGGCTAAGAACTGGTGGAAAGGAGAAGGAGTTGGAGCTCCTGCCGTTGAGGCAGGGAAGCATGATTGTGGGCCAATATGTTCGCGGAGCTAGCCAAATACCACACTTTACTTCAGGCCAATCCCAATGAGGGTTGGAAATGCTCACACCTGGAGTCGAGATTAAATCCCGAGCTCAAGAGAATTGTTGCTACTTTTCAGTTGAGGGATTTTTCGGCTTTAGTCACCAAATGCTTGGTGGTTGAATAAAGCTTAGAGGAAGAGGGGCCCAAGCCAGCTGTGAAGGCTTGGGTGGATGGCAAGAGGAAGAGGGAGGAGGCTCCAGCATGGAAGCACACTCGAGCCCAGTTTCAGGGAGGGAAGGGCAATCAGGTTGCTCTCCCGTCCACCCTAACTACTCCTACATGTCCCAAGTGTGGCAAGGGCCACAAGGGTGAGTGCTTAGCGAGCCGGAGGAAATGCTTTTACTATTTTAGGCGGTTCACATGGCAAGGGAGTGCTTGAAGAAGAAGAAGGACCGAGCAAAACCCCAAGCTACCGGGAGAGTCTTCACCCTTAGCAGTGAGACAACGGCTAAGGCCGACAACCTGATGCAAGGTACATGTGTTATGAATGATAGTACCCCGATTGTTGTTAGACTTTAGAAATGTGTAGGCAAAATTGTATGTTCTCCTGCTGGAGAATTATCATATATATACTGTTTAATACAGACTGATATTCTGCCCTATATATTAGCTAAACTGCCATATATACATTTATTCTACAGTTGGGTATCCTAATAAAAGAGAATAACAGTTACAATACAAAATTACAATTACAATCGCATAGACTTTGCTGACTTTAAATGTACAGCTATCTTATGCTATCAATTTGCTGGTTTTGATGACCAGATATTTTGCCAATCAATGCTGGTTTTAATGACCAGCAGATTTCCTCATTAATTCCTTTGATATCCCCCCTCAAATTGCTGCTGGTAAGTCGACAAGCATCAATTTGCCAACTAGGAAATTATGACGCTGTCGTGTCAACGATTTGGTGAATATGTCTGCAATCTGAATAGAGGTTGAAACATGAGGAAGAGTAATAATATTGCGATCATAGGCTTCCCTGATTGAGTGACAGTCAACCTCTATGTGCTTTGTGCGTTCATGGTAAACTGGATTTGCTGCAATTTGTATGGCACTTGTGTTGTCAGCATGTAATGGAGTAGGTTGTGATTGAGAGAATCCAAGCTCTATGAGAAGACCACACAACCAAATTATTTTAGAGCATGCAATAGACATGGCACGATACTCGGCTTCAGTAGATGACTTGGAGACTAAATCTTGTTTCTTACATTTCCAGGAAATCAGAGCATTACCCAAAAACATACACCAACCAGTAGTATATCTCCTCGTATCTGGACATCCAGCCCAATCAGCATCACTGTATGCTTGTAGTTTGAGAGATGAACCAGCTGGAAAAAATAAACCACGATTGGAAGTGCCAAGGAGGTAACGTATTATGCGTTGCACTGCTGAAAGGTGGAAATGTCTAGGAGATTGCATGAACTTACTTACTGTGTGGACAGCAAAAGAAATATCTGGACAAGTGATGGTTAGGTATATAAGACTACCAACCAGCTTGCGGTAAAAAGTAGGATCTTCAAGAAGGTCACCTTCATCTCGTCTATATTTTACATTAACTTCCATGGGGGTGTCAACAGGGGTTGAATTGGTGAGGCTTGCTAGCTCAATCAGATCTTGAATATATTTGTGTTGATTTACAAATATGCCTGTAGGTTCATAATGCACCTCCAAACCCAAGAAGTAAGTGAGTCGGCCAAGTTCTTTCATGTGGAAAGTTGAATGCAGCAATTGTTTAATTCTAGAAACAGCCTCTTGATCAGAACCGGTCACCACAATGCCATCCACATAAACAAGTAGTATGACAATGCCTTTAGAAGTCCTTTGTAGGAAAAGGGATGGATCATATTGACTTTGTGTGAATGAAAAACCAAGTAGTGTGGATCTAAACTTTTCAAACCATACTCTTGGTGCCTGTTTCAAACCATATAAAGAACATTTTAGTTTACAAACAGTATTAAGTGGGGTGGGCATACCGGTAGGAAGTTTGATGTAAACTTCCTCCTTGAGGTCTCCATGCAGAAATGCGTTTTTGACATCCATTTGATGTAAAGGCCAAGATTGAGATGCAGCAAGGGCTAGAATTGTGTGAACAATAGTCATCTTGGCTACCGGGGCGAAGGTTGTTGAGTCTCAAAAATATCATAAAGAGGTTTATGATGTTTTAAAGACTGAAATTTCTCTAAGTTTTAATGATCAACAAATTCAACTTAAGTTGTTTCTCATAGATACAATTGTCTAATTGTTTATCTATGATTTTCAGCAAGAAGCCTACTATATAAGACTAAGTGTTGGATTCGTCTGAAGAAGCTGATGCTGTCTGAAGATGATCAACCCGTCTGAAGCATCAAAGCCGTCTGAAAGCTTTTGATGACGTGGCATCTCTTGTCTGAAGTTGTGACAATCCTTGTACCTTTGCACGTTTTTCACGCACGTTCTCTGCTACAAACAGCTGGCACCTGTGCAATGCAATTCAAGCACGTTCTCTGTCACAACGTGTCCTCTGCTACGCAGCAATTGCAGCAGCAACAAAGAGCACCTTTTTGGTAGGAGCAAACCTTGTAAAAGTGTCAGAATTTGTCAGGGAATATCAGAATATGTCAGAGAATATTCTGTACTGCAGCAGCTGTCTCACAACGGCTAGCATGGATTTCACAAGCATGAGTGTCTTCAATGGGCCAATCATTTGGGTATAAATACCCCCCTCATTTGAAGACCAAAAAGGGAGAGAAGCATAGAAAAAGAACAGAAACTCTGCAAGTTTTTCACTGCAACACTCTGAAAGAATTTATCATCTTTGTACACACAAATTATTTTACTCTGAGCATACCTCAGTAATTTCTGTACAATCTATAACTGTTTAAGTCTCAAAACTGATATAGTTTGTGAGCTTAAACATTTCTCTCATTTGTATTTGCTTTTGAGCCTGGAGAGGCTTGTCTGAAAAAGAATACTTGTGTTGTTGAGCCTGGAGAGGCTTGTCTAAAAAAGAATACTTGGTTGTAGAGCCTGAAGAGGCTTGTTAGAAAAGAATACTTGTAATCTTGCAAGATTAAGAGAAAATCCAAGTGCTAGTTGGCATTGGGACTGGACGTAGCTCACAAGTGGTAGTGAGTGAACTAGGATAAATTCTGTGGCTAAGTTTCTCTTTCCCTTATCTTTGTCATTTCAGTTTTAAGCTAATCAAGGGGACTGAATATTTAATCTAATATTTTAAAAAGGAAGAAACTTCTTTTAGAACCATTTTAAGGCCGTCTGAAACCAACTTCAGACAACTATCTGACATACTTCAGACAGCCCTCTAGAAACCTGTCTGAAATTTTGTTTTGTAAATCTGTTTTCGAAAAGCTTCTTAAAATATTTAGAAACACTATTCAACCCCTCTTCTAGTGTTTCCTTGTGGTCCTACAGTTGGTACCAGAGCTCTACTCAGGGTTGAAACACCTAACAAGTGTCTGAGGACTGAAAGATCCACATCGAAGCTTCAAACAGTAACAGGAAATACATCACAGAAGGAGTCTCTATCACAAGACCTCCAGCTTTCAATGGAGAAGATTATCACTACTGGAGAGATAGAATGAAGCTGTTCATTGAAAGCACAAACATTGATGTTTGGGATGTGGTCACTGATGGAGACTATGTGCCTATGCTAAATGATGTGCCTATACCTAAGACTGAATGGACTTTGGAGCAAAAGGCTAGAGTCCAGATGAATGCTAAGGCCAAACTCTATCTGATATGTTCCTTGAACAAATCAGAATATGAGAAGGTTCATGGATGCACCTCTACCAAGGAAATTTGGGATACTCTTGCAGCAGCCCATGAAGGAACTGAGACTGTCAAGCAATCCAAGATAAGTATGCTCATACATCAGTATGAGATGTTCAAGATGGAAGAATCTGAAACCATTGACCAAATGTTTGGAAGGTTTCAGACCGTAACAAATGGACTCAGGTCCTTAGGCAGAACATACAACTCTGGAGATAATAACAGAAAAATTCTAAGGAGCTTGCCTAACTCCTGGAGACCCAAAGTTACTGCCATTCAAGAGGCAAGAGATTTGAACTCTCTTAGAGTGGAAGAACTGTTGGGATCGCTTAAGGTCCATGAGCTTGAACTTGGAGAAGATGACAACAAGAGAAAATCTCTAGCCCTAAACTCCAAGACCAAACAGTCTAGGCATGGCAACATCAAGGCTATGCAAGCTGAGGCAGCATCAGAGGGAGATGAAGACTCTGAAGATAGCTCAGAAGATGATGATGATCTTGCTCTTCTAAGTAGGAAGATCAAGAGAATGCTGCAGAACAGAGGAAGATTTAGAAAGAATCAACCCTCAACCTCAAAAGGAGGTAAGTCAGGTAAAGACATACAAACTGACAAAATTATTTGTTTTGAGTGTAAGCAACCAGGGCACATGAAGGCTGAGTGTCCAAAACTGAAGAAAAACAACTTCAAGAAGAAGAAGTTTTTCAAGAAAAAGAAAGGTCTCATGGAAACATGGGAGGACCTGGATGAATCAACTTCAGAAGAGGAGGAAGACACCTCAGAAGAGGCAAATCTGTGCCTCATGGCAAGCCTACCATCTTCAGACAACTCTGAAGCTGAGGTATTCCCTCTTACTTTGCAAGAAATGTATGATGATCTGGTGGAAAGTTCCAAGGAACTGTTCCTAGAGTATAAGAATCTATCCAAGGCTCACACAGAAATGTGTAACAAATATGAGTCTCTTGAAATAGAACATATTATGCTCAAGGAAAAGGTCCTTGAGACTGAAAGCCATAGTTCACAAGCTGTGTCTGAAGAAAATAAAAAACTTCAGAAACAGATTGTAGAACTGACAAATGACTTAGCCAAGTTTGTCAAAGGAACTAAAAATTTAAACATAATGCTTGGAAATCAAAGACATTCCTCTGACAAAAGTGGACTAGGCTTTTTTGATCACAACATGTCTGAACCTCCTACTGTCTTAAATTTTTCTAAAAGCAAAAAGAAGGTTATTGGGTGTTCTCACTGTGGTAAGCCTGGACACAATGTGATTCAGTGCAAGCACAAGAGAAAAGCAATACCCAAAGCTAACAAAACAGGACCCAAAAGAACTTGGGTACCTAAAAACTTGATCATTCCTGTTGCAGATGTGTTTAACAGGACAAAGGAGACCCCACAAATGGTACCTGGACAGTGGGTGCTCGCGACACATGACAGGAGAAAGGTCTTTGTTCCAAAACCTTAGACCTAAGGAAGGAGGAGTGGTCACCTTTGGTGGAAATTAGCAAGGGAAGATCACTGGCATAGGGACTATAGGTATAATTCCTTCATCCCTCATTAAAAATGTTCTTCTTGTGGAAGGACTACAACATAATTTACTGAGCATAAGTCAATTATGTGACAGTGGTTATGTAGTATCCTTTACCAAGGAAGGATGCATAGTCAAAGACTCCTCTGATCAAACACTTTTTACTGCTAAGAGACACAGCAATGTGTATAAAATTGATCTAGAGGATCTAGCAAGTCAAAATGTAAAATGCTTCATTTCTGTTGAAGATGAAAAACAGATTTGGCATCAAAGACTTGGGCATGCCAGCTTGAGATTAATCTCAAGATTAGCAAAACACAATCTTGTTAAAGGATTGCCCAAGCTTTCATACAAATCTGACATTTTATGTGATAGCTGTCTGAAAGGGAAACAAACAAGACACTCTTTCAAGAGTAAAGATGTTGTTTCAACTAGTAGACCACTAGAACTTTTACACATTGACTTGTTTGGTCCTATTAGAACATAAAGTCTTAGTGGAAAGAAATATGGTTTGGTCATTGTTGATGACTATTCTAGATTCTCATGGGTGATATTCCTTAGAAACAAGGATGAGACTTTTAAGAATTTCACAATATTTTGTAAGAAGGTACAAAATGAAAAAGGATTCTGTATTTCTATCATAAGAAGTGATCATGGTGGGGAGTTTGAGAATGCAAATTTCAAATTGTTCTGTGATGAGAATGGGATCTCACACAATTTCTCTGTGGCAAGAACACCTCAACAGAATGGGGTTGTTGAGAGAAAGAACAGAAGTTTGCAAGAGATGGCAAGGACCATGCTCAACTCAAGCAACTTACCAAGAACCTTCTGGGCAGAAGCTGTTAGCACAGCTTGTTACCTTCAAAACAGAATATTGGTAAGACCAATTCTGAAAAAGACTCCATATGAATTGTGGAAAGGAAGAAAACCCAACATATCATATTTCCACACCTTTGGATGTGAGTGTTTTATACTTAACACCAAAGATGATCTTGGAAAATTTGATGCAAAGTCTGATAATGGATTTTTCATTGGATATTCTGAAACATCTAAAGCATATAGAGTGTATAACTCTAGAACTTTAACTGTTGAAGAAACCATTCATGTAAAATTCAATGATAACAAAGAGACTGATAGGGAACTATCAGATCTAGAGGATGATTTTGCAGGTATGGAGCTGAATGATCACAGCATCTTCAAGGATGAGCAACTGTCTGAAGTTCTTGCTATTTCTGAACCTCTTTAGACAAATGTTGAGTCTCAGACAGATGTGATACCTCCTCATAAACCTGATTGGAGATACAAGTCACATCATCCTAAAGAGCAAATCATTGGCAGTACTTCAGAAGGAGTTAAGACAAGATCAAAATTCAGAAATTTGAATTCTCTTGCTCTCCTGTCTGAAATTGAGCCAAAGAACATTGATGAAGCTCTGCATGATGAAGGGTGGATCCTAGCCATGCAAGAGGAGCTAAATCAATTTGCTAGGAGTGATGTCTGGACCCTTGTTCCTAAACCCCATGGGAAAACAATTATTGGAACCAAATGGGTGTTCAGAAACAAGCTGTCTGAAAAAGGCAAAGTTATCAGAAATAAGGCAAGGCTAGTAGCTCAAGGTTATAACCAGCAAGAAGGTATTGACTTCACTGAAACCTTCGCCCCAGTGGCCAGGTTAGAAGCAATTAGAATTCTTTTATCTTATGCTGTAAATAATGGCATCAAACTATATCAAATGGATGTCAAAAGTGCCTTCCTCAATGGTTTCATTGAAGAAGAGTTTTTTGTTAGACAACCCCCTGGTTTTGAAGATGTAACTTTTCCTGAACATGTTTTTAAACTTAAGAAAGCTCTCTATGGTCTGAAACAAGTCCCAAGAGCTTGGTATGACAGACTGAGCAGTTTTCTTGCAACCAATGGTTTTGAAAGAGGAAAAGTTGACACAACTCTTTTTAGAAAACAGTCTAACAAGGATCTTATACTTGTCCAAATATATGTTGAGGACATTATTTTTGGTTCAACTAATTCTTCATTGTGCAAAGAGTTTTCTGAGTTAATGCAATCTGAATTTGAAATGAGCCTAATGGGTGAACTAAAGTTTTTCCTTGGACTTCAGATTAAGCAAGATTCTGATTGTATATGGATCCATCAAGAGAAATATACAAAGGAAATGCTTAAAAAGTTCAACCTAAGTGATTGCAAACCCATGACAACTCCAATGCACCCTTCTGCATCTTTAAATAAAGATGAGAATGAAGAACCAGTGAATCAAACTTTGTATAGAGGGATGATTGGTTCATTATTGTATCTAACAGCAAGCAGGCCTGACATCATGTTCAGTGTGTGCCTGTGTGCTAGATTTCAATCTGATCCAAGAATCACTCACTACAAAGCTGTAAAAAGAATTTTCAGATATCTTAAAGGTACTACTAATCTTGGTCTGTGCTATAAGAAAAGTAAGGATTGCAGGTTAGTAGGATACTGTGATGCTGATTTTGCTGGAGACAGAGTTGAAAGAAAAAGCACCAGTGGTGGATGTCACTTCTTTGGAGAGAATATGATCAGCCGGTCAAGCAAAAGGCAAAGCACAATTGCATTATCAACAGCTGAAGCAGAATACATCTCAGCAGCCAGTTGTTGCTCACAACTGTTATGGGTGAAGTATCAACTTGAAGATTTTAATATTGCAATATCTGTTATACCTGTGTTGTGTGATAATACCAGTGCCGTTAATTTATCTAAAAATCCCATTCAACATTCTAGGGCTAAACATATAGAAATTAAACATCATTTCATTAGAGACTATGTTCAGAAAGGTGTTTTTGATATTCAGTTTATTGATACAGAGCATCAATGGGCTGATATATTCACAAAACCTCTAACTGAAGATAGATTTAAGTTCATCAGAGATAAATTGAACATTCATGCATTTTGAGTGTGTATGAAAAATGATGTGTCTGAAACTTCAGCCTCTCTGAAACATGTGATCTGTCTGAAGTTTTGGTCGTCTGAAATTAACTGGATGTCTGAAATCTATCACTTGTCTGAAATGAACAAATGACGTGGCAATAAAGGGACGGTTTAAATCCACTTTGCACGTTACCCTATGTCTGCGCAGCCAGTTTCTGCCATCATTGCCTCAGAGGTCTATAAGTACAGTAAGGCAGTGAGTCCTTGGTACGTTACAGCTCTCTACCCTCTCAGAACCTTTGCTATTCTTCATCTTCAAGAAAGCATTTTTTCTCTCAAGTTCTTTCCAACCTTCAACAATGGCACCTAAGAAGTCTGGAGCTGATAATATTGTGAAGACCAAGGGTGTCTTTTTGGAAGATCTTGAAGCACTGGGAATGGATCTTCATGCAGAATTTCAAGCAGCTGGGTGGCTTGAATATTTCAACAAAAATCGTTCACAGTGGCATGAGCAGAGTATTCTTGATTTCTGGGCCATAGCCAGAGGAATCCCTAACCCTCAAGGCATCTACACCACCATCAAGGCTAATGTGCTTGGTACATCTATCTTTATTGATGAAGACATCTTGGCCATTGTTTGTGGTGTCAAGACTGAAGGTGTTGTCTTCTCTCCTGGCTGGGAATCAAGAAATGGAGGTCAGAAGCACTTTACAGAGTTTTTGTATGGAACTTCCTCTCCTGTAAGTCTGGATGCTAAGAATATGTCAGACAAGGCTAGGGTTCTGCACGCTATCTTAGGGAACTCTGTAATCCCTAAAAATGGCAGCAGAAACCATGTGTCTGAACTGGAGAGATTCTGTCTCATCCACCTTCTGAAGAAGCAGAAGATCAACCTTCCAAATATCATCATGTACCACCTTCAGAAGAGGTTGAGAGACTCTGCTGGGAGTTTTCCTCATAACACCATCATCACCAAGGTGTTGTTGCACTTCAAAGTTCCAGTTCACCAGCTCTTTGATCACCGCTCAATCCCTATGATTGGTGAATCAAATCTGAAGAGCATGAAGATTAAGCTGACTCCAAGGCCTCCCTCTCCAACCATGAAAGAAAGCTTGTTGATGGAGAAAGCTCAGAGGAAAAGTACTACAATGCAGATTCTGGAAAATGAACTCAAAGGAGATATCAGAAGACATGAGTTCAAGCCTTCAAAGGAATCTCCTCAACCTAAGCTGAAGAGGCTACCTGTGAGAAGCTCAGCTAAGATAGCTTCTGCATCTGTACAGATTCAAGCATCTGAACCTGTTCAGAAACCTTCTCAAAGGTTGTCTGAAATTGTGGGTCAGGTGTCTGAACCTGCACAATCTTCAAAGCCTACTTCTATAATGGAAGGACAGGCTGAAGAAGTTGTGGATACTGATGCAGTTGCTGCTCAACCACTAGCTGCATGCCCTTCTGACCCTGAATTGATTCAGGTTGCTGCTTTGGCTACTGCCATTGAGCAAGAGGAGTTAGAACTGAAGGAAGAGCAAGAGAGGACTGACAGAGCTCTTGCAATAGCTTCACAACTTGCTTATGCTGAGGATGACAAGCAAGCAGCCATTGCTGAGGCTACAAAGAAAAGAAAGAGGTCAAGTGCACCTCAAAGAAAAAGGAAGAAGGGTAAACTACTTCAGACAGTGCCTGAAGTTAGGGTTACCAGAAGTACTGCTTCTCAACTAGAAGAAACAGATATTGCTGGAAGGTATCAGAAGTTTGTAAAGGCTAATCAATACTTCAAGAGAAGAAGGGCTCTTTCAACTGAGCAAAGAGAAACTGACAAGAACCTTCACCTTCCTCACCATCATCATCTCCACCTCTTACACCTTTACCACCCTCACCACCTCCATCTGTTCATCAATTCAACCTTTCAGCTGAGATAGCAGCCTTATGCAAGAAACTGACAATAACCTTCTTTGGCTCTTGCCCTTTGCCAAAATTCCAGCATCTGTCTGAAGAGCTGCAACACTTTAGACCAGCCCCTGCTGTTTCACTGCATCATGGTCTAACTAAGAGAACTATGACTGATGAAAGGGCTTTTTACTCCAATGATGCTGATGGATTGGAGAAGATAAGGAAGGGTGTTGTCCCTCCTAGTCATACATGGGATCTTATCAACCCATTCTCTAAAGACTCATGGAAGCTGAGCAATGAGGAATGGCTCATGGTAAGGATGCTGAACACTGAAGCTGAGTTATTCCAAAGAGACTTGGCTAGAGGAGTTGGAATGATGGGCTTCAGGCCCCCTAGAACAAGTTCAATCAGGCCTTCAACCAAAATCTTGGTGAAACCTGATAGGATTGTTCCTAGGTATCCCCTCAAGGAAGGACAAGATGAGAAATTGAAGGGTCCTAAGATCTACTCTGTATCAGCACCCCTGTCTGAAGCCATGACTGCTTCAGAATGGGAAGGTCTACCTGAGTTCATCATCTCTGAAGGAGGAGGCTTGAATCACTTGTTTGAAAATTGGATGTGGGATTCTTATTTGCAGATCAGAGAAGATGTTGGGTCTTCTTCTGGGTGTAGTGGTCCTGATGCTGAGTCTGCAATGGGTGTTGGACATTCCACAAATGTTCAGTACCATTTCTTGAGAGATCACTTTCCCCCACAGGCAGATTCATTCAACAAAGCTTGGGTGCTTCTGAAGTATGTTGGGACCTTTTTCTGTCCAGTCTACAATCCTTCAGAATATGGCTTGCAGCCTGGTTTTGGGGTTTTGAGATTTGTATGTCCCTACCTTCAGCTCATCCTTGTTGAGTCTGAACCTGACCTGTATGAAGAGAACCAGAAGCTGAAATCCAAGGTCAAGGCCCTTGAGAAGAGATGTGAAGAATCTGAGAGGAGATGTGAAGTCTCAGAGAAGAAAGCACAAAAGGTTATTCAGAATCAGGAAGAAATTCTCCATGAACAACAACTGATAAGAAATGGTCAACAAGAGTTGAAGTCTTCTATTGAAGCTGCCATAGACAAGGCCAAGGAAGAACTGATCTCCTTTCTGTCTGAAGCTCTGCTGAAGAAGAAGGACTAATTTATTACCATTGTCTTATGTTCATATTTCTTTTACAAGTGTTGATTGTCTGTTTAATCCTTACATCATTTTAATACAATCAGTGTTTTTATTCCATCTCATGTGTTCTCCTTTCTGTTTGATCCTTTCTCTGATACTTGTTTTATTTTATCTGTAATTCATAATCCTGTTTGTTTTATTGCTCTGTTACTGTTATTGCTCTATAATTCCCTTTTGATTGATGACAAAAGGGGGAGTATTAAATCTAAGAAAATCTGGAGTGATTACAGGATTCAGGGGGAGTACATGAAAAAGTTCAAAGTTGTCTGAACTTCTGAGAAAATCATATATAAAAGCATCTAAAAGGATATATTTGTCCCAGGAGGAGCTAAATCTTAATCTCTCAATTTTGCATAATTTAAGTTAAATTTGTCATCATTAAAAAGGGGGAGAATGTTGAGTCTCAAAAATATCATAAAGAGGTTTATGATGTTTTAAAGACTGAAATTTCTCTAAGTTTTAATGATCAACAAATTCAACTTAAGTTGTTTCTCATAGATACAATTGTCTAATTGTTTATCTATGATTTTCAGCAAGAAGCCTACTATATAAGACTAAGTGTTGGATTCGTCTGAAGAAGCTGATGCTGTCTGAAGATGATCAACCCGTCTGAAGCATCAAAGCCGTCTGAAAGCTTTTGATGACGTGGCATCTCTTGTCTGAAGCTGTGACAATCCTTGTACCTTTGCATGTTTTTCACGCACGTTCTCTGCTACAAACAGCTGGCACCTGTGCAATGCAATTCAAGCACGTTCTCTGTCACAACGTGTCCTCTGCTACGCAGCAATTGCAGCAGCAACAAAGAGCACCTTTTTGGCAGGAGCAAACCTTGTAAAAGTGTCAGAATTTGTTAGGGAATATCAGAATATGTCAGAGAATATTCTGTACTGCAGCAGCTGTCTCACAACGGCTAGCATGGATTTCACAAGCATGAGTGTCTTCAATGGGCCAATCATTTGGGTATAAATACCCCCCTCATTTGAAGACCAAAAAGGGAGAGAAGCATAGAAAAAGAACAGAAACTCTGCAAGTTTTTCGCTGCAACACTCTGAAAGAATTTATCATCTTTGTACACACAAATTATTTTACTCTGAGCATACCTCAGTAATTTCTGTACAATCTATAACTGTTTAAGTCTCAAAACTGATATAGTTTGTGAGCTTAAACATTTCTCTCATTTGTATTTGCTTTTGAGCCTGGAGAGGCTTGTCTGAAAAAGAATACTTGTGTTGTTGAGCCTGGAGAGGCTTGTCTAAAAAAGAATACTTGGTTGTAGAGCCTGAAGAGGCTTGTTAGAAAAGAATACTTGTAATCTTGCAAGATTAAGAGAAAATCCAAGTGCTAGTTGGCATTGGGACTGGACGTAGCTCACAAGTGGTAGTGAGTGAACTAGGATAAATTCTGTGGCTAAGTTTCTCTTTCCCTTATCTTTGTCATTTCAGTTTTAAGCTAATCAAGGGGACTGAATATTTAATCTAATATTTTAAAAAGGAAGAAACTTCTTTTAGAACCATTTTAAGGCCGTCTGAAACCAACTTCAGACAACTATCTGACATACTTCAGACAGCCCTCTAGAAACCTGTCTGAAATTTTGTTTTGTAAATCTGTTTTCGAAAAGCTTCTTAAAATATTTAGAAACACTATTCAACCCCTCTTCTAGTGTTTCCTTGTGGTCCTACAGTTGGTACCAGAGCTCTACTCAGGGTTGAAACACCTAACAAGTGTCTGAGGACTGAAAGATCCACATCGAAGCTTCAAACAGTAACAGGAAATACATCACAGAAGGAGTCTCTATCACAAGACCTCCAGCTTTCAATGGAGAAGATTATCACTACTGGAGAGATAGAATGAAGCTGTTCATTGAAAGCACAAACATTGATGTTTGGGATGTGGTCACTGATGGAGACTATGTGCCTATGCTAAATGATGTGCCTATACCTAAGACTGAATGGACTTTGGAGCAAAAGGCTAGAGTCCAGATGAATGCTAAGGCCAAACTCTATCTGATATGTTCCTTGAACAAATCAGAATATGAGAAGGTTCATGGATGCACCTCTACCAAGGAAATTTGGGATACTCTTGCAGCAGCCCATGAAGGAACTGAGACTGTCAAGCAATCCAAGATAAGTATGCTCATACATCAGTATGAGATGTTCAAGATGGAAGAATCTGAAACCATTGACCAAATGTTTGGAAGGTTTCAGACCGTAACAAATGGACTCAGGTCCTTAGGCAGAACATACAACTCTGGAGATAATAACAGAAAAATTCTAAGGAGCTTGCCTAACTCCTGGAGACCCAAAGTTACTGCCATTCAAGAGGCAAGAGATTTGAACTCTCTTAGAGTGGAAGAACTGTTGGGATCGCTTAAGGTCCATGAGCTTGAGCTTGGAGAAGATGACAACAAGAGAAAATCTCTAGCCCTAAACTCCAAGACCAAACAGTCTAGGCATGGCAACATCAAGGCTATGCAAGCTGAGGCAGCATCAGAGGGAGATGAAGACTCTGAAGATAGCTCAGAAGATGATGATGATCTTGCTCTTCTAAGTAGGAAGATCAAGAGAATGCTGCAGAACAGAGGAAGATTTAGAAAGAATCAACCCTCAACCTCAAAAGGAGGTAAGTCAGGTAAAGACATACAAACTGACAAAATTATTTGTTTTGAGTGTAAGCAACCAGGGCACATGAAGGCTGAGTGTCCAAAACTGAAGAAAAACAACTTCAAGAAGAAGAAGTTTTTCAAGAAAAAGAAAGGTCTCATGGAAACATGGGAGGACCTGGATGAATCAACTTCAGAAGAGGAGGAAGACACCTCAGAAGAGGCAAATCTGTGCCTCATGGCAAGCCTACCATCTTCAGACAACTCTGAAGCTGAGGTATTCCCTCTTACTTTGCAAGAAATGTATGATGATCTGGTGGAAAGTTCCAAGGAACTGTTCCTAGAGTATAAGAATCTATCCAAGGCTCACACAGAAATGTGTAACAAATATGAGTCTCTTGAAATAGAACATATTATGCTCAAGGAAAAGGTCCTTGAGACTGAAAGCCATAGTTCACAAGCTGTGTCTGAAGAAAATAAAAAACTTCAGAAACAGATTGTAGAACTGACAAATGACTTAGCCAAGTTTGTCAAAGGAACTAAAAATTTAAACATAATGCTTGGAAATCAAAGACATTCCTCTGACAAAAGTGGACTAGGCTTTTTTGATCACAACATGTCTGAACCTCCTACTGTCTTAAATTTTTCTAAAAGCAAAAAGAAGGTTATTGGGTGTTCTCACTGTGGTAAGCCTGGACACAATGTGATTCAGTGCAAGCACAAGAGAAAAGCAATACCCAAAGCTAACAAAACAGGACCCAAAAGAACTTGGGTACCTAAAAACTTGATCATTCCTGTTGCAGATGTGTTTAACAGGACAAAGGAGACCCCACAAATGGTACCTGGACAGTGGGTGCTCGCGACACATGACAGGAGAAAGGTCTTTGTTCCAAAACCTTAGACCTAAGGAAGGAGGAGTGGTCACCTTTGGTGGAAATTAGCAAGGGAAGATCACTGGCATAGGGACTATAGGTATAATTCCTTCATCCCTCATTAAAAATGTTCTTCTTGTGGAAGGACTACAACATAATTTACTGAGCATAAGTCAATTATGTGACAGTGGTTATGTAGTATCCTTTACCAAGGAAGGATGCATAGTCAAAGACTCCTCTGATCAAACACTTTTTACTGCTAAGAGACACAGCAATGTGTATAAAATTGATCTAGAGGATCTAGCAAGTCAAAATGTAAAATGCTTCATTTCTGTTGAAGATGAAAAACAGATTTGGCATCAAAGACTTGGGCATGCCAGCTTGAGATTAATCTCAAGATTAGCAAAACACAATCTTGTTAAAGGATTGCCCAAGCTTTCATACAAATCTGACATTTTATGTGATAGCTGTCTGAAAGGGAAACAAACAAGACACTCTTTCAAGAGTAAAGATGTTGTTTCAACTAGTAGACCACTAGAACTTTTACACATTGACTTGTTTGGTCCTATTAGAACATAAAGTCTTAGTGGAAAGAAATATGGTTTGGTCATTGTTGATGACTATTCTAGATTCTCATGGGTGATATTCCTTAGAAACAAGGATGAGACTTTTAAGAATTTCACAATATTTTGTAAGAAGGTACAAAATGAAAAAGGATTCTGTATTTCTATCATAAGAAGTGATCATGGTGGGGAGTTTGAGAATGCAAATTTCAAATTGTTCTGTGATGAGAATGGGATCTCACACAATTTCTCTGTGGCAAGAACACCTCAACAGAATGGGGTTGTTGAGAGAAAGAACAGAAGTTTGCAAGAGATGGCAAGGACCATGCTCAACTCAAGCAACTTACCAAGAACCTTCTGGGCAGAAGCTGTTAGCACAGCTTGTTACCTTCAAAACAGAATATTGGTAAGACCAATTCTGAAAAAGACTCCATATGAATTGTGGAAAGGAAGAAAACCCAACATATCATATTTCCACACCTTTGGATGTGAGTGTTTTATACTTAACACCAAAGATGATCTTGGAAAATTTGATGCAAAGTCTGATAATGGATTTTTCATTGGATATTCTGAAACATCTAAAGCATATAGAGTGTATAACTCTAGAACTTTAACTGTTGAAGAAACCATTCATGTAAAATTCAATGATAACAAAGAGACTGATAGGGAACTATCAGATCTAGAGGATGATTTTGCAGGTATGGAGCTGAATGATCACAGCATCTTCAAGGATGAGCAACTGTCTGAAGTTCTTGCTATTTCTGAACCTCTTTAGACAAATGTTGAGTCTCAGACAGATGTGATACCTCCTCATAAACCTGATTGGAGATACAAGTCACATCATCCTAAAGAGCAAATCATTGGCAGTACTTCAGAAGGAGTTAAGACAAGATCAAAATTCAGAAATTTGAATTCTCTTGCTCTCCTGTCTGAAATTGAGCCAAAGAACATTGATGAAGCTCTGCATGATGAAGGGTGGATCCTAGCCATGCAAGAGGAGCTAAATCAATTTGCTAGGAGTGATGTCTGGACCCTTGTTCCTAAACCCCATGGGAAAACAATTATTGGAACCAAATGGGTGTTCAGAAACAAGCTGTCTGAAAAAGGCAAAGTTATCAGAAATAAGGCAAGGCTAGTAGCTCAAGGTTATAACCAGCAAGAAGGTATTGACTTCACTGAAACCTTCGCCCCAGTGGCCAGGTTAGAAGCAATTAGAATTCTTTTATCTTATGCTGTAAATAATGGCATCAAACTATATCAAATGGATGTCAAAAGTGCCTTCCTCAATGGTTTCATTGAAGAAGAGTTTTTTGTTAGACAACCCCCTGGTTTTGAAGATGTAACTTTTCCTGAACATGTTTTTAAACTTAAGAAAGCTCTCTATGGTCTGAAACAAGTCCCAAGAGCTTGGTATGACAGACTGAGCAGTTTTCTTGCAACCAATGGTTTTGAAAGAGGAAAAGTTGACACAACTCTTTTTAGAAAACAGTCTAACAAGGATCTTATACTTGTCCAAATATATGTTGAGGACATTATTTTTGGTTCAACTAATTCTTCATTGTGCAAAGAGTTTTCTGAGTTAATGCAATCTGAATTTGAAATGAGCCTAATGGGTGAACTAAAGTTTTTCCTTGGACTTCAGATTAAGCAAGATTCTGATTGTATATGGATCCATCAAGAGAAATATACAAAGGAAATGCTTAAAAAGTTCAACCTAAGTGATTGCAAACCCATGACAACTCCAATGCACCCTTCTGCATCTTTAAATAAAGATGAGAATGAAGAACCAGTGAATCAAACTTTGTATAGAGGGATGATTGGTTCATTATTGTATCTAACAGCAAGCAGGCCTGACATCATGTTCAGTGTGTGCCTGTGTGCTAGATTTCAATCTGATCCAAGAATCACTCACTACAAAGCTGTAAAAAGAATTTTCAGATATCTTAAAGGTACTACTAATCTTGGTCTGTGCTATAAGAAAAGTAAGGATTGCAGGTTAGTAGGATACTGTGATGCTGATTTTGCTGGAGACAGAGTTGAAAGAAAAAGCACCAGTGGTGGATGTCACTTCTTTGGAGAGAATATGATCAGCCGGTCAAGCAAAAGGCAAAGCACAATTGCATTATCAACAGCTGAAGCAGAATACATCTCAGCAGCCAGTTGTTGCTCACAACTGTTATGGGTGAAGTATCAACTTGAAGATTTTAATATTGCAATATCTGTTATACCTGTGTTGTGTGATAATACCAGTGCCGTTAATTTATCTAAAAATCCCATTCAACATTCTAGGGCTAAACATATAGAAATTAAACATCATTTCATTAGAGACTATGTTCAGAAAGGTGTTTTTGATATTCAGTTTATTGATACAGAGCATCAATGGGCTGATATATTCACAAAACCTCTAACTGAAGATAGATTTAAGTTCATCAGAGATAAATTGAACATTCATGCATTTTGAGTGTGTATGAAAAATGATGTGTCTGAAACTTCAGCCTCTCTGAAACATGTGATCTGTCTGAAGTTTTGGTCGTCTGAAATTAACTGGATGTCTGAAATCTATCACTTGTCTGAAATGAACAAATGACGTGGCAATAAAGGGACGGTTTAAATCCACTTTGCACGTTACCCTATGTCTGCGCAGCCAGTTTCTGCCATCATTGCCTCAGAGGTCTATAAGTACAGTAAGGCAGTGAGTCCTTGGTACGTTACAGCTCTCTACCCTCTCAGAACCTTTGCTATTCTTCATCTTCAAGAAAGCATTTTTTCTCTCAAGTTCTTTCCAACCTTCAACAATGGCACCTAAGAAGTCTGGAGCTGATAATATTGTGAAGACCAAGGGTGTCTTTTTGGAAGATCTTGAAGCACTGGGAATGGATCTTCATGCAGAATTTCAAGCAGCTGGGTGGCTTGAATATTTCAACAAAAATCGTTCACAGTGGCATGAGCAGAGTATTCTTGATTTCTGGGCCATAGCCAGAGGAATCCCTAACCCTCAAGGCATCTACACCACCATCAAGGCTAATGTGCTTGGTACATCTATCTTTATTGATGAAGACATCTTGGCCATTGTTTGTGGTGTCAAGACTGAAGGTGTTGTCTTCTCTCCTGGCTGGGAATCAAGAAATGGAGGTCAGAAGCACTTTACAGAGTTTTTGTATGGAACTTCCTCTCCTGTAAGTCTGGATGCTAAGAATATGTCAGACAAGGCTAGGGTTCTGCACGCTATCTTAGGGAACTCTGTAATCCCTAAAAATGGCAGCAGAAACCATGTGTCTGAACTGGAGAGATTCTGTCTCATCCACCTTCTGAAGAAGCAGAAGATCAACCTTCCAAATATCATCATGTACCACCTTCAGAAGAGGTTGAGAGACTCTGCTGGGAGTTTTCCTCACAACACCATCATCACCAAGGTGTTGTTGCACTTCAAAGTTCCAGTTCACCAGCTCTTTGATCACCGCTCAATCCCTATGATTGGTGAATCAAATCTGAAGAGCATGAAGATTAAGCTGACTCCAAGGCCTCCCTCTCCAACCATGAAAGAAAGCTTGTTGATGGAGAAAGCTCAGAGGAAAAGTACTACAATGCAGATTCTGGAAAATGAACTCAAAGGAGATATCAGAAGACATGAGTTCAAGCCTTCAAAGGAATCTCCTCAACCTAAGCTGAAGAGGCTACCTGTGAGAAGCTCAGCTAAGATAGCTTCTGCATCTGTACAGATTCAAGCATCTGAACCTGTTCAGAAACCTTCTCAAAGGTTGTCTGAAATTGTGGGTCAGGTGTCTGAACCTGCACAATCTTCAAAGCCTACTTCTATAATGGAAGGACAGGCTGAAGAAGTTGTGGATACTGATGCAGTTGCTGCTCAACCACTAGCTGCATGCCCTTCTGACCCTGAATTGATTCAGGTTGCTGCTTTGGCTACTGCCATTGAGCAAGAGGAGTTAGAACTGAAGGAAGAGCAAGAGAGGACTGACAGAGCTCTTGCAATAGCTTCACAACTTGCTTATGCTGAGGATGACAAGCAAGCAGCCATTGCTGAGGCTACAAAGAAAAGAAAGAGGTCAAGTGCACCTCAAAGAAAAAGGAAGAAGGGTAAACTACTTCAGACAGTGCCTGAAGTTAGGGTTACCAGAAGTACTGCTTCTCAACTAGAAGAAACAGATATTGCTGGAAGGTATCAGAAGTTTGTAAAGGCTAATCAATACTTCAAGAGAAGAAGGGCTCTTTCAACTGAGCAAAGAGAAACTGACAAGAACCTTCACCTTCCTCACCATCATCATCTCCACCTCTTACACCTTTACCACCCTCACCACCTCCATCTGTTCATCAATTCAACCTTTCAGCTGAGATAGCAGCCTTATGCAAGAAACTGACAATAACCTTCTTTGGCTCTTGCCCTTTGCCAAAATTCCAGCATCTGTCTGAAGAGCTGCAACACTTTAGACCAGCCCCTGCTGTTTCACTGCATCATGGTCTAACTAAGAGAACTATGACTGATGAAAGGGCTTTTTACTCCAATGATGCTGATGGATTGGAGAAGATAAGGAAGGGTGTTGTCCCTCCTAGTCATACATGGGATCTTATCAACCCATTCTCTAAAGACTCATGGAAGCTGAGCAATGAGGAATGGCTCATGGTAAGGATGCTGAACACTGAAGCTGAGTTATTCCAAAGAGACTTGGCTAGAGGAGTTGGAATGATGGGCTTCAGGCCCCCTAGAACAAGTTCAATCAGGCCTTCAACCAAAATCTTGGTGAAACCTGATAGGATTGTTCCTAGGTATCCCCTCAAGGAAGGACAAGATGAGAAATTGAAGGGTCCTAAGATCTACTCTGTATCAGCACCCCTGTCTGAAGCCATGACTGCTTCAGAATGGGAAGGTCTACCTGAGTTCATCATCTCTGAAGGAGGAGGCTTGAATCACTTGTTTGAAAATTGGATGTGGGATTCTTATTTGCAGATCAGAGAAGATGTTGGGTCTTCTTCTGGGTGTAGTGGTCCTGATGCTGAGTCTGCAATGGGTGTTGGACATTCCACAAATGTTCAGTACCATTTCTTGAGAGATCACTTTCCCCCACAGGCAGATTCATTCAACAAAGCTTGGGTGCTTCTGAAGTATGTTGGGACCTTTTTCTGTCCAGTCTACAATCCTTCAGAATATGGCTTGCAGCCTGGTTTTGGGGTTTTGAGATTTGTATGTCCCTACCTTCAGCTCATCCTTGTTGAGTCTGAACCTGACCTGTATGAAGAGAACCAGAAGCTGAAATCCAAGGTCAAGGCCCTTGAGAAGAGATGTGAAGAATCTGAGAGGAGATGTGAAGTCTCAGAGAAGAAAGCACAAAAGGTTATTCAGAATCAGGAAGAAATTCTCCATGAACAACAACTGATAAGAAATGGTCAACAAGAGTTGAAGTCTTCTATTGAAGCTGCCATAGACAAGGCCAAGGAAGAACTGATCTCCTTTCTGTCTGAAGCTCTGCTGAAGAAGAAGGACTAATTTATTACCATTGTCTTATGTTCATATTTCTTTTACAAGTGTTGATTGTCTGTTTAATCCTTACATCATTTTAATACAATCAGTGTTTTTATTCCATCTCATGTGTTCTCCTTTCTGTTTGATCCTTGCTCTGATACTTGTTTTATTTTATCTGTAATTCATAATCCTGTTTGTTTTATTGCTCTGTTACTGTTATTGCTCTATAATTCCCTTTTGATTGATGACAAAAGGGGGAGTATTAAATCTAAGAAAATCTGGAGTGATTACAGGATTCAGGGGGGAGTACATGAAAAAGTTCAAAGTTGTCTGAACTTCTGAGAAAATCATATATAAAAGCATCTAAAAGGATATATTTGTCCCAGGAGGAGCTAAATCTTAATCTCTCAATTTTGCATAATTTAAGTTAAATTTGTCATCATTAAAAAGGGGGAGAATGTTGAGTCTCAAAAATATCATAAAGAGGTTTATGATGTTTTAAAGACTGAAATTTCTCTAAGTTTTAATGATCAACAAATTCAACTTAAGTTGTTTCTCATAGATACAATTGTCTAATTGTTTATCTATGATTTTCAGCAAGAAGCCTACTATATAAGACTAAGTGTTGGATTCGTCTGAAGAAGCTGATGCTGTCTGAAGATGATCAACCCGTCTGAAGCATCAAAGCCGTCTGAAAGCTTTTGATGACGTGGCATCTCTTGTCTGAAGCTGTGACAATCCTTGTACCTTTGCATGTTTTTCACGCACGTTCTCTGCTACAAACAGCTGGCACCTGTGCAATGCAATTCAAGCACGTTCTCTGTCACAACGTGTCCTCTGCTACGCAGCAATTGCAGCAGCAACAAAGAGCACCTTTTTGGCAGGAGCAAACCTTGTAAAAGTGTCAGAATTTGTTAGGGAATATCAGAATATGTCAGAGAATATTCTGTACTGCAGCAGCTGTCTCACAACGGCTAGCATGGATTTCACAAGCATGAGTGTCTTCAATGGGCCAATCATTTGGGTATAAATACCCCCCTCATTTGAAGACCAAAAAGGGAGAGAAGCATAGAAAAAGAACAGAAACTCTGCAAGTTTTTCGCTGCAACACTCTGAAAGAATTTATCATCTTTGTACACACAAATTATTTTACTCTGAGCATACCTCAGTAATTTCTGTACAATCTGTAACTGTTTAAGTCTCAAAACTGATATAGTTTGTGAGCTTAAACATTTCTCTCATTTGTATTTGCTTTTGAGCCTGGAGAGGCTTGTCTGAAAAAGAATACTTGTGTTGTTGAGCCTGGAGAGGCTTGTCTGAAAAAGAATACTTGGTTGTAGAGCCTGAAGAGGCTTGTTAGAAAAGAATACTTGTAATCTTGCAAGATTAAGAGAAAATCCAAGTGCTAGTTGGCATTGGGACTGGACGTAGCTCACAAGTGGTAGTGAGTGAACCAGGATAAATTTTGTGGCTAAGTTTCTCTTTCCCTTATCTTTGTCATTTCAGTTTTAAGCTAATCAAGGGGGCTGAATATTTAATCTAATATTTTAAAAAGGAAGAAACTTCTTTTAGAACCATTTTAAGGCCGTCTGAAACCAACTTCAGACAGCTATCTGACATACTTCAGACAGCCCTCTAGAAACCTGTCTGAAAGTCTGTTTTGTAAATCTGTTTTCGAAAAGCTTCTTAAAATATTTAGAAACACTATTCAACCCCCCTTCTAGTGTTTCCCTGTGGTCCTACAAAGTTCTCATCATAGTCAAGTCCATATTCTTGCTTATTTCCTAGCACAACCAACCGAGCCTTGTGACGATCGATTGATCCATCCGAACAGAGTTTAATTGAAAACACAAACTTGCTGCCCAAAGGTTTAATAGATGGGGGACATGGCACAACATCCCATGTCTGATTTTCTTCAAGGGCTAAGAGTTTTGCTTCAATAGCCTTCTGCCAACATTCATGCTCCATTGCCTGTTTATAAGATGAAGGAATAGGAACAGATGACAAAGTTGCTGTCAAGGATAAGGGAGAGGTGAAACCATACTTTTCAGGAGGTTTACGAACTTGAGTACTGCGTCATAAAGGTGTTGGTTCTGCTGCTGGTACTGGATCAGCAACCAAGGGATGATCTTGAGGGGGCCCAAGAGGTTGTGATGGCTGATTTTGAGTGGCATTACTTCGTCTTTGGTACACCAAGAGATTTTTTCCTGCAGAAGAATTAGAAAACAGTGGCATAACAGAAATTGGGGAAGAATGAGAGTCATGGTGAGCTGCAAAAAAATATTTATTTTCTTGGAAGATGACATTTCTAGAGACTCTTAATCCGATTAAGATTGAGATCATAACATAGAAAACCTTTTTGGTGAGAAGAGTATCCAAGAAAAGCACATTCAACAGATTGGGCAGTGAGTTTAGTGCGTTCTTGTGGAGGAAGATGGACATAACACACACAACCAAAGGTACGAAGAGTGGAATAATCAAGTGGGTGACCAAAGAGCCTAGTGAAAGGAGAATCATTGTTTAATGATGGAGATGGCAAGCAGTTTATTAGGTGAACAACAGTGGATAGAGCTTCACACCAAAACCTTGATGGCACAGAAGATTCCAACAAAAGGGTACGAACAACATCTAGTAAATGGCGGTTTTTTTCTTTCAGCTACCCCATTCTGTTGGGGAGTTGAATGGTATGACCGTTGAGATACGATACCATTAGTTTGTAGGAATTCCTGAAATAAATGAGACGTGTACTCCCCCCATTATCAGAGCGAAGAATCTTAATTTTTGAAGAAAATTGGGTCTGAACATAAGCATGAAAAAATCTGAATGCAGAGAATACTTCATGTTTAGACCGCAAGAAATAGACCCATGTGAAACGACTATAATCGTCAATAAAAGTGACAAAGTATTTGTAATTAGCATGAGATGTAACAGGTGCCACCCCCTATAAATCACTATGAATCATATCAAAAGGTTGTCCTACATTTGATTTATGTGTTGGAAAAGGTAGAATTTTACTTTTGCCAAGTTTACAAGGAATGCAATCAAATTGAACAACATGAAGGGGTGGAGAACCTTTATTGCCAAGAAAACCAGATTTAAGCATGTCATGAAGTACATTTGAATTTGAATGTCCAAGATGCTTATGCCACAATTGGTAATCAACATTAGCAGAATTACAAGAAATGAAAGGCAAGCAAAGACTTGGAGACAAAGATAAATTAAGTGGAAAAAGGCGTCCAACTTTAGGCCCCTTCGCAATCATCTTCCCTGATCGTTGATCCTGCACAAGACAACCATATTTTGAGAATTCGACACGACAATTATTGTTAACTAATTGACCAACAGAAATGAGATTAGTAGTGAGACCAGGAGAGACAAAGACATCAGTTAGGGATGAAGAAATATCACCAATATCTGTTATAGGCAAATGATTTCCATCAGCAGTATGAATCTTGAGATTTCCAGAATATTTGGTGGTATTAGTAAGGAGTTATGGATTGTTGGTCATATGGTTGGAAGCACCAGAATCAAAGTACCAAGGTGAAGATATGGAAAAGTGTTTACCTGAGAGTCCCAAAACGGAAAATGCTGAAATGATCATTTGTTGAACCATTTCAGGAGTCAGGGTTTGAGTAGAGGCAGGAGCTGTTTGTTGAACAGAAGTTGTATTTGCAGAATTACTTAGAACAGAAGAACCAACAGAGGCAGTGAAAGCTGTTGCAGATTTCTTTGGCGGCCTCGTTGGACAATCTTTAAGAATGTGCCCATCTTTTTTGCAGTAATTACAGAATTTTTGGGGACAGTTTGAAGCATAATGTCCAAATCTTTTGCAGCAGAAACATTGGACAACACTCAAGCCACGACCTCTTGGCTTTACTTGTACTGCATATGCCACGGGAACTGTAGTGGACTTTTGTTGTTTCGTGGTTGATTGTGTGAGAAGGCGTTGTTCTTCACGAAACAAATCATTAAGGCATGCATCCAAAACAGGTACAGGGTCTCTGTTCATGAGATTGGACCTAACACCTTCAAAATCAAATCTCAATTTCATAAGAAATTGATCTCTTTTAGTGGTTTCATGAACTAATTGAATTGAACGAAGAACTTCAGAAGATAGATTTTCGTAAACAATATCAGTGTATTCAGACCAAAGATTCATGAATTGAGAATAAAATTCAGAGATGGACAGACTATCCTGTTGCAAAATTGCAATGTCATGTTCAAGCTGGAATATTCGAGCAGTGTTGTTCTGATGGTAGATTTTCTTCAGGTAGGCCCACATGCTAGCTGCAGTCTTGAAGGGTCGAAGATTGAGGACAATGTTGGGATCAACAGAACCTATGATCCATGCCATGACTTGAGCATCTTTTACCTCCCATTTGGCATGGTCATCCTTCTGTGTATCTTTGTCAGGAGCAGACTTACTGCCATCAACATGACCCCAAAGATTTTTGCCTTTGACAAATATCTCGAATTGGAATGCCCAAGCTGAGTAGTTCTTGCCATTAAGGCGAATCAATAAAACTTCATACTTTTCAGAAGACATGATACGAAATTAAAATTGGACTAGGAATGAAGCCAAGAAAAAAAACGTCGAAAGAACTAGGTCTGAACGAGACAAAAGGACAAGATAACTTGAACAAGGCTGAGAACAAAAAACTAGAGGTGTGAAAACTTTGACAAGGTTAGGCTAGGATCGTGGCCTGTCTGATACCATGTTAGACTTTAGAAATGTGTAGGCAAAATTGTGTGATCTCTTGCTTGAGAATTCTCATATATATACTGTTTAATACAGACTGATATTCTGCCCTATATATTAGCTAAACTGCCATATATACATTTATTCTACAGCTGGGTATCCTAATAAAAGAGAATAACAATTACAATACAAAATTACAATTACAATCGCATAGACTTTGCTGACTTTAAATGTCCAGCTATCCTATGCTATCAATTTGCTGGTTTTGATGACCAGATATTTTTCCAATCAATGCTGGTTTTAATGACCAGCAGATTTCCTCATTAATTCCTTTGACAATTGTATTGTATGATTCTTGGGCAACCCACTCCTCTGTTACTTATTATTGTGTGGAAAGAATACACTTGCATGCCACCCCTTTGCCTTTTCAATTGAATGTCATTTCTCCAGACAAAGAGGCAATCCCCACTTCCCTTGTTTGTTTGAAATGCCCTATTTTAAAACAAAGGAGGGCCTTTGAGGTCGATTTGTTTTGTTTTCCATTAAAGGGCATTGATGTTATTTTGGGCATGAACTACTTATCTCAGAATCAGGCAAGCTTGATTGTTTTAATATAGAGGTTGTTTTTCAAACTATTCCTCTTCCTTCGAGGGAGAGACCGCCAATTTTGCTTTCAAGTTTTACTCGGATTTCTGAATGCCTGTATGATGGGAGTCATTGTTTCATTTTACTCCTTTTCTCAACTATAAAGTCTAGGTCTGACATGAGTAGTGTAGTCATGGTTGGGAGTTTCATGATGTTTTCCCTAATGAGGTAACCACCTTATCTCAGGACTGAGAGGATGAGTTTTCTATAGACCTTTTATTGGGCATAGGGCCCATTTCCAAAGCCCCCAATAGGATGTCACCCCTAGAGATGAGTTAGCTTAAAAGCTAACTAGAGGAGTTGATAGAAAAGAAATTCATCAGACCTAGTGTGTCACCTTGGGGAGCACCAGTGCTCATGGTGAAAAAGAAAAATGGGAGTAAGAGGTTGTGTGTAGACTTTAGGCAGTTGAATAAGGTAACAATTAAGAGCAAATATCCTCTACCTAGAACAAATGATCTTTTAGACTAACTTAGGGAAGCTTCAGTTTTCTCTAAGATAGACTTAAGGTCAGTCTAACATCTGATTAAGATTAAGAGTGAGGATACTCTCAAGTCTGCCTTTAGGACTAGATATTGGCACTACGAGTACTTGGTGATACCTTTTGGCTTAACCAATGCTCCAACCGTGTTCATGGATTACATGAACCAGATTTTCCGACCCCACCTGGATAAGTTTTTTGTTGTGTTCATCGATGAGATCTTTATCTACTCCAAACCTTAGAAGAGCATGAGAAACATCTTAGGATTGTGTTAGGGGTGTTGAGGAGAAGAAACTTTTTGCCAATCCTGAGAAGTGTGAATTTTGGATGGATAGAGTTCATTGCTTAGGGCATGTGATATCTAGAGAGGGTGTATTGGTAGAACCTAGAAAAATAAAAGTTGTAGTTGAGTGGGAGAGACCTAAAACCATCACGGAGGTTAGAAGTTTCCCGGGCTTAGCCGGTTACTACTGGGGGTTCATTAATGGATTTTCCCAGCTAGCCTTGCCTCTCACTCACCTAACTCGAAAAGGGTCATGCCTTTGTGTGGGATGAGAAATGTGAGAAGAGTTTCATGGAACTCAAGAAAAGGTTGACCACCACCCCGATACTGGTGTTACTGGATTTGTCCAAACCCTTTGAGGTGTATAGTGATGCGTCAGGTAAGTGATTGGGTTGTGTACTGATGCAGGAGAGGAGAGTAGTGGCCTATACCTCTAGGCAACTTAGACCCCATGAGGAGAACTACCCTACCCATGACCTTGAATTAGTGGTTGTGGTATTTGCCCTCAAAATTTGGAGGCATTACCTGTATGGTGTGAGGTTTAAGGTCTTTAGTGATCACAAGAGTTTGAAATACCTCTTTGATCAGAAAGAGCGCAACATGAGGCAAAGGAGGTGGATGGAGTTTTTAAAGGATTATGATTTTGAGTTGAATTACCACCCGGACAAGGCCAATGTAGTGGCTGACACCCTGAGTAGGAAGTCCTTGCATATATCATCCATGATGGTGCATGAGATGGAGTTGTTGGAAGATTTTAGGAACTAGAGTCTGGATGTGAGATTTGGGAAGGATAATGTGAGGCTCCATAGGTTAAAGGTCACCAATGAGTTGAGAACTCAAATTAGAGAGGCCCAAGGGTTAGATTTAGACCTCTAAGACTGGAAGGGACAACTGGGTTTTTCCGAGTCAGGTGATGGGATGATTCTCTTCGAAGGGAGAGTTTGTGTCCCTGAGTAGGTAGTTTGAGGTAGGAGATTCTAGAGGAGGCTCATAGGAGCAAGTTCATGGTGCATCCTGGGATTACCATGATGTACCAGGAATTGAAGAGTATGTTTTGGTGGGATGGTATGAAGAGGGAGGTAGCAGAGTTCGTTTCTAGGTGCCTTGTGTGTCAACGGGTTAAATAGAATACGGGAAACCTTCAGGAACTCTCCGACCCTTAGAGATCCCCAAGAGGAAGTGGGAAGGCCTTGTTATGGATTTTGTGATGGGACTACCTAGGGTCCCAGCAGGATTTCGCCATTTAGGTCATAGTGGACCGACGGATCAAGTCAGCCCATTTCCTTCCTATTAGGGCTACCTATTCCTTGACTAAACTAGCAGATCTGTACATTAAGGATATTGTAAAGCTCCATGGTGTACCTAGGGGTGTAAGCGGGTCCGACCCAACCCGCGAACCCGATTAACCCAACCCAACCCGAAGGATATTTAGCGGTTCGGTTCGGGTTTCGGTTCGGTTTGGACATTTTCTTTCAAACCCGATGTCGTTTGGTTCGGGTCTCGGGTTTGCCTATCTTGAACCCGATGGACTCGAACCAAACCAAACCAAGAAAAGAAGTCTTATTCTTATTTCATTTTCCTTCCTAGAGAGGACAAAAATAGGCGCAACGGCAACACAAGCAGTAGTGGTTCCCCAAACCCTATTTCATCTGCTCATCTCATTTTATGTTTCCCTATTTCTTTTTTTTTCATTTTATATTTTAATTTCATTTCATCTTCCACATTTTTTTAAAAAAAGGGGAAAATGTTCATGACCCAATGACCCAACCCAACCCAACCCGAACATATTCGGGTTGGTTCGAGTCGGGTTACTCGTCCAAAAATACAGAACCCAAACCAACCCAACCCACCATCATTCTATCGGTTCGGACTTGATGTCACCCCAAACCCGATCCAACCCAACCCAATTACACCCCTAGGTGTACCCTCTAGAATTGTGTCAAATAGAGATCTTAGATTCACCTCTAGGTTTTGGAATGCTTTACACCAGGCTTTTGGTACTAAAATGAAGTTTAGGGTCCATTTAATTTGCAAAAAAATAAGGGATTGCATAGTATAAAACTATTTGTCCAATGTTTGATTTTAAAAATGTTCATAGGCCAGGACAAAATAAGGGATTGGGTACAGCACAAAAATCCAAAAAATTATAACTTACTAAATCAGGGTACAATTATTTATCCAACGCACTAGCAAACACAATAGTAAAAAAATACCCCTTTTTCCCTCTATCGCTTCGGTCTCTCCCGCCCACAACCTTCGTCCTACCTCTGCAGTCTGCATTTTTTTTCCCTTTTTCCTACAACCTTATCAAGATGTGGTTCATCAAGATTTAGGATGTATGTTTATTTTTCTTCTCACCTGCTGCATCGAATTTGAAAAGGAGACGTATTAGATTATTTGGAAAAGAGACATATTTCTCCACTGTGCTACTTTTTAATGATTGCACTTTGGTTTGCCTGTATGTCCAATAGACTATTTCACGGTGCTGCTCATCAATTCCTGCACTTTCATTTGTACCATTTGCATATAATTACACATTAGGATTTAACTTGTTTATATTTTTTTAAGTAATTTATTTCTTTCATAGGTGGCTAAATATTGATTAATATATATATATGTTAAATTGTTTTATAAGTAAAATGTTAACATGTATTTGTTAGGCACACCAAATTGATGCGTTAGTAAAGTAAATTTACTTTTTCCAAATTATAAACATGATGATGATGTAAAAAAATACTTATAAATATGTTTGTTGACTTTGGGGAACTATATAATTGTGATCTTCAGTAATGGAAAATGAAGGTGGGAATAATAACGAGCAACCCATGAGTAACATGGGAAGTGGACGTAGTTGGAGTAAACTTGAGGAGGAAACTTTGCTCACTATATTAGAGGAATTAGTGATCGCTAGCAATTACAGAGAAAATTGAACATTCAAGAATGGCACTCATGAGGAAGTTTGTAAGAGGATGAAAAATAAGATTCCTCTGGAATTGCTTTAACAATCAAGCAAGTTGTTAACAAGATGAAAAGGTGGTCCACAAAGCTAGACGACGTTGTTGACATGAACACTGGTGGCTTTGGATGGGATGACATAAAAAAATGTGTCACTTGTGATAGCAGTTAAGTCTAAGTTGAGTATTTGGAGGTATTTTTATCTATTACTTTTGTAAAATGCATTAATTTATCATTACTATTTTTTTCATTTGGTAATGGTAAGCTTTTGTTATTTTACTTGTAGAAGCACCCCAAAGTTAGCAACCATGTGAATAAAGAGTTTGAAAGGCTACAAGGTATTTTTGGCACAGATCGTACAAATGGTTAGAGGGCTAAGTCTTTTACAGATGCAATGGAAAATGAAATTGGAGACTCAAGTTGTTGATGATGATTGGCTACAACATGATAATTCACCCGCATCTGTTGGGAAGACTACATCTAGGACTAAAAATGATTCTACTACCCAACCACCCAAGCGACAACGCCTTGCTCAAGTAGCCACTAGATTTTTTTAAAGTTTTGATAGTAAAATGGATGCAGTGTCAGCTGATTTTGCAAAGTGTTGAAACCAAACTATCGGATTCTTCAAAAAAGGACTTTGTTGAAGAGGTTAAGAAATTAGGATTAACTGAAGAAGAAGAAGAAGAAATTGACTTGGTTATAAACTTTTATCATAATCAACACTATGAGAAGTTCTCTTGGGAATTCCAAAGTCCCCAAAGAATCTCATTTGTCAGGAAGATAATGAGAATATGATACTCCAGGGGATTTGAGCTTTTAAAAGTCTAGATTGTTAGAACCACAGGCAACACTAGAAGGGGGGTTGAATAATATTTTTAATATTTTGACCATTTTGGAAATCTTAGAATCTATTATGAAGTTACTAAGACACATTAAAGTGAAAAACTTATAACCAGAGTTAATATACAAGTGCGGAGGATAAGAAGGACATATTTTAATAAATTTTGAGACTATAGAAAGATTAGCTGAAACATTTGCTTGCATGGTCTCTTGATTAATTAACCTTAGTTATTCAGATGCAACTCAAGATACCCTCTAAAAGATACTACAGAGAATCTTTTCAGAACTATTTCTAAACTACTTCAGATGATTGGTAATCGTCTGAAGTGTATCTCTAACTTCTGAACTGAGATATTTTCAAATCCACTTTAGAGAGTTATTTCAGAAGTTCTTCAAAGTATATTTTCTGTAATACTTCAAATGATATGAGATCAACCGAAAGATTTATTATCTTTGAAAACTTGTTTTATTGAAATTGTTGAGTTAAGTTTATTATGAGAAATACTTTTCAATCCCCTTCAGAAATATAAAGCTGTAAATAAAAGAGTTTAAAGGAAAGAAGACTTAGCCAAGAATTTATCTTGGTTCACCCACCAAACCAGTGAGCTACATCCAGTCCCAAGGCAAACCACCACTGGATTTTTCACTATCTGAATCACAGATACAAGTATTCTTTCACACAGCCTCTTCAGGCTAAACACAAGTATTCTTTCTTTTTCAACTGCCTCTCCAGGAAACTGATGCAGTATTCTTTTACAAACAAGTCTCTCCAGGCTTAACAAGTATTCTTTCTTACAGAGCCTCTTCAGGCACAACACCAAGTATTCTTTCTTACAGAGCCTCACCAGGCTCAACACCAAGTATTCTTTCTTACAGAGCCTCTCCAGGCTCAACACAAAGTATTCTTTCTTACAGAGCCTCTCTAGGCTCAACACCAAGTATTCTTTCTTACAGAGCCTCTCCAGGCTCAACACAGAGTATTCTTTCTTACACCAAGCCTCTCCAGGCTCACACACAAGTATTCTTTATTCCACCAAGCCTCTCCAGGCTCTCAGACACATAAAGTGTTTACAACTCAATCTAAGTTTAAGTTCGTTAGAAACATAAACTCAGATTCTTCTTGTACAAAGTGATTACTGAGTCTAACTCAGGATACATGAATTACAATCTAAGTACAAGGCTAAGACTGAGATACAAGTGTATGAATTAGGTACAATCTCGTCTTCTAAGTGAGGTAAATCTCCCTCAACTAATTGGCTAAGTAAGATATGAAATTATGCTTCAGCCATTTCTATGGTGGACTTAAATGTCCCCATTTTGGTTGACTTGGTTGGTCTACATGCTTCTCAACGAGCAAGCAAGCCTTGCCAACAAGCCAGCATCTTCAAAATCTTTCTTGAGGCTATTTATATGTTCTGATGAAATATAACCGTTGAAGATTTCTTGATTACCGTTAGAGAGGAAGTGATTTCGGCTCAAGTAGCCATTGTGAAATAGCTTCTCTAAACGGTTGCTTCTTCTTAAGCAGAATAAGTGTGTAGAAAGCTTTAGCTCTGACACACTACTGATGAGTTCTATATCCTTGAGAGAGTTTCCTTAATAAGATAGATGTCTTCTTTTCTTTCTCTCTTCTTCTTTTCCGATTCCCTCTCCTTTCTGTGAATGTGAGGATGTATCCGTTGAGTTTGTCTTTTAGCTCGAATTGCGCTAGCTTCCTCTTAGCTCATCTTCTGACATTCTGTTGCTTTCTCCTTTCTTTCTTGATCAGAGTTCCTTGCTAATGTTTGAATAATATCTTAGCCATTGAACAACTTATATTCACTTTTGTTGAGACTTCTCATATTGGACTTTGTTTAAGTAAACAGTATTGAGAGTCTTTATATCCAAAATATGTTCAGAGAGTGTGAGTGTTCAGATGATTTAAACTCTTCACATATTTTTAGATGATTTGTGATCTTTCACTCTGATAAATTATCTCAATAGATTTCATCTGCTTCATTGTTTCTTAATTCTTAGAATTCATTCAGCAAGATTCTTTCTTCTGTTAGGAGTTGCTTCTTCTCTTCTTCAGACGGTTCAGGCTTTGTTCTTCTTTTGACTTTTCTGGTTCTTCTGATACACAGATGGATAAAGATGTTGAATTAAATATCCTTGGTTCAAACAACTTTTTCGTCATTTTCTGGTTCAGGCTTCTGATTTGCTTTTAGGCAGCAGCAGGTGCAGTATGTCTGCGTACACAATACCCTTTTTTGTTGTAGGTGCAACAACTTTTGCATGATTTCCTTATTTGTGCAAGTCTTTTGATCGAGGTAGAAAAGTATGTCTAACTCTTGTACTGAAATGATATGCACCATTGGATAGAGTGTTCTTCATGCTTGGCAATTCTTCACACGATCATTTCTTGATTCAGTCGTTTTCAGCTTTCAGATTGCTTTTGATCAGCTTCAATTCTTTAGATGATAGATGTTCTTTAGACTAGGTCCTTTTTGTCTTCAAGTCTTCAGATGGTAAAGATGTTCTTCAGATGATTGAGTTCATTTCTTCTCTTCAGATTCTTGTGCTCTTCATTTTCTTCTTCAGATTCTTTATTGCTTCATCTTCTGATTCTCACTTCGTTCTTCTTCTTCTTCTGATCTGATCTTCTTCTTCTGATTTGTTCTTTTTCTTCTTCTTGTTTATTCTTCTTCTTCTGATTTGTTCTTCTTCTTTTGGTTTATTCTTCTTCTTCTGATTTGATCTTCTTCTTCTGATCTGTTCTTCTTCTGATTTGATCTTCTTCTTTTGATCTGTTCTTTTTCTTCTGACCGGTTCTTCTTCTTCTGATGAATACTTCAACCTAAAACATAAACAACAAAACAATACCTTTCTCAGTAGAACCTGCTTATTGTAGATGCATATACTTGTAGATATATTATATGAAGGTTTTGATGATGCCAATGGAAAGAAAATGAGTTCACAAGATTGACAAAAAGAATTTGGCAAAAGAAAGAGAAAGAGCAAGGAGCAAAGGTCAATACAAAATCAAGACTACAAGTGATGTTAGATAAGTATTAGCCTAGTTAGATAAAGTGTTAAAAGAATTCTAGACTTTGCAAGTAATTTGGCCTTTAAAATAAAGTTTATGCAAAAATGTTTTATGAACCAAAATTAAGTTCAAAATAAATATTTTGAACTGGTAATCGATTACCAGTTGGAGTGTAATCGATTACCAGCAAGCATTCAACTTCTGGAATGAAATTTTGGTTCTGGTAATCGATTACCAAAACCTGTAATCGATTACCAGAGTGCAGGAAGTTCAAATTTTGAATTCCAGGCACAACTGTTCGCAAAACTGAACTGTGTAATCGATTACCAAACCCTTGTAATCGATTACCAGTTTGATTTTACCAAACCCTTGTAATCCTTATATATATGTGTCTTCATTTCGAAAAATCAGTAGATTACAATGTGAAATAACAAAAAGTGAGAAACCTCTTTAAGAATCATTTTGGCCAAAACATTGGCAAATTATTAAGGATTCTTATAGGAACTTCAAGTTGTATTATCTACTCTAAAAGATAGTTCATATTGTTCAAACAATTTCTTCTCATATTGTGTGATTAAGAGAGGGTGCCTCTCGTGGTTTGTTGGTGAAACTCAACACAAGGGAAGGGGTTCCAAGGTGTGTGAGTGTTCATCTCTTGTAAAGGGTTTTACAAGAATAGTGGAAATCTCAAGTGTGTACTTGGGGACTGGACGTAGGCAAGTGGATTGGCCGAACCAGTATAAATCGTGTTTGCAATCTCTCTTCCCTTAACTCTACCTTACTTATTGCATTTACAATTTCATTATATTAAGCATTAACATTCATTCTTCATCTTTGAAAAGAACTTTTTAAGTATAATTAGGGAAAGATAATTCATTAATCGAAAAGATTAGATAGTCTCGAATAACTTAATTCACCCCCCCTCTTAAGTTAGTGAGGCCACTTGTCCAACAAGTGGTATCAAAGCTTGTATCTTGTTTAAGGATTAGAAGCCTCAAGATTAACTATGGCCTCATCTAATTCTCTTTTTGGTGAAGGAAACTCATTCAATAGACCCCCTGTTTTTAATGGAGAAGGTTTTCATTATTGGAAATCTCGAATGCAAATTTTCATAGAATCAATAGATCTAAATATTTGGGATGCTCTAGAAAATGGTCCTTTTATTCCTTCAACACAAGTAGGGAATGAAGTTAAAATAACACCTAGAGATCAATGGAGTAAAGATGACCAAAGAAAAGTCCAATACAATTTAAAAGCCAAAAATATAATTACATCTGCATTAGGCATAGATGAATATTTTAGAGTCTCTAATTGCAAAAGTGCAAAAGAAATGTGGGATACATTGGAAGTAACACATGAGGGTACAAATAATGTTAAAAGATCTAGAATAAACACCCTTACTCATGAATATGAATTATTTAGGATGAACCAAAGTGAAAGCATTCATGACATGCAAAAGAGATTTACGCATATAGTTAATCATCTTGCATCTTTAGGAAAAGTCTTTCCTAATGAAGATCTTATTAACAAAGTTTTGAGATGTTTGAGTAGGCAATGGCAACCAAAAGTGACAGCAATTGCAGAATCAAAGGATCTTACAACAATGCCTCTTGCTTCACTATTTGGGAAACTTCAAGAGCATGAATTGGAACTATTGAGACTCAATCAAAATGAAGAAAATGACAAAAATAAGAAAAGCATTGCACTTAAAGCATCATCACTTGTCTATGAAGAATATGACAACGAAGATATCATTGAGGAAGAAGATTTAGATGATGATGAAGAATTTGATCTCTTTGTCAAAAGATTCAACAAGTTTCTAAGAAACAGAAACAATAGAAGAAGACTTATATCTAACACAAAGAAGAAAGGAGAAGATACTCAATCAATACAAAAATGCTTTGAATGCAACCAACCAGGACATCTAAGAATGGATTGCTCTATATACAAGAAGAGAATGGAGAAATTAAACAAGAAAACCTTCAAAGATAAGAAAGGAAAGAAAGCCTACATTACATGGGATGACAATGATCTAAGTTCCAGTGACTCAGAAATTGAAACAGTCAACCTAGGACTTATGGCCAAAGATTGCGAAAGTGAAGAAGAGGTAACATCTTCTAACAATGATGCATCTATCTCATTTGATGAATTACAAGAAACATTTAATGATTTACATAAAGAATCATTTAAGTTAGCAAAACTAGTTTCATCATATAAGAAAACTACTACAAAACTTGAAAAAGAAATTTATAAATTAAATGAAGATTTGGAAAATCTTAAAAATGAACTTAAAGTAGTGAATTCTGAAAATGAAAATTTATGTTTCATTATTGATTTAGAAAAGATTAAGCAAACTCATCCATGCACATCATGTCTAAAACATCAAGAGGAAATTAAAAGATTAAATATTATTCTTTCAAAATTCACTCATGGCAAAAATAATTTGGATGTCATCTTAGGAAACCAAAGATGTATGTTTGACAAAGCAGGATTAGGATACAATCCTCAAACTCAACAAAAGCTTTACAAAAATTTCTTTGTCTCATATAACATGTCTACTAGTCCATTTATTAAATGTAACTATTGTGGTAGAAAGGGACATAGTGCATATACTTGTAATATAAGAAAGAATGGTGTTCAAAATGGACACATGATTTGGGTTCCAAAAAGCACCTTACCCAAAACTAACATTCAAGGACCCAAGATGATATGGGTACCAAAAGTTAAGAATTGTGTTGTAGGTGTGCTTGATGGCAAGGCATTCTCAATGGTAACTTAATAGTGGATGCTCCAAGCACATGGAGGGAGATACTTCAAAATTTATCAACATTACTCCCAAAAACAATGTACATGTCATTTATGGAGACAACAACAAAGAAATCAACATGGATTTTTCGAGAGAGTAGAAGACTTTAAAGAGATCATCCTCTTGACAACATCATTGGAGAATTTTCAAAAGGGGTAACAACTAGACTCTCTCTTGAAGATATATATGGCTTTTGTTTATAAAATTGAAATAAAAATATTGATGAAGCCTTAAAAGATAAACATTGGATTATTGCTATGAAAGAAAAATTAAATCAATTTGACAAGAAATCATGTATGGAAACTAGTTGATAGACCAAGTGATCATTCAAATTATAGGATCTAAATGGTTATTTGGAAATAAATTAGAAGAGAGTTAGGAATCTTAGATTTCTCTAAATTAAAAGATACATTATTTGGCTAATACTTTACTACTTATGGATATATATTGTTTAGTATATATTTGATGCTCTTGGATTCTTTTTGATGATGCCAAAGGGGGAGAGAAAGGGAATGGAGAAAAAGGGAAAGAACTCTATGTTATGAGATTTTTAAAAAAAGTTTATTTGGGAGAGAAAAGGAAAGGAAAAGACTATGAAATTGAAAATTTATTTTATTCCCAAATAATTCTAAAAAGACAAATACTAAGGGGGAGACGAAAGGGGAAATGATTGATATATGTATACTTGAAACTATTTTTTTTTTCTTCCCTTAAAGATGGTTGTCATCATCAAAAAGGGGGAGATTGTAGATGCATATACTTGTAGATATATTATATGCAGGTTTTGATGATGCCAATGGAAAGAAAATGAGTTCACAAGATTGACAAAAAGAATTTGGCAAAAGAAAGAGAAAGAGCAAGGAGCAAAGGTCAATACAAAATCAAGACTACAAGTGATGTTAGATAAGTATTAGTCTAGTTAGATAAAGTGTTAAAAGAATTCTAGACTTTGCAAGTAATTTGGTCTTTAAAATAAAGTTTATGCAAAAATGTTTTATGAACCAAAATTAAGTTCAAAATAAATATTTTGAACTGGTAATCGATTACCAGTTGGAGTGTAATCGATTACCAGCAAGCATTCAACTTCTGGAATGAAATTTTGGTTCTGGTAATCGATTACCAAAACCTGTAATCGATTACCAGAGTGCAGGAAGTTCAAATTTTGAATTCCAGGCACAACTGTTCGCAAAACTGCACCGTGTAATCGATTACCAAACCCTTGTAATCGATTACCAGTTTGATTTTACCAAACCCTTGTAATCCTTATATATATGTGTCTTCATTTCGAAAAATCAGTAGATTACAATGTGAAATAACAAAAAGTGAGAAACCTCTTTAAGAATCATTTTGGCCAAAACATTGGCAAATTATTAAGGATTCTTATAGGAACTTCAAGTTGTATTATCTACTCTAAAAGAGAGTTCATATTGTTCAAACAATTTCTTCTCATATTGTGTGATTAAGAGAGGGTGCCTCTCGTGGTTTGTTGGTGAAACTCAACACAAGGGAAGGGGTTCCAAGGTGTGTGAGTGTTCATCTCTTGTAAAGGGTTTTACAAGAATAGTGGAAATCTCAAGTGTGTACTTGGGGACTGGACGTAGGCAAGTGGCTTGGCCGAACCAGTATAAATCGTGTTTGCAATCTCTCTTCCCTTAACTCTACCTTACTTATTGCATTTACAATTTCATTATATTAAGCATTAACATTCATTCTTCATCTTTGAAAAGAACTTTTTAAGTATAATTAGGGAAAGATAATTCATTAATCGAAAAGATTAGATAGTCTCGAATAACTTAATTCACCCCCCCCTCTTAAGTTAGTGAGGCCACTTGTCCAACACTTATATGATCTTATTTGTTAATCATTAAAACCTAAGGATACTGAGTCTTAAATCAAGTTTGAATGCTCAAACTGATTCTTAGACTTCACAATCTCCCCCTTTTTAATGATGACAAATAAGATATGTATAACCTGCAAAATGTTCTAATGAAATGAAAGAAGATTAAGTATTAAGAAAGCTCCCCTATCTATATTACTCCCCCCTGAGAAAGACATTAAATCTTTTGGATGCCAATTGTTGTCTTAAATAGAATTGTTAAAAAAATTAACTAATTAATTACACCAATTGTTAATTGATTCTTCCAGATGTTTTATGTTCCTTAGATGCCATTTGTTAACAGTTTAGTTACATCAATAACAAGCTTTTCAGATACCACTTGTTAGAAACAAACTAAATACCAATAGTTAATTAACTATTTACAGTTTTAGTTAAACCATTGTTATATCATCTTGTTACATCTTTTTACTTGGATATTGCTTATTATCTTCTGAGTTTCTTATATTCTTCTTTCTCTAATTAACCAATTGTTATATTCTTTATATTCTTCTTAACCAATTGTTATATATAATTTCTATATTCTTCTTATTATTACCAGTTGTTATCTTCTGAATTTCTTGTTATGTTCTTCATAACATTTTGAATGGTTATATTCTTATTAACCAATTGTTATATATAATTTTTATATTCTTCTTATTATTACCAGTTGTTATCTTCTGAATTTCTTGTTATATTCTTCATAACATTTTGAGTGGTTATATATATTTCTCCCCCTTTTGTCATTGATTAAAAAGGTTATGTTTTTAACATTCCTCTTTTATTGTTGTTATTATTTGGCAACTGTTTTCAAACCAAAAGTTAAAGATGAGAAATACCAAATGTTACATTTTAAGATACTGATTGTATCACTTGTTGGACTTAAGATTTGTATTTTCTTAATTAAGGGATTCTGAAATTAAGAAAAGAAACAGAGACATGTAGATATGTACAGAACACATTCTGAAATGAAAAGAGGTTACATTACAAATCAAAACAAAATACATTGAGAAAAACTTTATTTACAAAGAAAATTTTGAAAAAATCAAAATACATTTATCATCGCTACATCTCTCGATTCCTACGAAGGCCTGAGGCATAGCCTTAGTAGCTTCATCTCTTTTAAAGCTACCACCACTCCTTCGGCTGGAGAGCCTCTCGAGACCCTATACTTCCATCCCAACCGTGCTTACAGCACGCAATCTCCGTTTAATAACTGGAATAGTGGAGGTGCATCATTTAAGACTGTATTTCGACCACCAGCCACAACCTTAATCCTAAGGACCACATTTGAAGTGGTTCCCATCATAAGATTGGCTATTCTGGGATCTCCCAGTGGTCTTCCAGTCCACTTGTGATGCAACAAGATCACCATGGTCCAAGTATAGTGTAACGCCCGCATTTTGCCGTTTGAGTATTTTATTGGATTTTGAGTGATTAAAATTATTTTTAATCATCAAAATTTATATTTTTGGATTCAGAGTCGAATTTCCTATTTTTAGGAATTTTCTGGGAATTTTTGGGATTTTTCTGTGAAAAATGACCTTTTTGCCCTCCCGTACCCTGAACCGGGCCCGAATACTCTTGATCCGGGCCAGAAAAAGTGCACAAGCCTTTCTTTTCCTTCTAGAAGTTGCGCATGTGCAGCCTTGATGTGTGATAAGACCCTACTCTTCCATTCCACCAATGGGTGAAAAAGGTGAAAAGATGGCATTTAAGTCACACCTTTCACCTTTACTTCTCCCACACATGCAAGCTAACCTCATTTTCTCTCATTTCTCTCCTTCTTCTTCTTCTTCCTTGGCCGTGAAACATCATCCCTTTTCTCTCAAATTTCTTCACTTCCACCATAAACACCAACCAAGTTTAAGTCCCATTTTTGGACTTAGGCTTAAAAATACACACTTTTTAGCCTAAAATCACTTGTTGGAGACCTTAAGGAGGAGCTTGAGGGGTTGTTCTTGGAGCAAAAATCTGCACCTTTCCTCTTGAATATTTGAGGTAAGGGGGGGGAGAACTTGAACTCTAGTAGGATTTGTAACTAGAGTCAAGGATTTTCCCTTGAATCCTTGTCTTTTTCTCTTGTTTTCCTTGAAAAAAATCATCTTTTTGAACTTTTCTTTGAGCAAATGTTATGGATTCTTTGAGCTGGGTTGAGATTTATGTTTGCATGTGTTGTTTGATGCTTGAAATATGTTTGGATTGTGGTTGATGATGCATGCAAATTGTGAAACTTGTTGGAAAGAGATTTTTCCCGTTTTTACATAGAGCAGCGACCATAAAATGGCGACTGCGAATTCGTTCACCGTTGGATCGGGCTGAAATTTTAGTGGCTGGTTTATAACACTTGAATCTTCATTTTGAACGGTCGGATCTATTCGATCTGCACAGTGGTTGTTTGCTTGAAATTTTATTGAAAAAGAAAAACTTGCTTGCTAATGTGTTTGTGTGGCTGCATGTTTCTAAAATTTTAGTCGATGTTGGAAATGTGTTTAAATGATGATTTGATGAACATGCATGTGATTGGATGGAATGACAAAATTGTCTTGTTGGTTGATGCTTGAGAAAATGCTATTTTAGCTTAAAAATGAAGTTGAACTTGAATGTGTGCATTGGTGATTTTGGCATGATTTGGTGTGATCTTTGTGGTTTTGAAATGATTGTATAGTGGCTGGAAATTCTGGAAAGGATTGAAGTTGTGGATGAACATTCAAGGTTGTTCTTGATGTTCATGAGTGTTCTTGATGAAACTCATCAAGAATGTCCTTTTTGATCCTAAAAAGATCAAAAGGATGTTTAAAACATGTTTTTGGGCTAAATTGGCTCAAAA
Organism: Sesbania bispinosa; assembly: GCA_026901365.1. Classification (NCBI taxonomy): domain Eukaryota; kingdom Viridiplantae; phylum Streptophyta; class Magnoliopsida; order Fabales; family Fabaceae; genus Sesbania; species Sesbania bispinosa. The sequence continues at coordinate 72,431 of QLOH01000385.1, forward strand.
GGACTAAAAGATAAAATTGTAACAAAAAGGGCTAAAATGCAAATAAGTTATGTTTTTAAAATAAATAATTAAATTCGGATTTTAAAATTAATAAAAATAAAAGTCTATTTAAAAGTCATATTTTTAATTTACTAAGAGTAAAAATGGGCTCTCATGGGTCCAATAACCTTTAGGATTTTATTTAAGTCCAAAGTATTTAAAAAGAAAGTAAAAACTCAATTTAAAAGATAATTAAAAATAATTAATCTAAGTGGTTAAGATTGAGCTTAGAATTAATTAGTGAACTTAATTAATTTAATTACCTAAGTTGATTAACCTAATTATCTAAGTTAATCAAGGATTAATTAAGTCTAAATATAATTAATCGTAATATAAGCATTAATTAAGTAATTAATCGCTAATGATGGTTAAGAACTAATTAATTATAATTAATCTTAATCAAATGTAATTAATAATCCTAATCCAAGATTAAGGAGGAGATTAAGAGATAATTAGAAATTAATTAGGACATTAAGTAAGGATTAAGACTTAATTAATGAAAGTAAAAGCTTACTTGTAATCCGATTAATAAAGATTGGTTATGATTAATGACTAAACCTAATCTTAATTAGTCATACAAAGAGAACTAGGATGAGAAAAGCCTTTCATAAAACACATCCATAAGTCTTAGTATGTTATAGGACTTAAGTGAAATTGGTTATCAATAACACTATTACAAACCATCTTAAAAGATTATAACCAACACTTTCTCTTTGCATAAGATTTGAGGAGCTTGGTAAGAGAGTGTGATTTGGTTTCTCTTGTGAAGAAAAGACTTGGACCAAGGCGTGCCACGGGGAGGTGGTGACGTGGAATGACTCATTAGGCTTTGCCTGTGAGGGTGGAATGCTGTACGCATTTGTGTGACATGCATCATAAGCATAAATGATGATATTAAGGTTAAAAACCTTGGGACCTATATGACAATAACACTATAGTATGGTGTGAACTGGTTGGGACGGGTGCACTGGGTTTTGCAAAGAACACCAGCCGGGTCCTGAAAGAGGGACGCCAGCCCTGAGGATAAGTCAAGTCCCGGAATGGCTCAGGTGACGTAGGCTCGCCCCCTACTGTCGGGCAAACGGGGTACAAGGCTTGACTATCCTGTCGCTCTCAAGTTTTCATGGATCAGTGAGTTGTCTGGAAGTCATGGAAAAATTGTCTTGGCCAGAGATTGAGCAATGCTCCTAAGTACTGTTTTATTTGCTAGTACAGACAAACTCCTGAGACATTGTCCATATATGGTTGAGCAGTTGCTGTGTGCTCTGCTGTTGGTGAGGTTTCCCTGGGCCCGCATGCATTAATTATATGCATCATGACAGCATAAATTATATCCTTGTGATTGTGATTGTGATTGTGATTGTGATTATATGAATGTCCCGTGTACGCTCTAGTTATTGCATCCTACATGCTGTGAGTTCATGCGATGTTCTCACCCTTCCTTTTCTGTCGCTTCTTTCTATGCTCTTCTCATCACGTTGATAGTCGGTATCGAGGACTTCTGTCATGACGTCTATGCAAGTACAGCTAAGGTTGATGTCGAGAGGCGCCTGGAGGGTGACGAATGTTCCGCGCAGATGTGAGTTCACAGGGAAAGTCCGTGTCGTTATCACGCACCCCGGACTTCCGCTTGTACCTGAGATGGACTTCATCGTACCAGTGACTCTCGAGTTTCCGAAGCCACCTAACTTGGTGGAGGTATATTGCATTCCATCTTTCACATCGTCGTCCAGCTTCCTCTTCATCATCGCAGTCATCCCGGGTAGCTGACTTGTTAGACCAGACTCTCCCAGATACTCCCCTTCCCCCGAGGTTCCAACTCCTCAGTATAATGTGTCCTGATGCGCGTGGTCGTTCTCTCCCGAGCGAGCCAAATCTTATCATGATCAATGACACCACGGACGAGGAGGAAGAACCAGAGGAGGATCCGAAGGAGGACTCTAAAGGGAAGGAACCAGAAGAAGATTCTTCTAGTGACGCTCCCTCAGAGGATTTTAGGATGATCACCATTCCAGATGCTGGGCGGAAGAGTTGTAGGGTTGTCTCCACTGAGCTGGAGGTTGATGAGTAGTTTAGTATCATTTTGAGTCTAGTAGTACAGCTCTGGTTTAGGAATCTCTTTTCTGTATATTTTGGTTTAAGGTTTTATGTATTTAGCCTACTACTAGAATTCATGTTTTGTATAGTTACCTTGTCGGCTCAAGGAGCACTTGATCCTGTGTCATTGTATATATTTATGATGTTCCTTTCTTATAATCAGTCTCGTGGCTGCGTGTATGCTGTGTATGTATGCGGAGTAATAATTGTCTAAATGTTTTCGGAAAACAAACTTCAGACTTAAGAGAAGGACATTTTCATAAATACTTAAAATGGAATTAGAAAGTGATAAGTTGATAATGACTAAGCCCTTTCAAAAAAAAAAATCCCCGTATTTTCCAAGTTCTAAAACAGTAAGTTCGACGGTTACGTTTTGCAATGTGATATTCTTAGTGGTGTAACTAAGGGTGTCGCATATAGAGAAACCGGTTTTCAGATGAACCATTTGCCTTACTCTTCATTCCATACATCATCCAAGATGACTTGATCTTTACCTCAACGTGTTCCAGAAATCCTCCTGCTATTTTCCTTTGCTTCTTCATCATCCTTCTGAGAGCGACTAACTCAGAACCTTAGACAAAGCTATAGAGGAGCTTTGAAGATATGAGTTTGTGTAAAGAGCTCTTGTGAATTTATAGGATTTTGAAGCAGGGGTAAAAGACAGAAGTAAGGAGATTGAATCTTTTGGATTGTTGTTCACGAGATACATATGGGCTCGGGTAGCTTTTATGATGACCGTTTCAGACCATGGGAGTATCGAAACGTACATCATTGATTGGTCATAGATGAAGCGCCATAGAAAACTGAGTCAGTAGCGTTGATAAACAAACCTTTTCATGAAAGAAAACTAAGAAGAGATACACAAACCTTTTCTTGAAAGGAAAGAGAAATAAATAAAAACATTAAACAGAGAAAACATTTTATGAAAACAAACTTTCAAACACAAAAAGAGAAATTTTTTTATTATCTGAAGGTTTTAAAGTTTTAAGTCTTTTAGGTTCTGCTTATTAAAGGGTTCAGAGTTTTATCAGGGTTCAGTTTTCACAGATATCTAAATTATAGGGTAAGATGATGTTACCATTAGATCTGCTTATTATTCATTGGTTGGAAAGATGCGTCTCTGACATTTAACTTTTCCTCAAAGACTTTTCCTTCTTCTAAAGTTGCTTACTGCCAGCATGTTTCTTGTTCTTCATGCTCTGACAGATTCCTTCAGCAACCATCTTGACCTATCCCTCAAGGATTGAGGTAGACTCGCATGATTAGAGTATCAATCCTCTTAACATTTCCAACCCACAATTTCATTAAGTTCATTTAGAACTTTTCTGAACAGGTTCAGCAAATGAGGATGATATCTTGTCATATTTGTCTCTCAAGATTTGAGGTAGTCTTAGAGTGTTGAGTATTAGTCACCTTAATATTTCCAACCCACAATTTCAGTAAGTTCATTGAGAACCTTCTGAACAGGTTCAGAAAGTGAAGATGATGTTATATCAACTACTCTATTAGATGATTTTTTCTTCAGAAGTTCAGCTTTAAGAAGATTTTTAATTCCTGTTATCTGCATCAAACACAACTAGAAAATACCTTTCAGTAGCATCTGATTATATTAACACATTTGTTAATTATTAAAGAAATATCTTTAGAATGAACAATTTAATTTTATCATTTTACTTAGTTAGTTGTTTTTTATCTTTAGTGAAGCCATTTTTGATAATTAAGTTTAATGATACAATTAATCATGCACGGATAAAAAGTAAAAACAAATTCACACAGCTAAGAAGAAACTTCAGAACTTAATAAATAAACTCATAGCAAAACAAAAATTTAAATTTTATTAATATAAAAAGAAATTTTTTAAACAATCAACAAAAAATTAATGACAAGACACAAGCAGATAATTGATCATCAGATGGGTCCTCATCAGCCTTCGCATTTTCCTTTATCCAGCCTTGAGCTTTTGTAGCTCCTTCTCAGCAACTCTCAACCTTTTTGCAAGCCGAGTCACCCTGTCATTCACCTTCTTCAGATTGTATGCACCCAATCATCCTTTTCCTTTTATGAGTTTTCAGGTGGGTAACATTCATTTCTTCTTCATTGCGTGGAGCAAGAGGGAGGAATCACCAACTGATTCTCTGAGGCTTCTTCTCTTTCAACTAGCGTCCGGTCCATGTAACATCCCGGAAAAATAGGACCCAAAATCAACTAAAGGTAAGTTAGAAAGGGAGTGAGAAGTTGGGGAAAGAGGAAGGATTTTGAGTAAGATTATGAGGATAATGAGAATTTATAGGCATTAAAGGATATATTTAAGAAAGTAACTAAGATAGGAATGTGTTTTAGCAAAGGGAAACTAGGAATGACGGAGTGGGTGAGAATTAGGAGGAGCTAAATTAAGAAATATAGGTGTTAGAGTCCTTGTTCAAGTAACAATCTGGTAGTTAAGATTTAGGATGAGTTAGAAGAGATTAGAATAAGGATATGAATGAGTAATAGCCAAGAAAAGAGTATTTAAGGATTTTCTTAATTAGGGTAAGATTTAGATAAGTAATTAGGTGTAAACAAGCAAGGAAAATGGTTTAGGAAGTGAGGAAACAAGACTTAGACTACAAAAGCAATTTTTAGTTTTAAACCATATGACCTTTGCTCACTAAATTGAGAATATCTAGAGTTGTAGGTGTCCAATTAAGGTGATTCCACTTCCATTAGAAAGCTAACTTCCGGACTTCGGTTTGGTAGGTTATATGATAGGGTTCCGAGCTCTTTTGAACTCCCAAAACAGACTCATACTCGCTCAAGCGAAAATCGTCCAGAGAGGGTACTTTTCTTGGGTCATTTTCGCTAAAGCTAATTTTATGAGCGAAAATTCGCGAACTCAGTTTTTAAAAACAGAGGGTTTCCCTCTCTCCCTTTATTTTCCTTGGTTTCCTAGGGTTTCTAGAGAGAGGGAGAGAGAGTTCTAGAGAGAGAGGAAGCTTGGGAGCTTGAAGGAGGAAGAAATGGAAGATCATGGAGCATTTTTAAGGTTCTCAACCACTTGGGGAGCTTGGGATTTCCCCTCTCCACCTCTCATCCGCCCCTATTTCCTTCCCTAAGGTGAGTGTGATTCACTCACTTGCTTATTTGTCATGAAAATTCCCGTGTATGATCCTTATTCTCCCTTCCCTTGCTTAAATTCATGGTTATTGTTGATTAGAGAAAGCTAGGGTTGTTGATTTGGATATATTCTTTGAAATGCAAACCCTAGGTTAGAGGAAATTAGGGGTTTTCATGAGGATGAAGGTTTGAGATGTAATTATGCATATAATTGCTTATGTTTATGTATTCCATGATGCTTGTGCATGTTTTTACCCCATCATGTTCATGGAAAATGATTATTACTCTATTAATTGCTCTAGTTGAAATTAAGGTTTTGAAATGTAATGATTTAGATTACCTTATTAATTTCATTCATGAATGGCATGTATATGATGATAATGTTCAATTCAAGTATGTTTCATGTATAAAGATATGATTGGGGTCTTTGGCCCTTGGCAAAGGTTTGGGTCTTTATGGCCTTGGTAAAGGTTTAGGTAAAGTCTTCCGGCCTTCAGGGACGACGGTTCCTGTTTGTCTGAGCTCAGTCTAGCCTAAGGAAAAGGTTAAAATCCATGGTACATAATTCAGTATTTCAGAATTAATGTTAATTGTCCATGTTATCATGATTATGTTTGATGAATCCTTTGTGATGAACATGATTGAGTAGTTATGAGTTAATCTATTGTTGCATGGACATGATTCTCTAGGATTATCATTCTACTTATGATTGCCATTGAATGATTGATGCTACATGTCTTGTACTTACATTCTAAGTGTTTTAGGAACTGTTCATCTTTGCTATATTGTAGTTTCCATGTGTTTTGCCTCCCCACACATGCACACACTATTATCATGCTCACTGGGACGTAGTCTCACCCCACGTTTCAGGGATATACTCTAGTTGTGCAGGTGATCCCAGGTGATGATAAAGCAGGGAAATAAATGGTGAAGCGGAGTAGCTAAAATAATAGGTAATGATAGGTAGCTAAATAATGATGTATATGTGTATGTATATTCTGTTCTGGCCATGGAGGCCCGATTATGATATTAGTGAATTCAGGTTATTAAACTGTGCTGGTGGTTTTACTGAGTTTCAGGTTGAACTTGAAATTGGTAATATCCAGTTCTTAGGGAGACTCTGCCGGATTTCCGGTATGAATCTCATGAACCACAACTTAGGGGAGATTCTGCCGGATTTCCCTAAGTTTAATTAAGATTTGCAATATGTATGAATTTGTGATGTATGTATTAGTAACAGCTTAAGCAAATCGTTGGAAAGCCTAAACTTTTCTTTGACGATATTGAAATTGAACGAAATAATTTCAGAAATTCAGGAATGGTGTTTCCAACGGACACTATTCTAGAGTTGAGAAATTAGGACGTTACAGTCCAACTCAACATATGTTTTCAGAGTGAAGAAGTCAGGAGGCGGTTGGTTAAAGAGACTTTCCACTGGAAAGCCCTTGTGCATGAGGATTTTCATTATCAAGGTGTTGTGAGGGTAGAAATTTTCATTGCCCATCTCATCTCTGAAGGTCATCTGAAACAGCAGCACCCAGAGAAGGCTTATCTTTTTCCATGTCAACAGATGTCCCACACACAATCTTTCCATCAGATTTGTCACTAACTTGTTGTATCCTCGGGGAAGGATACAACAATTTAGAACAGCAAGAAGTGCTCTAGGAGTTCTCAGAAGTTGAGAAGGTCCGTGGGGTGCAATTCGTCTTCTTCCAAAGAGATGTTGATCAAATATGAAGGTTCCACCATGAATGGATTCCCATATTTGACAGAATTTTTCTCCTCTGTCTGATACACCAATTACTTCAGCAATCAGTTTGGTGTCCACGTACAGTGATCTCCCCATCACCTTTGTCTCAATACCAGCCCTTCCTGGTTCAGATACAATCTTGGCGTTGTTCCAGAATTCCAACACGCTTTCCTCATGCCAAGAGGAGGAGATGTTGTGGAAGAATGGGGTCCACCCAACAACTTCAAAGTATTGATGAGACGATTACATGCACTGAACATGTGAGGAGAGTTGTGCATCGTGCCAATTATGAAAAATCGGTTAATGATCAATGATTCACGTTGTGTCGTATCACATTTATTGACAAAATGATTAAAAGTAAATGACTCTTCAACTAATATACATACAAAACAAATAATATGCAACAGTTAATTTTCACATAAATATATACGCATGCATTAACAATTTCAATAACTATATGTAATTTATACAGCATTTAAGTAAATATATTTATTCTAAACTAAGATAGGAAGGATGTTACCCGTATACGATTTGAGATAAATGTACTTTCCTTTTTCCATCATCATTCTTCAGAGTTGCTTCAACTTGGTGAGATTTCCATCTTCTGAGGATCTACTCCTTCTGCATTTGTTAGATGCTCAACCCGAAGGTGAGCTCTGATACCAATTGTTAGAACCACAGACAACACTAGAAGGGGGTTGAATAGTGTTTTGAATATTTTGACCATTTTGGAAATCTTGAAATAGATTATGAAGTTATTAAGACACATTAAAGTGAAAAACTTATAACCAGAGTTAATATACAAGTACGGAAGATAAGAAGGACATATTTTAATAAACTTTGAGACTATAGAAAGATTAGCTGAAACATTTGCTTGCATGGTCTCTTGATTAATTAACCTTAGTTATTTAGATGAAACTCAAGATACCCTCTGAAAGATACTACAGAGAATCTTTTCAGAACTGTTTCTGAACTACTTCAGATGATTGGTAATCGTCTGAAGTGTATCTCTAACTTCTGAAATGAGATCTTTTCAAATCCACTTCAGAGAGTTATTTCAAAAGTTCTTCAAAGTACATTTTCTGTAATACTTCAAATGATATGAGATCAACCGAAAGATTTATTATCTTTGAAAACTTGTTTTATTGAAATTGTTGAGTTAAGTTTATGAAAAATACTTTTCAATCCCCTTCAGAAATATAAAGCTGTAAATGAAAGAGTTTAAGGGAAAGAAGACTTAGTCAAGAATTTATCCTGGTTCTCCCACCAAACCAGTGAGCTACATCCAGTTCCAGGGCAAACCACCACTGGATTTTCCACTATCTGAATCACAGATACAAGTATTCTTTCACACAGCCTCTTCAGGCTAAACAAAAGTATTCTTTCATTTTCAACTGTCTCTCCAGGAAACTCATGTAGTATTCTTTTAAAGACAAGCCTCTCCAGGCTTAACAAGTATTCTTTCTTACAAAGCCTCTTCAGGCTCAATACCAAGTATTCTTTCTTACAGAGCCTCTCCAGGCTCAACACAAAGTATTCTTTCTTACAGAGCCTCTCCGGGCTCAACATAGAGTATTCTTTCTTACACCAAGCCTCTCCAGGCTCTCACACAAGTATTCTTTATTCCACCAAGCCTCTCCAGGCTCTCAGACACATAAAGTGTTTACAACTCAATCTAAGTTTAAGTTCGTTAGAAACATAAACTCAGATTCTTCTTGTACAAAGTGATTACTGAGTCTAACTCAGGATACATGAATTACAATCTAAGTACAAGGCTAAGACTGAGATACAAGTGTATGAATTAGGTACAATATCGTCTTCTAAGTGAGGTAAATCTCCCTCAACTAATTGGCTAAGTAAGATATGAATTATGCTTCAACCATTTCTATGGTGGACTTAAATGTCCCCATTTTGGTTGACTTGGTTGGTCTACATGCTTCTTAACGAGCAAGCAAGCCTTGCCAACAAGCCAACACCTTCAAAATCTTTCTTGAGGCTATTTATATGTTTTGATGAAATATAGCCGTTGAAGATTTCTTGATTACCGTTAGAGAGGAAGTGATTTTGGCTCAAGTAGCCGTTGTGAAATAGCTTCTCTAAACGGTTGCTTCTTCTTAAGCAGAATAGGTGTGTAGAAAGCTTTAGCTCTGACACACTACTGATGAGTTCTATATCCTTGAGAGAGTTTTCTTAATCAGATAGATGTCTTTTTTTTTCTCTCTTTTCTTTTCTGATTCTCTCTCCTTTCTGTGAATGTGAGGATGTACTGATGAGGACAATTTTATTCACACTTAGCATACTTAATCTTAGCTTTCTTGGGCTCTAATTGTGATTATATCCACTGTTTTAGATGGAATTTACCAAATTGGACGTAATTGGGCTTTAACTAGAAATGTTGTTTAAATTCGGAATTTTAAGCCTATTGACCTACCTGTCTTGTATTGATGATATCTAGAGCTATAGTTATCCGATTTGAGTGATTCTAGTGGCATTGGAAAGCTAACATCTTGGGCTTTAATTTGATAGGTCCACTACAACAAATTTGGGTTTGGAGAGCGGTTCCACATTGCTAAAGAATGCGGTTGGAACCGCACTCCAAGTGGGTGCTATCCTAGTGAGCGCTTACTTGGAGTGCGGTTCCTTAATCGCACTCCAAGCGCCTTCTTTTGTTATTCTGGAGTTTTTAGCTACGGAACTTTCCATAGCTAATCCGCAGCTAGTGGTCTGAGAAGAACATTTTAGCTAAATATTTTATACACATACTAAATTACAATTATGGGGAAGAAGTCTAGCCTATATCATATTAAACTCTTTTACTCAAGAGTACATGTATGGTAAATTAAACTAACAATTAATTAATTAATTGAACTTACAAATCGAAATCCTATATCATTGAGAATCCTAATTCCGATCCTGTGGATGTAAAATTAAACCCCCCCTAAATTTTCTGGAGAAGCACTTAGTACTCTGTTCTATGTATATTTAACACACAAGCACGCTGAGGAAGCCCAAAACGTAAATGATACACAAAGTGCAATTGGCAAACCTTTTGTGGGTGATCAGGAAACCCAGCAGGAGCAGCAACTGCAATATTTCAAAACTTCACATTATTAGAGAATAAAAAAAATTGGAGCTCATTTTTTTGTTCATTCAAGTTAGAAAATCAGATCAAAATACAGAGAAGCCTACCTAAGAATTCATCCAAGACAACGAAAGGATCAACGTACTTGTGAGTGTGGGAGGGTCATTCCACTAGACAGAGCCTTGACCATCACAGACACCTTCAAAATAGACTTCAAAAAAGAGAAAGATTGTGGTTAAGGAAGCAACAATAATGACTGTTGCTCACGTTTCTTCTCTTGTTTCTTTTTCTTTTCCCTTGGAACATAACTTCCCTCTTCGTTAGCAATACAATTTGATTCTGTTTTCTCATATTGAATTCGTTGCATACAATTATTTACAGAAAAAAAATTATTATTGATAGAAAACTAGACAAATCAAAATGTCAAGCAATCTTATATGCAAAGGGAAAAAATAAAGAACACAAAATATCATCCATATCTTTCAGTTTCATTCTCGATAATGAGCATACTTCCTACAGGACAATAGATGTTTATGTTTGTATAAAAAAAAAATAAAACAAAATATTTAAAAGAATCGTTAGAAGCATAAATGTTAATTTATTATATTGGAAATGAAGTCTTTTATTACATGAAAGGTACATATCCAAAGTAGCAGCAGTAGGACCTAACTGAATCAATATTACCATGAAATGGTAAATATTATTACTAAAAGTTATGGACAGAGGCCTTGATAACATTGTATTTGTATACTTTACAAGTTTACCAAAAATAGAATTTGGGAGGAGCACTCATAACAAGCAAGACAAATATAAGATAGAGAAACGGATAAAGAGATCGAGAAAGAGTAAACAATAGAAAAATGAAGATGCTTTAAAAAAGATAAAATATGCAACATAAGATGCTTTAAAAAGCTTTTAAGTTTTAAAAGAATATAATACAACACGTACAAATAACTAACTTGCTATGACTAACTTAAAATTTCAAGTAAAATAACTTACAAAAACTTGAATTATTGTCTATCTATAAGAACTGGGTACACTTTCAATGTAATAACTAACATTGGAAAGGCAACTTAAAATAGTTATATTGTCCTTGGTCTTGCATATTATGTAGTAAAGCTAATGGAAAATATTTGTAAGAGGAGGTTGAGATTCCAAATAAATTTTACCTTCAATTGGAGTCATCACACTTTAACTAAATCTCCCTGACTAGAAATTCTAGGTCAAAGAAAATGAAACACTCATAGATATGTTCTGATTCTGAACAGTGTTTTTGAATCCACAAATATTACTTATATCCTTTTGTTGGGTATCTTACAATCCGCATATCCAAAGGAAAATCCACTTCCAAAATTGCTACCATTCGTTTGTTTAGAAGATGATTAAATCCCAAGGCTCATATCAAGATTATGGATAGTGTCTGCATTCATAGTAACAAGAAGTTTATTTATACACCATTACTCTTAATGTGTACCTATGTGAGCATATGATATCTCATATCCATGATTTGTGAGATGTGATCATCAATGAACTCACATACTAGTCTAAATGCATCTTTGTCCTAAGATGATAATTGACTAGGGACTATTTAAGAATAGTTCTTCATAAGCTCTCACGATCAAGTCATCTACTTGATTCCTTATGAAGTTTAAGCTTACTATTCTAAGGACAATAATTGTCCTAAGATGATAATTGACTAGGGACTATTTAAGAATAGTTCTTCATAAGCTCTCACGATCAAGTCATCTACTTGATTCCTTATGAAGTTTAAGCTTACTATTCTAAGGACATAATTATATTCTAAAAGAATAAGTTTGCCTTTATAAAATAACATGATACAAGTGATGGATGTTCACAAATATATAAGTCTCTAGTGCATATTCCTAACATCTTCTTCTTCTGATCTGTTCTTCTTCTTCTGACCGGTTTCTTCTTCTAATGAATACTTCAACCTGAAACATAAACAACAAAAAAATACATTTCTCAGTAGAACCTGCTTATATGATCTTATTTGTTAATCATTAAAACCTAAGGATACTGAGTCTTAAATCAAGTTTGAATGCTCAAACTGATTCTTAGACTTCACATAGATGATGGGAAACTTTTGTTTAAAACTAGTTATTTATGTTTTTTATATATTTATATTTCTATTAGGTTGTTTAGATTTTACCAGAAGTTGGCATTGACATAGCTTATAAACTATTACATTTTAAATTCAAATGTGACGATTTAATGTTTTATAATTCAATTTTTATTTCATTGTGTACCAATTGATTATGTTTATTTATACACATGATAATTATTATAAACTATTATGCATTTTAATTACTTGATAGAATTTATTTAATTGAAAACATAATAAAAAAGTAGAACAAAAAATTAATTGTAACCCCGTTTGGATTATTATTCCAAGGCAAACAATTGTCTGCAGTAGGATAGAAAATGGCGAGCATAGTCATTTGTGTGAAAAGCAATTAAATCTGCATTAAGCAGTGATTTCAAAATTTTCACATCAGAGAGGCAAAGTTCGATTAAATTTCTGAGGAAGGACATGGACTGTGGAGGAAACTTTTTTTTCGTTCAAAAGAAAGACCATCGATAAGAAGAAAATAAAGAAGACGACCAAAGCTCAGGTACAAAAAACGTTGAGCGTTTCCAAGTCGCTCTGGACGCTTATGTTTCTGCTAACAAGGTATTTTGCAGATAGAGTCATGAGGTTAATAATCCAGAAGATTATTTTGTTTGGAGTGCATGATTACCATCTTATGGTTCTTTCAATATTTATGCTGAGATGGTATAACCATGTTCCATGACACTGCTAGGCTAGGGTTTTTCCTCCAGTCCATTTCCATCATCAGAAATTTAATAGAACTCAGTCTCTCAGATGTGAAATTTATGATGAATACAGATTTAATTTCTTTTCACACATTTGACTATGCTCGCCATTTTCTATCCTGCTGCAGACAAATGTTTGGCTTGGAATATGAATCCAAGTGGGGTTACATTGGGCTTGAATACTTAACCATACAATATTCATGAAAATTTCAGTCACACAATATCCATATCACCCTTCTACTTTTACCAAAGTTAGAGAAATCTGCAAAAAAATATAAGGGGAAAAACATATAATTGGTGTTAATGATATGGACATATTTAATGTAATAAGATTAAAGTTGTTTTCTATAGAATAACTCCAACAGAAATAAATACTAAGGGGTGAATTACTGCTAGCCCATATTTTAATTCCTCCAATGAGTCCTGGAATGAAGTTGAAAAAGCAACGGAGGAGACACACATTACTGCCAAAAAGATATATGAAAGGTTTGGTATGCCAGGTTATGAACTTGTGGTCATTATTGATCATCGTGTTTCTTTATATGAGAAGGCAAAGTAATTATACTTTGGCATAGTGTTGCATTGGAAATGTGTTGCATTAGTTCAAACTAAACCGTTCATTTCTTTTTGGTTGTAATTTTGGTCTCCCCCTTTACTTCCCCAACTTCTTTCCTGTACTACTCATTGAGGGATTTAAAATATGGACCAGCAGTAATTCAACTCGAAGTTATACATATTGTTGTTGTGTTATCCTATAACAAGCAACTTTCAACGTACACCTTTAAAAATGTCCATATCATTAACAACAATAATAAATTTTTCCCCTTACATTGGTTGTAGATTTATCTAACTTTGGTAGAAGTAGAAGGGTGATATCGATTTTTTACAACCAATACTTTCATCAATATTGTATGGCCAGGAAAACAACCCCAATGTAACCCCGTTTGGATTTCTATTCCATGGCAAAAAATTCTGTAGCAGGAAAGAAAATTGCGAGCATAGTCAAATGTGTGAAAAGCAATTAAATCGGCTTTAAGCAGTGATTTCAAAAATTTCACATCAGAGAGGCAAAGTTTGATTAAATTTCTGATGAAGCAAATGGACTGTGGAGGAAACTTTCTTTTCACCCAAAAGAAAGAACATCGATAAGAAGAAAATAAGAAGACAACCAGAGCTCAGATACAAAAAATGTTGAGCATTTCCAAGTCGCTCTAATTGCTAGGAATCATCTCCATTTCATCTAATTGCTTGGATTTCTTCTCTTGGTGAGTAAATTCTCACTTGATTGTTAGATTTAGGAGTTGGTCTCCAAAACCCTTGAACCCACTTCTCCCTCTCCCTTTCTCGGATTATAATTAATTGTTGATATTGATTGTGGTTGTGCTTGTTATTTGATTTATGGGTAATGATTTTAATCGGTTAGAACGGATCGATTCTTGATATTCCTTAGTCTCGAAACTATCGAAACGTCGAAACGCTTCGTTTTCTCCGATTAAACTTGTTCCGAAATGTAAAACTAAGGATTGTTAATTGATTTCGATATAAGGATTGATGAATATGTGGTTCGAGTGTTGATCGATTGGCGAATCTCATTAGTTTCGAAAGGTTCAAACTATCGAAAGTGTCGAAAACAATGGGATTCACGATATTTATCAATTCCGATTATCGAAGTTAGTTATTCAATCGAGTTTTGGAAAAATTATGGACTTCGGTCAAACTGGACTTCGACAAATACTGTAGGGTGGGATTCGTCCCCTGAGGAGATATCCCCTGTAGTCTGAGCTCAGATCTAACTCTAGACTGTGATTGTACATGGCCTTTCGGGCAAGCATCTTAAGCATATTGATATTTATAGTGAATTGAGACTGATATGGTTTTGATATTGTACATATGGCCTGAATTGTCATAAATTATATCTACTTGCATCCATGCATAGAGATTTTGCTCACTGAGATTGTATCTCACCACGCGATATGTGGATTTTGTTAGATGTTCAGGTTCCTCCTTCCCGGAGTACTCAGCCTCGGGAGTGATTTTGGGGAGCGGAAGATTTAGTCCTTTTGTTTGTATATAGTGGATGGCCCTTGTATATGCCTGTTTATATTATGACTAGAACTTGTATCCATGTTCATGTAGTTAGAGTTGTGTTCTAACACTTGTAGTATTCCTTTGGACTCTATTTGTAATTTGGACTTTATATTTATATGATGGGTAGTTAAGCTTTATGTAGTTAAAAGATTTTAATTTTTCCTTATGTTTGATGTAAATTATCTTGATATGTTGGAATTGCGATAATTTATAGAACAAGTCGAATTTAGAATGAAAGATTCTAATTCTAAATTCTTGCTTATGGAATTTAGGGTGTGACATTTTTGGTATCAGAGCAGTTCAATCCAATTGGACTGTGAGAATTAGGATTTTCTGTGGTTTGTTGATAATTTCTTATGTATTATTTTGTGAATTAAGAGACTGATCACCTCGAGATTTTCTTATGATATGTAGGAAGTTATGGCGAGCAACAGGAGGGATAGGTCAAGGGCTAGACAACCATCTCCTTCACCTTCACCTGAACCAGTACCAGATCCAATGGTGGCAGCTCTCCAGGCACTTACTCAAATGATGGGGAATGAAGCAGCTACCAACACAGCAATCTTGCAAGAGTTAGCTAGACAATGACCGGAGCAACCACCACCAACTGTGGATGTCTTCTCTGTTGGGTTGTCCGAGTTCAGGAACCATAACCCTCCACAATTCAACGGGGTGTATGATCCTGACGTGGCAGCTAGATGGCTTAAAGACTTGAACAAAATTTTTGAAGCTATGAAGTGCTCTGATGAAGTTAAAGTGGGATTGGCAGTGTACATGATGAGGGGAGAAGCTGAGGATTGGTGGAGGACGGCGAGGATACAAACGGCAGAGGCGGAAGCTCCTTTAACTTGGGAGGCCTTTCAAAGTCTTTTCTTAGAGAAGTATTTCCCGGCGACCATCAAAAGGCAGAAAGAAGCAGAGTTCCTGCAACTTCAGCAAGGAGATGACGGTAGGGCAATATGTGTCCAAATTTGAAGAATTGTCAAAATTTTCTCGGTACCTTCAGGCGGTGAATGACGAAGAGTGGAGATGCACCCAATTTGAGGGAGGCTTGAGACTGAAAATTATTGATCGAGTGGCGGCTATGGAAATCAGGAATTTCTCTACCCTGGTGAGTAAGTGTTACATTATTGAAAAGAATTTCAAGGGAGTGACATCCTCTTCAGTACCACAAGATAACAAAGGGAAAAGAAAGGTAGAATCTAGTAATCAGAACAAGAACTTCAGGCCTAAGTGGCAAGGAAAACAACCTGTAGCTGTCCAACCTCCGCAACGCAAGGATACTCGTGTATGTCCAAAGTGTGGGAAGGAGCATGGGGGAGAATGTCTGGTGGGGAAGAGGGTGTGTTATTTCTGCAAACAGCCTGGACACTATCAGAGGGATTGCCCCGAATCAAAGGACCCCAGAAGCCTCAATCAACTGGAAGGGTTTTTACCCTCAGCGGTCAAGTGGCAACTTCTTCAGATAATTTGTTAAGAGGTATTTGCACCGTAGGAAAGGAAACTTTAATTATTGTTTGATTCAGGAGCATCACATTCCTTTATTTCTGTTGATTGTATGAATAAGTTAAAATTGTCTACCACTTCATTACCCTATACTCTTAATGTTGTAACTCCAGCTAAAGAAGCTATATCAACTTCTCTTGTGTGTCTGAATTGTTCCTTGACTATCCAAGAAAGAGTTTTTGTTGTTGATTTGATTTGCTTGCCTTTGACTGATATTGATATTATTCTGGGAATGAACTGGTTATCATCCAATCAGGTGTTGATAGATTGTTTTAATAAAAGGTTGTCTTCCCTAATCTTTCTGTTCCTTCTAAGGAAAAGTTGTCCATTCTATTGTCTAGTATTTCTCAAGTTTCCCAAAGTATCAATGACGGGAGTGAATGTTTTCTGTTGTTACTTTCCTCAACTTTAGAAACAAAACTTGATTTGAGTAGTGTAGCTACGGTTCGGGAGTTTCCGGATGTTTTTCCTAATGAAGTTCTAACCTTACCACCTGAGAGAGAGGTAAGTTCACCATAGATTTATTGCCAGGTTCAGGACCCATTTCTAAGGCACCCTATAGGATGTCTCCCTTAGAACTTAGTGAACTTAAGAGACAATTACAAGAGTTGTTAAAAAAGGGTTTATTAGGCCTAGTGTCTCTCCGTGGGGGGCTCCAGTGTTGTTAGTGAAAAAGAAGGATGGGAGTATGAGGTTAGTGTAGATTTTAGGCAGTTGAATAAAATTACAATTAAGAATAAGTATCCATTGCCTAGAATAGATGACCTCTTAGATCAACTTAGAGGTGCCTCTATGTTTTCCAAAATAGATTTGAGGTCAGGATATCATCAATTAGGATAAGGAAGGAAGATATTCATAAAACCGCTTTTCGAACTAGATATGGAAACTACGAGTACTTAGTGATGCCATTTGGTGTCACTAATGCTCCGGCAGTGTTTATGGACTATATGAATCGAATCTTCCGACCTTTCCTAGATAAATTTGTGGTTGTGTTCATTGATGATATTTTGATCTACTCTTCTAGTTTGGAAGATCATGAGAAAACTTAAGGTTGGTGTTAGAAGTCTTGAGAGAAAAGAACTGTTTTCTAACCAACAAGTGTGAGTTTTGGCTGAATAAGGTTCATTTCTTAGGCCATGTAATTTCAGGGGAAGGAGTATCAGTTGATCCTAGCAAGGTAGAGTCTGTTCTTGAATGGGAAAGGCCTAGGACTGTTACTGAGATTAGAAGCTTTCTAGGTTTAGCTGGCTATTACAGGAGATTCATTAGGGGTGTTCTCATTTAGCCTCGCCTCTCACCAAGTTAACTAGAAAGGGCCAAGCCTTTGTGTGGGATAGTGATTGTGAGCATAGTTTCATAGAGTTAAAGCATAGATTGACCATGCCCCGGTGTTAGCATTACCTGATGTGTCTAGAACCTTTGAGGTATTTTGTGATGCCTCTGGGAAGGGGTTAGGAGGTGTTCTGATGCAGGATAGGAAGGTTGTAGCTTATGCATCTAGGCAGTTGAGGCCTCATGAGGAAAATTATCCTACTCATGACTTAGAATTAGCTGCTGTGGTTTTTGCCCTATAAATTTGGAGGCATTACCTGTTTGGTGTAAGGTTTGAGGTCTTTAGTGATCATAAGAGCTTGAAGTATCTTTTTGATCAGAAAGAACTCAACATGAGGCAGAAAAGATGGATGGAGTTTTTGAAGGATTATGACTTTGAGTTGAAGTATCACCCAGGTAAAGCCAATGTAGTGACTGATGCTCTCAGCAGGAAATTCCTGCATGTGTCATCTTTGATGATACAAGAGATGAGTCTCCTGGAGAGGTTTAGAGATTTGAACCTGGTTGTAGAGTTGGGAATAGGTAGCATTCAGATGTACCGATTAGAAATTTCTAGTGAGTTTCAGACTCTGATTAAGGAAGCTCAGGATTTGGATCTTGATCTTCAAAGTAAAAAGGGGCAGTTAGGATTTTCTAAGTCAGGTGAGGGATTGATTCTTTTTCAAGGAAGGATCTGTGTCCCTAAAGGGGTAGAGTCAAACAACTGGTGTTGTAGGAAGCTCACAAAGGTAAGATGTCTATACATCCTGGTTCCACCAAGATGTATCAGGATTTGAGGAAGAGGTTTTGGTGGGTAGGATGAAGAGGGAAATAGCTGAGTTTGTGTCTAAGTGCCTTACTTGTCAACAAGTAAAGATAGAACATCAGAAACCATCTGGAGTCCTGTTACCCTTAGAAATTCCTGAGTGGAAGTGGGAAAAATAGCTATGGACTTTGTGGTGGGATTACCTCGAGTCCAAGCTGGGTTTGATACCATATGGGTTATAGTGGACCGTTTGACCAAATCAGCTCATTTCCTTCAGTTAAAAATACCTTTTCCCTGATTAAGTTAGTGAACTGTATGTTAGAGAGATTGTCAGATTGCATGGTATTCCTTCTATCATTTTTCTGATAGGGACCCCAGGTTCACTTCAAGGTTCTGGAATGCACTACACCAGTCATTCGGGACTAAACTTAGGTTTAGCACCGCTTACCACCTCAGACTGATGGTCAGTCTGAAAGAACCATCCAAACCTTAGAAGACATGTTGAGAGCCTGTGCATTAGAGGAGTCAGCCAGTTGGGATAAGTACCTACCACACTCGTAGAGTTTGCATACAATAACAGTTTCCATAGCAGCATAGGCATGGCACCTTATGAAGCCTTGTATGGTAGGAAATGTGGTCTCCTGTGTGTTGGCATGAGGTGGGTGAGAAATCACTGTTGGGTCCGGATTTGGTTCAGGAAACTACTGATAAGATTAGGATCATTAGGGAAAAACTTGTAACTGCCCAGAGCCGTCAGAAAAGTTATGCTGATAAAAAGAAAAAAGAACTAGAGTTTGAGGAAGGGGAACATGTGTTTCTTAGAGTAACTCCTGTCATTGGTCTAGGGAAGTCTGTGAAATCTAGAAAGCTGAGTCCCAGGTTCATTGGTCCCTTTCAAATCTTGCAGAGAGTTGGTCCTCTTGCATATAAATTGGCTCTTCCACCTTATCTTTCCAAAATTCACAATGTTTTTCATGTGTCTAAGTGAGAAATATGTATTTGATCCTTCTCATGTGTTGTCTTCTTGAACCAATAAATTAAAGGACAACCTCACCCTACCTGCAAAACCTATTCAGATTATTGACAGAAGTGCCAAGACTCTGAGGAATAGAAACATTCCTTTGGTTAAGGTAGTTTGGGAAAGTCTATCTATGGATGAAGCTACTTGGGAAAAAGAAGATGTTATCAAGAATCATTTTCCTAGTCTTTTTGAATATGGTAAGATCTCCTATCTTATATTATAAAATTTTGGGGACAAAATTTCTTTAAGGGGGGTAGAATGTAACATCCCAACTTTTGGTTAAGTTAATTGTGAGATTTATAAGTTAAAATATGTGGTGTGTTCTTTGAGGTATAAGAAAAATAGGTGGAAAAGGGTAAGTTATAGTTTGGTAACTTGATAGAACAAAATCTAAGTTTAAGTCCCTGGTAATCGATTACCAAGAGTTAGTAATCGATTACCAAGGAAGTCAGGTCTCTGGTAATCGAATTCCAGAGTTGAGTAATCGATTACCAGAGAGTTGGATTTCTAGTAATCGATTACGAGGGTTAGTAATCGATTACCAAGGAAGTCAGGTCTCTGGTAATCGAATTCCAGAGTTAAGTAATCGATTACCAGAAGTCTGGATTTCTAGTAATCGATTACGAGGGTTAGTAATCGATTACCAGAAGTCTGGATTTCCAGTAATCGATTACACTGAGTGGTAATCGATTACCAGGTTCCCAGAAGAGGTTCGTAAGTGTATTTTGCTGTGAGTAATCGATTACCATATGTTGGTAATCGATTACTGAGCGAAAATATATATACCCAGCACGTTTTAAAATCAGAATTTTTGGGAGAAAACCTATTCTAGAGAGAGAAGGAGCGGGTTCTAGAGAGAGGAAGTGTCGAAACGAAGTAGGAACAACGGATCGAAGCTAGGAATCATCTCCATTTCATCTAATTGCTTGGATTTCTTCTCTTGGTGAGTAAATTCTCACTTGATTGTTAGATTTAGAGTTGGTCTCCAAAACCCTTGAACCCACTTCTCCCTCTCCCTTTCTCTGATTATACTTAATTGTTGATATTGATTGTGGTTGTGCTTGTTATTTGATTATGGGTAATGATTTTAATCGGTTAGAACGGATCGATTCTTGATATTCCTTAGTCTCGAAACTATCGAAACGTCGAAACGCTTCGTTTTCTCCGATTAAACTTGTTCCGAAATGTAAAACTAAGGATTGTTAATTGATTTCGATATAAGGATTGATGAATATGTGGTTCGAGTGTTGATCGATTGGCGAATCTCATTAGTTTCGAAAGGTTCGAACTATCGAAAGTGTCGAAAACAATGGGATTCGCGATATTTATCAATTCCGATTATCGAAGTTAGTTATTCAATCGAGTTATGGAAAATTATGGACTTCGGTCAAATACTGGACTTCGACAAATACTGTAGGGTGGGATTCGTCCCCTGGAGATATCCCCTGTAGTCTGAGCTCAGGTCTAACTCTAGACTGTGATTGTACATGGCCTTTCGGGCAAGCATCTTAAGCATACTGATATTTATAGTGAATTGAGACTGATATGGTTTTGATATTGTACCTATGGCCTGAATTGTCATAAATTATATCTACTTGCATCCATGCATAGAGATTTTGCTCACTGAGATTGTATCTCACCACGCGATATGTGGATTTTGTTAGATGTTCAGGTTCCTCCTTCCCGGAGTACTCAGCCTCGGGAGTGATTTTGGGGAGCGGAAGATTTAGTCCTTTTGTTTGTATATAGTGGATGGCCCTTGTATATGCCTGTTTATATTATGACTAGAACTTGTATCCATGTTCATGTAGTTAGAGTTGTGTTCTAACACTTGTAGTACTCCTTTGGACTCTATTTGTAATTTGGACTTTATATTTATATGATGGGTAGTTAAGCTTTATGTAGTTAAAAGATTTTAATTTTTCCTTATGTTTGATGTAAATTATCTTGATATGTTGGAATTGCGATAATTTATAGAACAGGTCGATATTTAGAATGAAAGATTCTAAATTCTAAGTTTAGAATTTGGTTTCCAACGGATCAAATTCTTGCTTATGAAATTTAGGATGTGACAATTCAACCCCAATGTAACCCCTTTTGGATTCCTTTTCCAAGCCAAACATTTGTCTGCAACAGGATAGAAAATGGCGAGCATAGTCAAATGTGTGAAAAGAAATTAAATCTGCATTAAGCAGTGATTTCAAAATTTTCACATCAGACAGGAAAAGTTCGATTAAATTTCTGATGAAGGAAATTGACTCTGGACAAAACTTTCTTTTCATCCAAAAGAAAGAACATCGATAAGAAGAAAATCAGAAGACAACCAGAGCTCGGGTACAAAAAACGTTGAGGTTTTCCAAATCGCTCTGGAGGCTTATGTTTATGCTAACAAGGTATTTTGTAGATAGGGAGTCATGAGGTTATTAATCCAGAAGATGATTTTGTTTGGAGTGCATGATTATCATCTTATGGTTCAGTAAATATTTATGCAGAGATGGTATAACCATGTTCCATGACACTTTTAGGCTAGGGTTTTCCCTCCACAGTCTATTTCCATCATCAGAAATTTAATAGAACTAAGTGAAATCACTATTGAATACAGATTTAATTTCTTTTCACACACTGGACTATGCTTGCCATTTTCTATCCTGCTGCAGACTAATGTTTGGATTGGAATATGAATCCAAAAGGGGTTACATCTGCTTGAATACTTAACCATACAATATTCATGAAAATTTCAGTCACACAATATCCATATCACCCTTCTACTTCTATCAAAGTTAGAGAAATCTGCAACAAATATAAGGGGAAAAACTTATATTTGGTGTTAACGACATGGACATATTTAAAGCTGTAAGATTAAAGTAGTTTTCTATAGAATAACTCCAACAGAAATATAGAACTAAGGGGTGAATTACTGCTAGTCCATATTTTAATTCCTCCAATGAGTCGTAGAAAGAAGTTGAAGAAGCAACGGAGGAGACACACATTACTGCCAAAAAGATATATGAAAGGTTTGGTATGCTAGGTTATGAACCTATGGTCATTATTGATCATCGTGTTTCTTTATATCAGAAGACAAAGTAATTATACTTTGGCATAGTGTTGCATTGAAAATTTGCTTAATTAGTTCAAACTAAACCGTTCATTTATCTTTTAGGTTGTAATTTTTGTCTCCTCCTTTACTTCCCCAACCTCTTTCCAATACTACTCATTGGGGATTTAAAATACGGACCAGCAGTAGTTCACCTCGAATTTCTACATATTGTTGTAGGTATTATCCTATAACAAGCAACTTTCAACGTACACCTTTAAACATGTCCATATCATTAACAACAATAATAAGTTTTTCGCCTTACATTGGTTGCATATTTCCCTAACTTTGGTAGAAGTAGAAGGGTGATATGGATTTTGTACAACCAATATTTTCATCAATATTGTATGCCCAGGTATTCAACCCCAATGTAACCCGTTTTGGATTCCTTTTCCAAGTCAAATATTTGTCTGCAACAGGATAGAAAATGGAGAGCATAGTCAAATGTGTGAAAAGAAATTAAATCTGCATTAAGCAGTGATTTCAAAATTTTCACATCAGACAGGAAAAGTTCAATTAAATTTCGGATGAAGGAAATTAAATCTGGACGAAACTTTCTTTTCATCCAAAAGAAAGAACATCAATAAGAAGAAAAAAAGACAACCAAAGCTCAGGTACAAAAACGTTGAGCTTTTCCAAATTTCTCTGGAGGCTTATGTTTATGCTAACAAGGTATTTTGCAGATAGGGAGTCATGAGGTTATTAATCCATAAGATGATTTTGTTTGGAGTGCATGATTAACATCTTATGGTTCATTAAATATTTATGCAGAGATGGTATAACCATGTTCCATGACACTGTTGGGCTAGGGTTTTCCCTCCATAGTCCATTTCCATCATCAGAAATTTAATAGAACTAAGTCTCGCAGATGTGAAAATTATGAAATCACTACTGAATACAGATTTAATTTCTTTTCACACACGTGACTATGCTCGCCATTTTCTATCCTGCTGCAGACAAATGTTTGGATTGGAATATGAATCCAAAAGGGGTTACATTGGGCTTGAATACTTGACCATACAATATTCATGAAAATTCAATCACACTATATCCATATCACCCTTCTACTTCGATCAAAGTTAGAGAAATCTGCAACAAATATAAGGGGAAAAACTTATATTAGGTGTCAACGACATGGACATATTTAAAGCAGTAAGATTAAAGTAGTTTTCTTAGAATAACTCCAACAGAAATATATAGAACTAAGGGGTGAATTACAGTTAGTCCATATTTTAATTGCTCCAATGAGTCCTAGAAAGAAGTTGAAGAAGCAACGGAGGAGACACACATTACTGCCAAAAAGATATATGAAAGGTTTGGTATGCCAGGTTATGAACCTATGGTCATTATTGATGATCGTGTTTCTTTATATGAGAAGACAAAGTAATTATACTTTGGCATAGTGTTGCATTGAAAATGTGCTGAATTAGTTCAATCTAAACCGTTCATTTATCTTTTAGGTTGTAATTTTTGTCTCCTCCTTTACTTCCCCAACCTCTTTCCAATACTACTCGTTGGGGGATTTAAAATACGGACCAGCAGTAATTCACCTTGAATTTCTACATATTGTTGTAGGTATTATCCTATAACAAACAACTTTCAACGTACACCTTTAAACATGTCCATATCATTAACAACAATAATAATTTTTTCCCCTTACATTGGTTGCATATTTCCCTAACTTTGGTAGAAGTAGAAGGGTGATATGGATTTTGTACAACCAATATTTTCATCAATATTGTATGCCCAGGTATACAACCCCAATGTAACCTCTATTGGATTCATATTCCATGCCAAACATTTGTCTGCAACAGGATAGAAAATGGCGAGCATAGTCAAATGTGTGAAAAGAAATTAAATCTGCATTAAGCAGTGATTTCAAAATTTTCACATCAGACAGGAAAAGTTCAATTAAATTTCGGATGAAGGAAATTAAATCTGGACGAAACTTTCTTTTCATCATAAAAGAAAGAACATCAATAAGAAGAAAATGATAAGACAACCAGAGCTCAGGTACAAAAAACGTTGAGCTTTTCCAAATTGCTCTGGAGGCTTATGTTTATGCTAACACGGTATTTTGAAGATAGAGAGTCATGAGGTTATTAATCCAGAAGATGATTTTGTTTGGAGTGCATGATTAACATCTTATGGTTCATTAAATATTTATGCAGAGATGGTATAACCATGTTCCATGACACTGTTGGGCTAGGGTTTTCCCTCCACAGTCCATTTCCATCATCAGAAATTTAATAGAACTAAGTCTCGCAGATGTGAAAATTATGAAATCACTACTGAATACAGATTTAATTTCTTTTCACACACTTGACTATGCTCGCCATTTTCTATCCTGCTGCAGACAAATGTTTGGATTGGAATATGAATCCAAAAGGGGTTACATTGGGCTTGAATACTTGACCATACAATATTCATGAAAAATTCAATCACACTATATCCATATCACCCTTCTACTTCGATCAAAGTTAGAGAAATCTGCAACAAATAAGGGGAAAAACTTATATTAGGTGTCAACGACATGGACATATTTAAAGCAGTAAGATTAAAGTAGTTTTCTTAGAATAACTCCAACAGAAATATATAGAACTAAGGGGTGAATTACAGTTAGTCCATATTTTAATTGCTCCAATGAGTCCTAGAAAGAAGTTGAAGAAGCAACGGAGGAGACACACATTACTGCCAAAAAGATATATGAAAGGTTTGGTATGCCAGGTTATGAACCTATGGTCATTATTGATCATCGTGTTTCTTTATGTGAGAAGACAAAGTAATTATACTTTGGCATAGTGTTGCATTGAAAAAGTGCTGAATTAGTTCAAACTAAACCGTTCATTTATCTTTTTGGTGGTAATTTTCGTCTCCTCCTTTACTTCCCCAACCTCTTTCCAATACTACTCATTGGGGGATTTAAAATACGGACCAGCAGTAATTCACCTCGAATTTCTACATATTGTTGTAGGTGTCATCCTATAACAATCAACTTTCAACGCACACCTTTAAACATGTCCATATCATTAACAACAATAATAATTTTTCCCCTTACATTGGTTGCATATTTCCCTAACTTTGGTAGAAGTAGAAGGGTGATATGGATTTTGAACAACCAATATTTTCATCAATATTGTATGCCCAGGTATTCAACCCCAATGTAACCCCTATTGGATTCATATTCCAAGCCAAACATTTGTCTGCAACAGCATAGAAAATGGCGAGCATAGTCAAATGTGTGAAAAGAAATTAAATCTGCATTAAGTAGTGATTTCAAAATTATGACATCAGACAGGAAAAGTTCAATTAAATTTCGGATGAAGGAAATTAAATCTGGACGAAACTTTCTTTTCATCCAAAAGAAAGAACATCGATAAGAAGAAAATCAGAAGACAACCAGAGCTCAGGTACAAAAAACGTTGAGCTTTTCCAAATTGCTCTAGAGGCTTATGTTTATGCTAACAAGGTATTTAGCAGATAGGGAGTCGTGAGGTTATTAATCCAGAAGATGATTTTGTTTGGAGTGCATGATTATCATCTTATGGTTCATTAAATTTTATGCAGAGATGGTATAACCATGTTCCATGACACTGTTGGGCTAGGGTTTTCCCTCCACAGTCCATTTCCATCATCAGAAATTTAATAGAACTAAGTCTCGCAGATGTGAAAATTATGAAATCACTACTGAATACAGATTTAATTTCTTATCACACACGTGACTATGCTCGCCATTTTCTATCCTGCTGCAGACTAATGTTTGGATTGGAATATGAATCCAAAAGGGGTTACATTGGGCTTGAATACTTGACCATACAATATTCATGAAAATTTCAGTCACACAATATCCATATCACCCTTCTACTTCTATCAAAGTTAGAGAAATCTGCAACAAATATAAGGGGAAAAACTTATATTTGGTGTTAACGACATGGACATATTTAAAGCTGTAAAATTAAAGTAGTTTTCTATAGAATAACTCCAACAGAAATATATAGAACTAAGGGGTGAATTACTGCTAGTCCATATTTTAATTGCTCCAATGAGTCCTAGAAAGAAGTTGAAGAAGCAACGGAGGAGACACACATTACTGCCAAAAAGATATATGAAAGGTTTGGTATGCCAGGTTATGAACCTATGGTCATTATTGATCATCGTGTTTCTTTATATGAGAAGACAAAGTAATTATACTTTGGCATAGTGTTGCATTGAAAATGTGCTGAATTAGTTCAAACTAAACCGTTCATTTATCTTTTTGGTTGTAATTTTTGTCTCCTCCTTTACTTCCCCAACCTCTTTCCAATACTACTCATTGGGGATTTAAAATACGAACCAGCAGTAATTCACCTCGAATTTCTACATATTGTTGTAGGTGTCATCCTATAACAAGCAACTTTCAATGTACACCTTTAAACATGTCCATATCATTAACAACAATAATAATTTTTTCCCCTTACATTGGTTTCATATTTCCCTAACTTTGGTAGAAGTAGAAGGGTGATATGGATTTTGTACAACCAATATTTTCATCAATATTGTATGCACAGGTATTCAACCCCAATGTAACCGCTATTGGATTCTATTCCAATCCAAACATTTGTCTGCAACAGGATAGAAAATGGCGAGCATAGTCAAATGTGTGAAAAGAAATTAAATCTGCATTAAGCAGTGATTTCAAAATTTTCACATCAACAAAAGTTCAATTAAATTTCGGATGAAGGAAATTAAATCTGGACGAAACTTTCTTTTCATCCAAAAGAAAGAACATCGATAAGAAGAAAATCAGAAGACAACCAGAGCTCAGGTACAAAAAATGTTGAGCTTTTCCAAATTGCTCTGGAGGCTTATGTTTATGCTAACAAGGTATTTTGCAGATAGGGAGTCATGAGGTTATTAATCCAGAAGATGATTTTGGTTGGAGTGCATGATTATCATCTTATGGTTCATTCAATATTTATGCAGAGATGGTATAACCATGTTCCATGACACTGTTGGGCTAGGGTTTTCCCTCCACAGTCCATTTCCATCATCAGAAATTTAATAGAACTAAGTCTCTCAGATGTGAAAATTATGAAATCACTACTGAATGCAGATTTAATTTCTTTCACACACTTGACTATGCTCGTCATTTTCTATCCTGCTGCAGACTAATGTTTGGATTGGAATATGAATCCAAAAGTGGTTACATTGGGCTTGAATACTTGACCATACAACATTCAAAAATGTCAGTCACACAATATCCATATCACCCTTCTACTTCTATCAAAGTTAGAGAAATCTGCAACAATAAGGGGAAAAACTTATGTTTGGTGTTAACGACATGGGCATATTTAAAGCTGTAAGATTAAAGTAGTTTTCTATAGAATAACTCCAACAGAAATATATAGAACTAAGGGGTGAATTACTGCTAGTCCATATTTTAATTGCTCCAATGAGTCCTAGAAAGAAGTTGAAGAAGCAACGGAGGAGACCACATTACTGCCAAAAAGATAGATGAAAGGTTTGGTATGCCAGGTTATGAACCTATGGTCATTATTGATCATCGTGTTTCTTTATATGAGAAGACAAGTATTTATACTTTGGCATGGTGTTGCATTGAAAATGTGCTGAATTAGTTCAAACTAAACCGTTCATTTATCTTTTGGTAGTAATTTTGGTCTCCTCCTTTACTTCCCCAACCTCTTTCCAATACTACTCATTGGAGGATTTAAAATACGGACCAACAGTAATTCACCTCGAAGTTCTACATGTTGTTGTAGGTGTTATCCTATAACAAGCAACTTTCAACGTACACCTTTAAACATGTCCATATCATTAACAACAATAATAAGTTTTTTCCCCTTACATTGGTTGCATATTTCCCTAACTTTGGTAGAAGTAGAAGGGTGATATGGATTTTGTACAACCAATATTTTCATCAATATTGTATGCCCAGGTTTTCAACCCCAATGTAACCCCTTTTGGATTCCTATTCCAAGCCAAACATTTGTCTTCAACAGGATAGAAAATGGCGAGCATAGTCAATTGTGTGAAAAGCAATTAAATATGCATTAAGCAGTGATTTCAAAATTTTCACATCAGACAGGCAAAGTTCGATTAAATTTCTGATGAAGGAAATGGACTGTGGAGGAAACTTTCTTTTCGTCCAAAAGAAAGAACATCGGTAAGGAGAAAATCAGAAGACGACCAGAGCTCAGGTACAAAAAACGTTGAGCTTTTCCAAATCGCTCTGGAGGCTTATGTTTCTGCTAAGAAGGTATTTTGCATATAGGGAGTCATGAGGTTATTAATCCAGAAGATGATTTTGTTTGGAGTGCATGATTATCATCTTATGGTTCATTCAATATTTATGCAGAGATGGTATAACCATGTTCCATGACACTGTTAGGCTAGTGTTTTCCCTCCACAGTCCATTTCCATCATCAGAAATTTAATAGAACTGAGTCTCTCAGATGTGAAAATTATGAAATCACTACTGAATACAGATTTAATTTCTTTTCACACACTTGACTATGCTCGCCATTTTCTATCCTGCTGCAGACAAATGTTTGGATTGAAATATGAATCCAAAAGGGTTACATTGGGCTTGAATACTTGACCATACAATATTCATGAAAATTTCAGTCACACAATATCCATATCACCCTTCTACTTCTATCAAAGTTAGAGAAATCTGCAACAAATATAAGGGGAAAAACTTATAATTGGTGTTAACGACATGGGCATATTTAAAGCTGTAAGATTAAAGTAGTTTTCTATAGAATAACTCCAACCGAAATATATAGAACTAAGGGGTGAATTACTGCTAGTCTATATTTTAATTCCTCCAATGAGTCCAACAAAGAAGTTGAAGAAGCAACGGAGGAGACACACATTACTACTGCCAAAAAGATATATGAAAGGTTTGGTATGCCAGGTTATGAACCTATGGTCATTATTGATCATCGTGTTTCTTTATATGAGAAGACAAAGTAATTATACTTTGGCATGGTGTTGCATTGAAAATGTGCTGAATTAGTTCAAACTAAACCGTTCATTTATCTTTTGGTCGTAATTTTGGTCTCCTCCTTTACTTCCCCAACCTCTTTCCAGTACTACTCATTGGAGGATTTAAAATACGGACCAGCAATAATTCACCTCGAAGTTCTACATGTTGTTGTAGGTGTTATCCTATAACAAGCAACTTTCAACGTACACCTTTAAACATGTCCATATCATTAACAACAATAATAAGTTTTTTCCCCTTACATTGGTTGCATATTTCCCTAACTTTGGTAGAAGTAGAAGGGTGATATGGATTTTGTACAACCAATATTTTCATCAATATTGTATGCCCAGGTTTTCAACCCCAATGTAACCCCTTTTGGATTCCTATTCCAAGCCAAACATTTGTCTGCAACAGGATAAAAATGGCGAGCATAGTCAATTGTGTGAAAAGCAATTAAATATGCATTAAGCAGTGATTTCAAAATTTTCACATCAGACAGGCAAAGTTCGATTAAATTTCTGATGAAGGAAATGGACTGTGGAGGAAACTTTCTTTTCGTCCAAAAGAAAGAACATCGATAAGAAGAAAATCAGAAGACAACCAGAGCTCAGGTACAAAAAACGTTGAGCTTTTCCAAGTCGCTCTGGAGGCTTATGTTTCTGCTAAGAAGGTATTTTGCATATAGGGAGTCATGAGGTTATTAATCCAGAAGATGATTTTCTTTGGAGTGCATGATTATCATCTTATGGTTCATTCAATATTTATGCAGAGATGGTATAAACCATGTTCCATGACACTGTTAGGCTAGTGTTTTCCCTCCACAGTCCATTTCCATCATCAGAAATTTAATAGAACTGAGTCTCTCAGATGTGTAAATTATGAAATCACTACTGAATACAGATTTAATTTCTTTTCACACACTTGACTATGCTCGCCATTTTCTATCCTGCTGCAAACAAATGTTTGGATTGAAATATGAATCCAAAACGGGTTACATTGGGCTTGAATACTTGACCATACAATATTCATGAAAATTTCAGTCACACAATATCCATATCACCCTTCTACTTCTATCAAAGTTAGAGAAATCTGCAACAAATATAAGGGGAAAAACTTATAATTGGTGTTAACGACATGGGCATATTTAAAGCTGTAAGATTAAAGTAGTTTTCTATAGAATAACTCCAACAGAAATATATAGAACTAAGGCGTGAATTACTGCTAGTCTATATTTTAATTCCTCCAATGAGTCCAACAAAGAAGTTGAAGAAGCAACGGAGGAGACACACATTACTACTGCCAAAAAGATATTTGAAAGGTTTGGTATGCCAGGTTATGAACCTATGATCATTATTGATCATCGTGTTTCTTTATATGAGAAGACAAAGTAATTATACTTTGGCATGGTGTTGCATTGAAAATGTGCTGAATTAGTTCAAACTAAACCGTTCATTTATCTTTTGGTAGTAATTTTGGTCTCCTCCTTTACTTCCCCAACCTCTTTCCAGTACTACTCATTGGAGGATTTAAAATACGGACCAGCAGTAATTTACCCTCGAAGTTCTACATGTTGTTATAGGTGTTATCTTATAACAAGCAACTTTCAACGTACACCTTTAAACATGTCCATATCATTAACAACAATAATAAGTTTTTTCCCCTTACATTGGTTGCATATTTCCCTAACTTTGGTAGAAGAAGAAGAAGGGTGATATGGATTTTGTACAACCAATATTTTCATCAATATTGTATGCCCAGGTTTTCAACCCCAATGTAACCCCTTTTGGATTCCTATTCCAAGCCAAACATTTGTCTTCAACAGGATAGAAAATGGCGAGCATAGTCAATTGTGTGAAAGCAATTAAATATGCATTAAGCAGTGATTTCAAAATTTTCACATCAGACAGGCAAAGTTCGATTAAATTTCTGATGAAGGAAATGGACTGTGGAGGAAACTTTCTTTTCGTCCAAAAGAAAGAACATCGATAAGAAGAAAATCAGAAGACAACCAGAGCTCAGGTACAAAAACGTTGAGCTTTTCCAAGTCGCTCTGGAGGCTTATGTTTCTGCTAAGAAGGTATTTTGCATATAGGGAGTCATGAGGTTATTAATCCAGAAGATGATTTTCTTTGGAGTGCATGATTATCATCTTATGGTTCATTCAATATTTATGCAGAGATGGTATAACCATGTTCCATGACACTGTTAGGCTAGTGTTTTCCCTCCACAGTCCATTTCCATCATCAGAAATTTAATAGAACTGAGTCTCTCAGATGTGAAAATTATGAACTCACTACTGAATACAGATTTAATTTCTTTTCACACACTTGACTATGCTCGCCATTTTCTATCCTGCTGCAGACAAATGTTTGGATTGAAATATGAATCCAAAACGGGTTACATTGGGCTTGAATACTTGACCATACAATATTCATGAAAATTTCAGTCACACAATATCCATATCACCCTTCTACTTCTATCAAAGTTAGAGAAATCTGCAACAAATATAAGCGGAAAAAACTTATAATTTGTGTTAACGACATGGACATATTTAAAGCTGTAAGATTAAAGTTGTTTTCTATAGAATAACTCCAACAGAAATATATAGAACTAAGGGGTGAATTACTGCTAGTCTATATTTTAATTCCTCCAATGAGTCCTAGAAAGAAGTTGAAGAAGCAATGGAGGAGACACACATTCCTGCCAAAAAGATATATGAATGTTTGGTATGCCAGGTTATGAACCTATGGTCATTATTGATCATCGTGTTTCTTTATATGAGAAGACAAAGTAATTATACTTTGGCATAATGTTGCATTGAGAATGTATTGCATCAGAAATTTATCTTTTTGGTAGTAATTTAGGTCTCCTCCTTTACCTCCCCAACTTTTTTTCAGTACTCCTCATTGAGGGGATTTATAATATGGACCAACACTAATTGATATGTAGATTGGAACTAATATGACATGGCTTCCAGGGTTGGTTAAGAGAGAGGAAATGATGGGGTTATGGGTTCTGTGGCAATGGCGATAAGATGGTTATGAGAATAGGGTGTGGGTGCACTCATAGTGAAGCAAGGTGATGGCGTTGCTAGAGGTTAAAGAAGATAAAGTGGTTCAAGGTGGCTTGTACAGGATTGAAAGTGCCATTTCGTGAGGGGAAGATCAGGGTGAAAGGCAAGGTTTGACAATGGGAAGATAGTTGTTGCATGATGGAACACTAGATCAGGGACCTATTGTATGGAATGAGGGTGAGCATAGCAGGGACCAAAAAGTGGACCCAACACCCAAAAGGCCCATCATATGGAAGGTCTATACCCGTAAGCAAAAGAAAGGGACAGGGAGAGAAATCATATGCTGCTGAGTTGGCAAGTTAGTTATGCCAAGCAGTGTTTTAGGGAGTGGGGGAAAGGTAGTGGGGGCACGTTTTGGGAAGTTGTTGTTTTGGACAGAGAATTTCCTTCTCTGAGGAGCTGAGGCTCTGGTTTGTCTTTCTGTAAGAGCTCAGGCTCATTTCCTTGGAATTGAATAATAGTTTCATTAATTAATTTCAACACTCAGTGTTTCATCAATTGGTCCGACCTGCCGGATCCCGGGTGCATTTTAAACGTTTTCAGTCAGACGACTCAATGCCACCAAAGATGTCGGATAGAGTTTATTCATTGAAATCTAAGTTTGCTGCATTAGAGGACTCCCTTAATCTTTCCATGATAGAGTTCAAACAGTCGCTGCTACAGGAGATGAGTAAGATGTTAGAGAAACGTTCGTTTGTGGACCACGGTAGTGGGGTCAGTGGGGGTGGCGGAGGAGCAGCCACAGGTGGTGCAGGCGCTGCGTTTTCCTCTGGTAACAGCATGGATGACTATCGGATGACAGGGAAGAAGGTGGAACTACCTTTATTTGATGGGGTGGATCCAATGGGCTGGATAACACGGGCTGAAACGTATTTTGAGGTTCAAAATACATCTGATGAAGTGAAGGTCAAGCTGGCAAAGTTGAGCATGGATGGTTATACCATTCATTGGTTTAACTTGTGGAAGGAGACTGAAGATCATCTTACATGGCCCAAATTGAAGCAAGCTCTGACTGAGCGGTATGGAGGTCGACGCTTTGATAATCCTTTCGAAGAGTTGTCTGATTTACGCCAAATTGGGAGTGTTGAGGAGTACATTGCAAAATTTGAGCTAATTTTGTCTCAAGTTGGACGTTTACCCGAAGAACAGTACTTGGGCTACTTCATGGGTGGTCTCCGGCCTGAGTTGCGATGTCGGGTTCGCACTTTTAACCCGCGCACCAGAACACAAATGATGCGGGTCGCTAGAGATTTAGAAGCAGAGATGATTGGAGTTGTAGATGGTAGAGGGAGCTTTGTATCACGGCCACAGGGTAGTAATTCCAGCACCCATTCTAAATTTTTTAAAGGAAATTTGTCCCATAGAGAAGCGGAGCATTCAAACACCTGGGGTCGACCAAATTTTTCGGGTACGGGTCATGCGGATCACACTCGAAATATTTGGCCTTGGGTAATTGGGTTCGTCCTCAACAAAAGGCAGCTTCTGCGTCTTTTTCCTCAACAGCCCACAACACTCGAGAAGACAAAAGAGGTAGCGGTGAAAGGAGTAGGGGACTCAAGCACTTGACTTACCAAGAGCTTATGGACAGAAGGCTAGAGGATTGTGTTTTCGTTGCGGAGAGAAGTTCCATCCTTTGCACCAATGTCCTGAGAAACAGTTCAGATTGTTGATACTTGGGGATGATGAGAGTGTCAATGAGGGCGGAGAGGGTGTAACCATTGAAGAAGGTGACGTTGCGGAAGATTCACATCTGGAATGCAAAGCAATGGGCCTTTATGGTGTTATTGGTGAGACGTTAAATGAGGTGACAACCATGAGGCTGGAAGGAAAATTGAAGGGGATAACAGTATTAGTTCTGGTGGATAGTGGTGCATCACATAACTTCATTTCTCCTCAGGTAGCTGCTGCTCTCGAATTACCTATTGCCCCTAGTCACGAATTGGGTGTTACACTTGGTGATGGTCATAAGGTTACTACTATAGGTAAATGTACCAATCTTAATATTCAGATTGATGGCATTGACTTTATAATAGATGCCTATGTGTTGGATTTGGGTGGCTTGGATGTTATATTGGGTGTGCTTGGTTGCGCACCTTGGGAAAGGTATTAATGGACTGGGAGAGATGACCATGAATTTCCTGCTTGATGATAAATCAATTGAACTTAGGGGACGGACC
This sequence comes from Sesbania bispinosa, assembly GCA_026901365.1. Classification (NCBI taxonomy): domain Eukaryota; kingdom Viridiplantae; phylum Streptophyta; class Magnoliopsida; order Fabales; family Fabaceae; genus Sesbania; species Sesbania bispinosa. The sequence continues at coordinate 107,351 of QLOH01000385.1, forward strand.
AATAAGGCTATTATTCCACAAGGAGGACAAGTATTTAATGTTGACCCAGCATCATTGAAAAGTTTATTGAAAGAAGTTGATGAGGATGATTGGGGGAAGTTGTGCCCAAGTGAATCAGAGAGGGTCTCTACACAGCAGTTGAACCCATTACAAAGATGACCTTATGAGATTACTTGACAAATTTCCAGAAGTTTTTAAAGAAGTATTGGGACTTCCTCCAAGGAGAGACATTGAGCACACTATTGTGTTACAGCCAGGAGCAGGGCCTGTTAGTGTTAGACCCTACCGGTATCCTCATTTGCATAAAAATGAGATTGAAAGACAAGTAAATGAACTGATGCAGCAAGGCGTAATCAGACATAGTTCCAGCTCTTTTTCAAGCCCTGTTATATTAGTAAAGAAGAAGGACTCCTCTTGGCGTATGTGTGTTGACTATAGGGCGTTGAATAAGGTGACTATTTCAGACAAATATCCAATTCCAGTAGTGGATGAGCTCTTGGATGAGCTGCATGGTGCCTTTTATTTCTCAAAATTGGATTTAAAGTCTGGATATCATCAAATACGGGTAAAAGAAGAAGATGTTCATAAAACAGCATTTAGGACTCATGAAGGCCACTATGAGTACCTAGTGATGCCATTTGGTTTGATGAATGCTCCAGCAACTTTCCAATCTACAATGAATCAAATTTTTAAGCCATATTTAAGGAGGTTCGTGTTGGTGTTTTTTGATGATATCCTTGTGTACAGCAAGGATTGGCAAACACATCTACTAGATCTTCAGCAAGTTCTTCAAGTGTTGAGGGAGAATCACTTTGTGGCTAATAGAAAGAAGTGTACTTTTGGAAGACAGCAAGTTGAGTATTTAGGGCATGTCCTCAGGTGAGGGGGTTGTTGTTGATCCTAACAAGGTGAAGAGTATAATGGAATGGCCAGTTCCTCGAAATGTTAAAGGTGTGAGGGGGTTCTTGGGGCTGACGGGATACTATAGAAAATTCATTAAGGGGTATGGGAAGTTAGCTAAACCTCTTACAGAGCTAACCAAGAAGGAGGGATTCCACTGGGGTCTAGAGGCTCTAAATGCATTTGAAGAATTAAAAAGAGCCCTCACTTCTGCCCCTATTTTGGCTCTTCCGAATTTCACTCAACCATTTCAAATTGAGTGTGATGCTTCGGGACGAGGAGTAGGAGCAGTACTTATGCAAGAGGGCAGACCTATTGCGTATTTTAGTAAAGCTCTGGCTAACAGCAACTTGTCAAAATCAGTATATGAAAAGGAATTAATGGCCCTTGTCTTGGCGGTTCAACATTGGAGACACTACGTGATAGGAAGAAGTTTTGTGGTTTTCACTGACCAAAAAAGTCTTAAACACCTATTGCAACAGAGGGTAGCAAGTTGTGATCAACAATGTTGGGTTTCTAAACTGATGGGCTACAAATTTGAGGTTGTTTATAAACCGGGTCCAGAAAACAAGGCTGCAGATTCTCTGTCCCGAATTCATGAGGAAGGATATCTTAAGGTGTTAATTTCTTCACCCATTTGGGAACAAGGAAGGGAGATTGAACAGGAGGTGCTGAATGATCCAACTTTGAAACAAATTATTGATGATTTGCAAATGGATTCTACTTCCAGACCGGGATTCCGTCTTCACAAGGGAGTACTTCTTTACAAGAACAGATTGGTACTTCCTTCCAATTCTTCTTTTATTCCCTTGCTATTAGAGGAGTTTCATTCCTCACCTATGGGTGGACACTCAGGTTTCTTGAGGACATATAAAAGAATTGCAGGGAATTTATATTGGATCGGGATGAAGAAAAGAATCCAAGATTTTGTGAAGGCTTGTGATGTATGTCAAAGGCAAAAATATTTTGTTACCTCTCCAAATGGATTGCTACAACCCTTACCCATTCCAACTCAAGTTTGGGAAGATATTTCACTCGATTTTATACGGGTCTACCCAAGTCCAAAGGCTTTGATGCAGTGCTTGTTGTGGTTGACCGCTTGTCTAAGTATGCTCATTTCTTACTCCTCAAACATCCATACACTGCTCGAAGTGTGGCTGCTGTTTTTGCGAGAGAAATAGTGAGGTTACATGGAATTCCACAATCCATCCTTAGTGATCGAGATCCTCTCTTTGTTAGTATTTTCTGGCGGGAACTCTTCAAATTACAGGGATCGGTGCTGAAAATGTCGTCATCTTATCACCCGGAAACGGATGGACAAACCGAGGTGGTCAATCGTTGTTTAGAGGCATATTTAAGGTGCTTTGCCTCTGAACAACCTAAGAGTTGGTCTGATTGGGTACCATGGGCAGAATTATGGTATAATACTACCTTCCATGTGTCTACAGGTACCACTCCATTTGAAGTGGTATATGGTAGAAAACCACCTGCAATGGTGCAGTTTGTTCATGGTGAAACTAAAGTGGAGGCTGTGGCTCGTGAGTTGCAAGAGAGGGATGAAGCTTTGAAACAATTGAAGTATAATTTAACTAAGGCCCAAGAGCAGATGAAGAGATATGCAGATAAAAGTAGAAGAATGCAAGTGTTTGAAGTTGGAGAATGGGTTTTTCTGAAGTTGCGCCCACATAGGCAGCAATCTATAGTTCGTAGGATCAATCAGAAACTGGCTCCTCGATATTATGGTCCTTATCAAGTGTTGGAGAAATATGGAAGTGTCACTTACAAGTTGAAGTTGCCTCCTACTTCGAAGGTTCATCCCGTGTTTCATGTATCCCAGCTTAAGAAAGCTATTGGTAATTATACAGCTGCGACAGAATTACCAACTGACTTGGAGGTAGAAACCAATGAATCTGTGGTACCAGAGAATATTTTGGCAGATAGGGAAATTGTCAAGGGTGGCTATAGAGTTAAACAGTTTTTAGTGCAGTGGAAAGGTATGACTGAAGAGGATGCTACTTGGAGGATGAACTACTTCTGTGCAGCCAATTCTCCCATCTCAGCCTTGGGGACAAGGCTGTACTTCCAGCAGCAGGCAGTGATGGAACACTAGATCAGGGACCTATTGTATGGAATGAGGGTGAGCATAGCAAGGACCGAGAAGTGGACCCAACACCCAAAAGGCCCATCATATGGAAGATCTATACCCGTAAGCAAAAAAAGGGACAGGGAAGAGAAATCATATGCTGCTGAGTTGGCAAGTTAGTTATGCCAAGCAGTAGTGTTTTAGGGAGTGGGGGAAAGGTAGTGGGGGCACGTTTTGGGAAGTTGTTGTTTTGGACAGAGAATTTCCTTCTCTGAGGAGCTAAGGCTCTGGTTTGTCTTTCTGTAAGAGCTCAGGCTCATTTCCTTGGAATTGAATAATAGTTTCATTAATTTCAACACTCAGTGTTTCATCATTGCATGTCTAATAATGGAGGTTGGTACGATGTTAAACAATGACAGGAACCAAAGGGACATCAGATATAACAATATGCAGATAGGTCTAATAAAATGTGTTATTGAACACTTTTTACCTTTCACCTCATCAATAGTCGGTGACTAATCTCTACCATTGAATATAATATTCTTAAACCTACTACTGACTAATGGATTTGATACAGGTACATGACCCAACCTTTAATGTTACCCTAGTCATCACTGCAGTTGAAAAGCAAATTGCATAAGATCTTGATCCGATCTTTTGCATCCCTATGTCAAGTCATTAAAACTGACAATATCAATTCAAATAGAAAAATGAGTTTTACATAACTAAAATCTACATGGTTAAGGTTTTTTATGAATCCAAGGAAACATTAGTTAAGTTCAACTACTGCATAGCTGAGTCTTATTGGAAGAATGCCACTAACACAATTCTTGTATTCTTGTACATACCTTTCAAATGGCTTTGAAGAATGCTACTTATATGATGAAAAATGATTTAGGTGAGAGCTCAACAGGAAAGTGGCAATAAATCCAGGCCATAAGGAAAACTTACATGAGGCTATGAGAAGGAGTAACAAAATTTACAAAATTCCATTACGCCTGAGGGACTAAGGGGGATATTAGGAGCGTGAGGTGAAATAGAATGGGGTGTGCATGATTGTATTGAAGATTCTCATTCTCACTGTCTATTTCTCCTTCTCTCTAGGGATTCTCATTTCTAAGGATTCTTTTCTTTCTTTCACTGTTATGTCATTATGAGAATTTCCATTTCCAGAACTGCTAAGTTGCTGATATGATACTATAATTATGTCACATATTTGGATTACAGATTTGGATTTCAATAATACCTGTCCATATTTCAGTTATTTCTAGTTTAGAATTATTTCTCTACTGGTATCATCACAGCTACTAACACAATTCCAACATAGTCAGTAGCCAGTTGGTTTACTATTAAATATATTCTGTTGTATAGGGTTGTAACTGCAAGTATATTTACAAAAACTCTTAGCACCAGCAGATTAATCAAAACTAAATTGCTATGCATATGCCTGTGTTCTCAAGGGAGCACCAGTGGCATTCCAGCCATATATAGGATTGAAGATTATCCTTAGCTGACCCAATGGGAGCACATAGATCAAGGGAAGGTTGTGTTACTATATCCATTTCATAAATTTCGGGGCCATTCACATTTTTTCAAAATCTAATGATTGGTCAACATAAATGCTTCTTATGATTGATAACGAAATCATGAAGGAAAAAAATGCTAACAATATATTAGATGAATGAATTACTACAAACAACTTTGACAAAAAAAAATGAACTGTAGCTAAATTCAACATGAACCTTCACAATCTACAGCTTCCTCAATCTCCTGACCCAGTTGTGGAAAAGATTGAAGTCATGGCTCTGAGCTCTATATATACATGTGCCAACTAAACAATCCGTTCTCTGAAATTATACAAAAAATGACAAATTATTTCAGTTTTATACAGTTTTATGTTATAGGTGAATTCAACGCTATCAACATAAACACCATTATCTAAATTGGATAGCATCTAGGATGACTTAAGTTATCATGGGTGGTTTGACAATATACAGCATGGCAAATGGGATCACTATGTTAGAAAACCTAAAAATAAATAAATATGGGACCAGTATCCAAAAGAATTCACATCAAGACCAATGCAACCTTATGTTTGGCATGACCATAAGTGTTTAGTTTCATACTAAATTAAATGCTATCCAGTTTTACCAAAACAGGAAAATGTTACCCAGTTAAGAAAAAGGCCTAAAGGAATTACCAGAGCAAAAAAATTGTGTTCATCTGTCATGGTGAGATATACTAGTGCTCAATCAATTATTTTTTAACAAATGGCTTCTGGCAAACAAGTAGCCGCTGGTCACTGCCGTTCTGAAGATCAATTACCCTTGCTTCCCAACGAACTTGTGTTGCAACTGTGCGAGCCATCTCTATTGTTCCCAATGTATCAGAAAGAATGACCCATCCCTACAAAAAGAAGATATGTAATAAAAAAATTAGGCTTTCTAGACCACTCCAACATACTGGGACCGATGACAGCTACTTGTATTCAAAACACACTAATCCAATGAACTATTTCAGATGTGCATCAGAAAAATAAATGAGCATGCATCATTAGAGTCAGTCAGTTTAAAAAGAATCATATGGCAAGATGAGATCATCCCTGAGGATGTGCAAGAAAAAGAGTTGGAAAGGAAGATGATGGAAGGTGCCACCAGATTACTGTCTACTACACTGTACAAAAATCAATGATGAAACTTCACAGCACAAAACAATCATGAAAATGAATCATAAATAGGAACATCATACCTCTGGACGCAGTATTCTATCCATCTCCAAGAATAAGTCTATCATGCTGCACCTCTCAGAAATGAGATGTGAGAGCAGTCCATTTGCATGAAGCATATCATATGTTCGAGGGTAGGTGGGGAAAGGTTCACACCTGAAGATGAATATCAATAGTCAGATACAAAAATGTCAGATACAAAAATGAATTATCCGGGTCATATGCATTAACATTATTTTACACAGAGGTTTTCCAATGAACTCTAAAAAGAGAATTTAGACACAACTCCAAACTGGGGGATGACCAAATTAAGAAAGCTAAGGATGTGTTTGATTAAAATTTGAATATTTGGTACTGAAATCTCAGCACTAAATGTGTACTATATGTATAAATGGAAACTATTGGAACATTATGAAACTAATGAGTCTACATTCACTGAAACTAAGGTCATTTAATAATTTACAAAATAAGGAGTTGCTCTGGAATTATTTTGTACATATTTTACAAACACTCGTCACCTCTAAATCATTTTCAGCAGTAAAAATTTCATGAAGGAATAAACTAAAATCACTGTTATTTTCCCAACTAGCATACACCACGGTTCTGTTGTTTGTCATAAGAATGAGTTATTGATAAGGTAAGAGAAATACATTTATCAGGCTTTAGTGGTATTATCAGTTTATCACACCCAACCTCAACAGTCTCTTACTTTCAATCAATTTTTAAAATATAATCACACTCAACAACTTGCGTACATTGTGAACAAATAGCAACTTACCAGTCATGCTGAACACCAGCAAAACCTCTATCTAGTATAAGAGAAAGTGCATTAGAAGCCCTGGCAGGAACAACATTCATGACCCATACTGATTTTTTATCTTCAAGCAGGGCAGCATTCAAACCCCCATAATTAGCATTCATGTCCATAACATTCCGGATCATATTATATGGAGGAAGTGGATCTTCATCTCCAGGTCTTTTTGGATGGTCAGAGAAATTAGTGGTGTAAGCAATGACCAATAATTCTTGACAGCTGATCTCCAAAATTGCATATCTTCATAAAATTCATCGGGCTGAACTCCTGTAATAATAAAGAGAAATTCATGAAAAGGCAAAGCAGAATAAAATGAGAATGAAGTTTTGGTGGAGAAGCAAGAAGGACATAAGCAGGGAGTTGTTAAGAAACAATACTTTCCATGAATTTTAAGCCCAGCTGAGCTCAATTCAGATTCAGAGGATCTGTTCTGTATTGCAATCCAACGCTTGCTAGAGGCCCCACTTATACAAGGTACAAGAGGCTGATAATATGATTGAACATCATCCCCATCTTTACATAGCTGGATAGAACGCTGCTTGCTACAATTAGAAACAAATGTCACTTAAAAGCTATAGTTATAGGAGTAAGTGTTCAATATAGCAAGCCATTAGCAAAACTAGCGGTAGTTGATATAAGTCATCTCAAATAAACAGGCTATGACTATAACTATTTAATATTTATATCACATGTTTATACAAATATCCTTACCGAGATGCATAACAATCAACATCAGCAGTTTTCTGCCAAATGAAAGTCTCATCCTGCTGAGCTAGAAGAGTCCAGCATAGTTGCTGGGTCAGCTCTTCCATTGGGTTCAACATGGTTCTCTTTTTCTCCCGTGATGAACCTTGTGGCCTGCTTGTAGGTGAAGTTAAAACAAAATATCCTCCAGGTTTAAGAACACGATCAACTTCTGTAAGGAACATTCCATCTGTAGGATGAAGTTAATGTCAGAGAGCAAAGGACAACAGTTCATAAAAGAGCCAAACAATATTCACTGTGGTATAGAAAATTCATGGAAGGGTGTTTAACGGTAAAGGAAATGGAAATGATATAGAGAAAATGGAACAAAAAGAAAGAAAAGGGGTCATATCCTCATACAAACATTTCAGACATTTCACATTTATTATAACCATCACTTCTTTGGTAACAAACAAATTACTTAAAAAATGAAAACTTATATTATACAATTTAAATAAATGTAAACACATATTTAAGCCGAAACCAAGATATTAATTCATAAGTACATAGACTACTGGCCATAAACTGTCAAAAGCAAACTAGAAACTAATTTACATCTTGACTTAATGATATACACTCCCTGATAGGTTATTAAAAAAAACTAAATCTTCTTATAGAAGATAATAAACATAAAATGCATAAAGGCTATATGAGTGCTATCAAATACACCCAAATTGTAAGCAACTCATGACAATCTGCTATCAAGGATCAATTATCACATTAACTTGGGGCCCACTTGTTTGTGCGTTTTTAAAGGGAAAAAGAGAATTTCTTAATTAAAAGATGTGTTTAAAAAAATTTATAACATTATGTGTTTTTTGAAAAAAGAAAAAAGTAGAAACCTCACCAAAAATTTCTCAGAAGCTAAAAGCAACAGCTTATGAAAATCAAATTCTAGAAAAGCTGTATCGTAGAATAACCTTTTTTCCTTTAAACTTTAATAAATGGACATTTAAGCTATTAGGTGAAGGCAAAGAAGGGTTCCATATCTCTAACACACAAGTTTGCTACATTTGTATCATTTCAAGGGTTAGTGATAATTCAATCACTAATTTGACATTTGACAAATAGGCAAATAGCCTTATCACACTTATTTGGCATCACAGTCTACAACACAAAATATGTGCACCTTACTCAGTTTTTTCTCTTTTGTGACAAATAATATGACTTAAATTTAAGAGATACCCAAACATATAACATATGAATCTGTTCATCAGCACATAAGGTAACAATACTAATAAAGAGGGACTAAACTTTAAAGAGTCTAAAAGGAAATCCACTCTGCTAAGAATGAAAGAGTAATGCCCATTAACTATATCATTACTTTTTTCATCCCAAATGATGCCACATGAGCACAGTGAACCATGTCATATGATAATGATGGAAATGGAAGTTGTCTTGAAATAAAGTTGCCAATCAAAGCAGGAAGGCCTCTCTCAAGAGACAATTGAACTTGGCTGCCAGTTGCCTCATATGCCGCAATACAAACCGCCATAATTTTCAGTGACAACAAATGAGCTCCAAAGCTACCAAATCCACAATTAATATCTAGTACAGTTCGAACCTGTTATGTGATCAATACAGGTCAGTCACATATATTATGCAACAAAAAGAACATGGTCCTTATTGAGAATTAAAAAAAAGAATATAGTCAGCTAAATAGTATAATCTTTTTTAGTGTATTATACATCAAACTATTTGCACAAACCCTGACCCAGTAAAACATTATGATTCCCTAAAGAACAGCAATTTGTGGGATTATGATGTAAGGAAGATTACACCAGCTTGAGAAAGCTCAAGTCACTTCTCTAACCCTATCATCTCAGCAAGTTGGCGAGAATAATCTTTCACGCCATCGAAGATCAATCCCTCCTCTGAGTGAAAGGCAATTTGATTCTCTTCTAGCAGCATCAACCTAGGGAAAAAATCATCACAAAATTTTAGAAAGCGAAAAGGAAAAAGAGTCATTGTGAATCACAAAATAGAAAAACCTGATTAAAAGCTACACTACTTTTATTCAAGCAGTCTTTCATCCGAGGAAAGACAAATAAAAAAGGAAAATCATTCAAGCAAAGTCAGTACTTATAAGAACTTTTAATTGCAGTCCAGAACTACAATTGCAACTTCCATATTACGGTTTGAAAGGTTTCCACAACCACATCACCTGCCATTGTCCACAATTGTAGCAATTACAAAGTAATTTAAGACCATGGCTGTTAAACTAGAAAGGAAGTACCTTTTGGTCATACTTCCAGACGAAAGAAATGATCTTTGGTTATCTTCACATTCCCACTCCATATAACGTCCCTTCCAGCTGGCCACCGCAAGGGAATTTTGTATTCCTTGGGAGGCCGAATCAAACACTTCTCCCTTCCCTTCGACACTTCGCAGTGCCGATCAAACTCCTCTCCCTGTTTGAACCCCGACAGCAAATTCGCAGTGACATTGTGGCAAGGCACGAAATTTTCCCTCTCCTTCCCACAAAGCCCTAGCTCCTTTTGCTTCGCCCCACCGCTCGACACAGACCTCAATTCCAAGTAATCAACCGCTACCTGCTCTTTTATCCTCCTGTAGTTCGTGTATATAAGAGATGCTGGTCTATGAGGCGCCGAATCAATGGCATTGGCAGATGAAGAAGAAGAACCTAAAACTGCAATCAGAGCCAGAAGACAAATCATGCTCATGATTACCCAACTCCGTGGCGGTTTAGGGCCAATAATAATGGATAATTTATTGGACCACGAGCTTCTCATGTCAAAAATCGCGAAACTGCCACTGAATTCTCGGAGATTCAAAACCACGCTAAATTGCAAACTCCGTTAACCCTGATTTTGCAACCATAACCATGAATCCTCGCTACACTTGCAAGCATTGAAACAAAAGGCTCGCGCAATTGGAAAGAACAAAACCACGCGCGGAATTCGCCCGCTGAATCGCGTAGATTTCGGAAGAATCGAGCAATGCCGATCGGACGAATGAAACAACCGATGAATCAGATCGCTTGCGGGGATGAATCAACAATTGAATGGATGAACCGATTTTTTCCTGTTTGGAAACGCAACGCAGATCCGATCAAAGCCACGAGAGTGAATTCGGAGAGGAAAATGGAGAATTAGGGTTTTGGTGAAGAAGAGAGTGAGATTTGATTCAGAAAGCAATTCCTCAATGGTGAGGAAGAGCGCTATTTCCGTTTGTGTCCAAATTTTTTGGATTGTTCTCTTTTCTTCCCTTGGCAGCTTCGCATTTTGCTTCTCTTTCTTCCCTTTATATACCTCCCTCTCATTTATTAATCAGATAAAAAAACAACATAATTTATTTATGTATAATATTATTGTCAAAAAAAAAATTAGACATGGAATAATTGGTCATAATTAGCGGTTGTTTTAAACTTGGGATTGATAGATTAGAATAAGATTTTTTACTAATAAAAAAACCAGGGAACCGTGAAAACCATTGATAAACAAACCGTTAACGTTTTTTTTTTTTGTCAACAACAAACCGTTAACGTTATCCCAGTGTGTTTGTTGGAGCACACTGTCCCCCACGCCCCACAAACACCCTTGTTATTAAAGAATAATTATAAATAATAAATTTTACTAAGGAACCGTGAAAATCATTGATAAATGAGGAGTTTTAGTAACACACTTTCTAATATACTTTTTTCAATCTACTTAATATGATTGGTTAAAATATATAGGTCTCATCAAATTATATGGCCTAATGTGGGATCCATAGAACTTTTAATCAATCAAATAAATATATTGAAAAAAGTGTGTCAAATGTGTTACTAGTACTTTTCTTGATAAATAATATTCCCTTCGGTCATTTTTATAAGGCACTTTTTACAAATTTTGTGGTCCTTTTTATAAGGTACTTTATAATTTCAAGACAGCATTTATTATCATTTTCCTTATTTACCCTTATTATCTTTTCAACTATCAAATGGTAGCGGAGTTAGTTAACAATATTAATAAGGGTAAAACTAGAAAGTCAAACTATTTTTTAAAACTGCAATAAAATTAACTAACCTTAACCATTTTTATTGGTACGTGTAATTCGGTTAATAGTGCCTTATAAAAAGGACCGGAGGGAGTAGCTTGTTTGTTTTAAATTCTAGTTGAATAAAACCATGATTTTGAAAATTGATTTTAAATTACTTCCGTCCAACGTACTTCGTAAATTGTGCATTATCTATCTCAACCATTCATTTCTAGCATTAATTCTACTCAACTGTAAACCAAACATGTCATAAATCGTCAACGTTATCTTAGTGTGTACTGCCGCCCACGCCCCACAAACCCTCTTGTTATGTTAACGATAGATTACCAAGGACAATCCCACGCAAACACTCTTGTTATTAAAGAATAATAATTATAATTATAAATAATAAATTTGTATTTGGATTATATGAAGATTAAGTCTTCGCTTGAACTCGAACAATGATGACAAGGAGCATAATTTCATTAATCAAGTATCAAACAGCTACCAAATGGAGGCAACTGTTCAATGCCAGCCATTCACGAATTGAAGACAGTAATATGACTCTAATTTCTTATTTCAATTGTATACTACTTATTTTCCACTTGGACATTAATTTTTATATGGCCTTTAAGTAATCTAAAATTAATGGCCGTGCATTTCCATTCCATTCAGGACAGGCATTTCATTTTTATTCTAGATTATAATAATTGTACAGCTCAAAACCGTATTTATTTGGTACGTGACCAGCCACTACTACTACAAGTCTACAACATGTTAGGAAATAAATATTCTATATTTATGCAAGATCATAAAATTTTATTGGAAAATATATTCTAAAGTGACAGAAATAAGGAACTTTAATAAATAGTAAGGATATGATCATATATTTAGTGGAAGCATGTGATTTCTAAAGTAAAGAAGAGATTATCAAGATGGAATTCTTCATCTTTGTCTTTTGGTGGGCTTAGTATACTCTTGAAGTCGGTCCTTAATTCCATCCTGATCTACTATCTTTCTTTTTTAAAGGCTCCTCAAGGTACAATTTTTAAACTTCAATCTCTTTTTAGACTTTTCCTTTGGGGTGGGGATGAAACTCATAGGAAGATAGCTTGGGTGGCTTGGGATCCGGAGGATGTTTGTAGGAGAAGGAATATGGTGGGTTGGGAATTCTTGATATCAGAGCATTTAACCTTGCTCTTTTGGGAAAGTGGAGGTGGAGGCTGTTAGTTGAAAAGGGTAGTTTTTGGCATAGGGTTATTAGTTCTATTTATGGGTGTAACACCCTTCTACCCCATACTCTTATATGTTTAATAAATTGTAGTTTGGAAAATGGTAAAGTCCCACGATGGGTAAAAAGGTTCACAACACTCTTATTAAATCTCATGGTTTGAAAACGACTTTATTAAAAGGAATTAAACTCCGAAGAAAACTCAAACATAACTGCAGCGGAATCCTCAAAATATAAAGACAACTAATAACCTACTGTCATACAAGGCATCCAAAGGTTCATATAAATACTCCTAATCTAGAAACATAATAAAACTCCCAAAATACACCCTGATGTCACATCTATCAGAGCTCATCCCTTTAATCATAATCGACACCTGTAAAATATATCCACAGAATACGGTGAGGAAAAGGAGTACTACTTATACATACACATAGAGAATACCCATCCCCACTCACAACATCAATACATCATGCCATCAATACATCAATCACCAATAAATAACATTCATCTAAAACTCAACTATAGTTAATCATCTATATCAACGTGTATATTCCCTACCATCATTCCTAATTATAACACATAATATATCCATCACACGTTCACCAAGTTCATCATCATAGCATCCTTCATATATCATCATACTCATTACCATCATAACATCATTCATATATCATCATACTCATTATCATCATAACGTCATTATATATCATCATACTCATTATCATCATAACATCATTTATATATCATTATGCACATTATCATCATAACATCATTTATATATCATCATGCACATTATCATCATCATAACATCATTTATATATCATCATGCTCATTATCATCATACATCATTACTCCTCTCATCATCTACCCAAAGCTCATGACTTGGAACTCCACACAATGGGCGCACCTCGCCAATCACTCTAGTTAGTACCAAGATAGTCTATCGGTGTTACCACACACTATCCGATAGGTTGTACCCCCTCTATGGGCCCGCACAACGACATTCGACCCTAGGTTGTACCCCCTCTATGGGCCCGTACAATCACTCCTAGGTTGCACCCCCTCTATGGGCCCATGCATCGAACGCCCCATCTTGATCCCCTGAGTTGTACCCCCTCTATGGGCCCGCACAACTCAGTTCACCTCCCGAATTGTACCCCCTCTATGGGCCCACACAATTTAGGTAACATCATCATAAAAAAGGTGATATACACCATCATCATAAAAAAGGTGATATACACCATTATCATCAAAAAGGTGATATACACCATCATCAATATCATCAACATCATCATCAAAAAGGTGATATACACCATCATCATGCTCATCAATAAACACCATCATCATTAAGTGATATACACTCATCATCATCATCATGCATCAATCACTCATCATTAAACATCATCATAATAAGGTGATATACACTCATCATCATCATCATGCATCAATACACTCATCATTAAACATCATCATAATAAGGTGATATACACCCATCATCATCATCATGCATCAATACACTCATCATTAAACATCATCATAATAAGGTGATATACACCGACATCATTATCATCATCATACTCATCATCAAATATCATCACTATACATCGTCATATTCATCAATTATCGTCATTATCCATCATAATCATCGCAAATATCATCAAACATCATTAATCATCAACATCATACTCATTACAAAGCACCATCAAACAACATCAATCATCATCAAACACTCAGGATCTCAAAATCCACTCTGGTAATCGATTACCAACCTCTAGTAATCGATTACCTGCAAACAAGGTCTCTGGTAATCGATTACGGCACCCCTGTAATCGATTACCCACAGACAAACTCTCTGGTAATCGATTACAGCACCCCTGTAATCGATTACCCACAGACAAACTCTCTGGTAATCGATTACAGCACCCCTATAATCGATTACCAGCAAGCAAATGGTGCTTCTGGGTTGCCCAGAACACTCTGGGAATCGATTACCACACCTGGTAATCGATTACCCGCGATGCAGATCGCAGATTTCATGATCTCAAACCCCTCAAACCCATCCAATCAATCCCCAGTCAATCTCTTTCGTTTAATCGTCATACATAATCATTATTAACATCAATTACTCAATAAATCATCAATCTATTACAGATTATAACATCAATTCATCAAAACCCGCAATTTCTCAATCCCTAATCACCCTTTTTCCATTATTCTCATTATCATCTTTAATCACACCCATAAATCATCATTATACATCCAATCAATCATAAATCAACATATTATATCTTTCATTCTCAGTTATATCATGTATTCATACGGATTTAGAGCCTTTAGAGGGTCTTATGGTTGCCCTCACTACCCAAACATCCCTACATGCATATACAAGCAATACCCTCTCCCCCACCGTACCTTAGAGTTGACGATCATAAACGAAAAGATGGAACTCCCTTGCTAATCTACTCTGCGGTACCTCCTCCTTGTGGAGTCGTTTCTCCCCTCCTTAAGGTTTCACTTTCTAACGTTTTGAAAAATAAGGATTAGGGCGAATTGGTAACCCTTCCTTACTTAAATACTTAATTGGGTTGGACCCACTCTCAACCCACTCATCCTTATTTTATTAAATAACATTATTCATAAAAATATTAATATTACTAATACTATTATTTATTCCTCTTATTTAATCAATTAATATTTTAAAATTAATAATACTATTATTTCTTCCTTTTCTTTATTTTATTTATTCATTTATATAGGAATTATTAGTATATTACGGAGTCCTTATCCGTCTAAATTCAAATTTAAATTCAAATTATATAATTAAATCTTATCCTAGATTTGTATTAATTCTTACCCTTAATCCTTGTGATCTCATTATCCCTATTTTAAAATCCGATCTTAATTTAAAATACTAAACCATATCTCTCTCCTAAGATTATCCTTATTAATCCTGATATTATTTTATTAATATAACAATTACTATATTTATAACAATTAATGTTATTTGCAACCTTATGATTTATCCCTTAATAATATTATTATTATATTCAATATAAACATATCTGATTAAGATCCTAATAATCTGACGTCTCTCCTAATATTATAATATTATATTATTATCATCTCATAAATACAGGTATATTAATATTTACTATTTTTAATGTATAACTTATATTTTTACTGCTAACGTTACCGAAATATAATTATACGTACTTAAATTATATTTCTAATTTTCTAAATTTCAGGATGTTACAATGGGGATAGTTGCTGTCAGGGAGTTCGTGATAAGGCTCGAAGTTCTAGGTGGTGGGTGGACCTGTGGACTTTGACTCGGTCTCATATGCCTCAGTTGATTGGTTTTCTTCTAGATGTGCCAAAGTGGTTGGGGATGGTATGAATACATCTTTTTGGAAGGACCGTTGGATTGGTGACGGTCCTCTTTGTGTCCGGTATAGGACTTTTCTCTATAGTTTTAGACAAGGATGTATCAGTTTCTAACATGGTATATTGGAGGGATGGAGAATTTTATGGGCTTGGTCTTGGCGCAGGAGTCTGTTCCAATGGGAATTGGATTTACTAGCACAATTGGTGGCTGATTTACAACCAATTATGTTAAAGGTTGGCCTTAGTGATAAGTGGTGTTAGAAGGATTCTAGTGATGGGTTATGTAGTGTGAAATCAGGTTATAAGGCGGTGATGAATGATACCATCTCTGTCCTTTTCCTCTTCATAAGTTTCTCTGGTCTAATTGTGTGTCTTCCAAAGTCTCAGGTTTGCTTGGAAAGCCTTGCTAAATAGGATTCCGAGCAAATGTAACTTAATTAAGCGGAAGGTTATTAATACTTCCTCTGGTGGATGTGTTTGGTGCAGTATGGAAATGGAGACTACTTCTCACCTTCTCTTTGAATGTTTCTATGCTTATTCTGTATGGTTGGTTGTTTTGCTTGGTTTGGTGCCTC
This sequence comes from Sesbania bispinosa, assembly GCA_026901365.1. Lineage (NCBI taxonomy): Eukaryota > Viridiplantae > Streptophyta > Magnoliopsida > Fabales > Fabaceae > Sesbania > Sesbania bispinosa. Next base: position 123,788 of record QLOH01000385.1, read on the forward strand.
AACTGCTATTCATAATTCATGTCATGACAATTTTACTCAATTCATTGGTTTTCCAAGTTGTTCTAATAGAAATAGAATAAGGTGGTTTGTCGTTTGGTTGGCCACAATTTGGTCTCTATGGCTTGCCAGAAATGATGTCATTTTCAAGGATAAGGTTATGGGGTTCACTGACTTAGTCGATTTAATCAAAGTGAGCAGCTGGAATTGGATCAAGGCCAAAGACAAATCTTTCTCTTATTCGTGTGTGGCATGGTTCTCTTATCCTGGTGCTTGTCTTTCCTTCTGGGACATGTAATTCCTTGTTGAGCTGGTGTATACCTGGGTTTCACTTCTGTATTGTTTTCTTTTTTGTATTTGGGTTGCCGTCTCCTGATCTATTGTATTGTCTTTGTTGGAATTTCTTAAGGAGACTTAAAAGAGGATTGCATTTGTTCTGGCTCCGGTTTGAGGCACATTACGGTCTGCATTATATAGAGGATTGCATTGGTCTGCATTACGGTCTGCATTTGGTCGAATGGTGGATTCTAGTTTAATCATGTGCGGATGCCTTTTCTTCATTGTAACAAGCCCAATTTTGATGCACTGATAATATTTATCATGTGGCTTGTCTATTTGTTAGTGGTTTTGGGTTTTCTTGTTTTTCCATAGGTTATTAGGTGTTCAGAATTTTCTCTAGTTGTTTTGGTTTAGCTTGAGTGAATACTTTCTTTGTAAGGGTTGTTCTTCGGATTTTGTTTTGGTTACTTCTTTTTTGTATTTGAGTTGTACTTCAATTAATTTAATTTAGCTTATTAAAAAAATGATCATATATTTAGTAAATAATCTCTTAAAAAAGAATATTAATAACCAATAGTAGTTAGTTGTAATAGAAGTGAATTGTCATATGAAGGTCTCTAAATTTGTATAGTCAAAGAATAAAAAAGAAAAAAACAATATTAATACTTGGGTGGGGATCAACTTACTCCAGGAATAACTCTGGGCAAATTTACTCTGTTTGATAACTTCTTATAAACATTGAATTTCATCAATCAAACTGTTATATTAAAAGTTTTCATTAAGTAGATCAAGGCTACAAATTAAAATTTCATAAAGTTTAAAAATTATTTGATATTTCATCAAATCACTTCAATTTAACATGCAATATATTTTTAAAATATAAGTGAATGTCTACTCTAATATTACATACCTATGAATGTTCAATTGATCTAAAACTTGGTGTGCATAATATAAAATTAATCAACGGTTAGATTTGTTAAATTCACATTTTATAAGAAATTATTAAGTGAAATAACTTTGCAAGAGTCTCATGTAGTAAGTCGATCTCCTCTAATACTTTATTATTAGTAGTAGAAAGATGAAATTTCATATTGATTTCATTAAATAATGAAACCAATATAAAATTGGAAAGTATATTATTAATGGAATCAACATAAAACAAAGCCTTGCTGATCAATAACTTTAAAGACATCCGTTAAAAATGGAAAAAAAAGAAGAAGAAAGAATTTAACCAATATTTAAGTTCAACCACTTTCAAGAACGTTTTACCATGTACAAAAGAGATTTTGCCAAAAAAAAAGACTATTTTTCATGTCAAATTAGAATTATTTTTTCTCTTAAAAGGACATTAAATTAAAAATAAGAAGATATTTGTGCATTGAATATAGAAGTTTAATGAAAACTACAATATTTAACACATTAAAAATTTACTTTACATTTAATATTTTCATTTTAAAATCTTTAACACATGTTTACAAAATATTTATTAATATTTTCCTTTAAAATTTATTTAATAAAAAAATATAAAAAATGCTAAAAATGTTGATAATATCTCTCTTAAAATGATGCGGGTTTCAATCTCCCTATAATCTTATAACTATTAGAAAATTTTGGAATCTATTTTAATTTAGGGGCTTTACAATTTCAACCTATACCATTGAAAATGAGCTACATCATTGTAATGCAAGTGCAGGAAATAAAACGTGAAGCTCCAGCTTGTACTGTATTCTTACAGTGGACCAAAAAAAAACAGAACATTTTTCTTGCAGTTGACAAAAAAAACATTAATTTCTTAGGAGTAACTTGTTATTGTAGCCATGAGTTGATTGTGGATTTAGAAGGGAAAATTTGCCAAATCAAGAAGGAGAGTGTCAATATGTCAGAAATGGATGGTGTTAATTGGTACTTGGTAGTGTGGACCAAGTCTCGGTCTCGGACCCTCATGCGCTTCTATATTTGGAAAGTAAGCCAGTGGTTTGTTTTCACTTTTCTGTAGCGGTTGGCGCACTAACCTGTACTCCTTTTTGGGGTCTCTTTATGACACTCTGAGAATGGAAGTATAGCACTTGTATATCTGAAACTAACATGAGAAAGAAAAGGATATCTGTACCAAGGGAAGGAATCTTACCTAAAATTAAATATAAGTCACTGGATTAATTTAAAGCAATAATAAGAAATTACCTGAACATATAAGAGTCGTTACCTGGCAATGCTCTTACATAATGATGTTTTATCAGACCTCGTTGGAAAATGAGAAAGGCGACTACTTTGCCACTCAATACTTGCTGGACATGTTGGGTTTTATGACTTGTGAGTTGTGGCTGAGTGGGAGTTCAAACTTCAAAACTAATTGTTTCTTTTCTTGGATTTTGAAGGTCAATTTTTTTTCTAACACAAAGTTTATAAAAAAATTTACAATTTAATAACTATACACAATCAATTTTATATTCATACCAATAATATGTTATCAAATCATTTACTAAATTAATAATATAGAGATGTTATATTTATTGAATGATGTAGCAATATATTAATTGGATATCAATATAATTTTTTTTATATTAACTGTATATAATAATTAAGCTCATAAAATTATGTATGTAAGTTTCATCTGAATTAATTTGAATCTATTTTTAAGATTTTTTTTAAATTTTTTTTTTATTTAATTAAATTTTTTATTATTTTTTATTTCAATTTTTGGGGTTTTCAATCTTTATTTTTTTAGTTTGATTTTTATATTTTTCATTAGATTGTACTAACATTTTGGTTATCCAGCTTCAATCTTGTGAAATATTCGTGAGAAATATAATAGTAAGAATCCACCTTGTGCATGTATTAAGTATTTTTGTGCGTATATAAAAGCAATTTGCTTTTTGCTCATATTAGGGTTTTTGTTTTATATTTTAGTAAAAATAATTTAGAAATAATTGGTGTTAAAACAATTAAGGTTAAAAAATATTTATATTGAACGTGATATTTTAGAAGTGTATTTAAAATAATTAATTTTATTTGGATGGTAAATATAATCATTTTTAAAGAATAAATTTTAATATGAATAAACCACCATTTTGGTCCTCGAACTAACACTCTCTCTCTATTTAACCCCTAAAGTAAGTAAAACAAAACGTTAGTCCTCGAAGTATCTTCTCATCCATCCGTGTTAGTCCCAGCCGTCCATGAGGTCTGTTAGTTGGACGTTTTCTGCCAGTTGTCCCTTCTCATCTCTCTTACGTGGCATAAAACAGTACTTCCACCCCCCCCCCAAAATACTTCAATTTCCTCCCTGAACAAATTTCCCCAAAACTGAGACACTAAACCCAGCACTTTGATCCCCAAAGTCTAGCCAAGCAATTTAGTCCCTAACGGTTATTCCCCCAAATTTAATGCAAAACTTGTTAAAGCACCCATCAATTTAGTCTCTCAATCCCTAAATAACATGAATGAACACCAACGTGAGAGCTTTCCTCCGTGAATCATAAATTCCAGATGATGGGTGGGGGTTCTTTGAAGGACATGAATGGTGGTCCAAATAGCGCAGGGAGCAAGGTCAGTGACTTCAACACAAGTGGAAGTTGGGGACGTAGGCAAGGTTCGGAAAATGTAGATGGGCTATTCTCCACCCCTACTGAACAGAGGCTTTGCTACTGTGGTCTGAAGGTAGTTTGTTTGACATCAAGGACAAAGGAGAACCCAGGAAGAAGATTCTACACCTGCCCCCATGCCAAGGAGGGAGCAACAATGTGGTTTTTTTTCGTTGGGTGGAGGTTACTGACAATTCTAGATTGAGGTTGAGGTTGGGGAACATTGAAAGGTAATTGAGGGCTTTGAAATTGTATTTGTGTGCTGATGGTAGCTTGTGTGACTTGTATTTTGCTTTTAGTTGTACACATGTTGGGAGGGATAAATGAGATGTGAGTTTATGTGAAAATGAAGTTGTGCATATGAATGAAATTTGTAATGGTTTGCTTTGACTAATGAATCTATGTTTATCCTTCCATACATGTAGTTTACTAATTTGAAGATGAAGACTAATGTTGCAAATACTGAATTGAAATTAACTTAAGTAAGAAACATTAAACATTGTTTATAATGGCGCCATACTATGGTGTATTGTGGACACAAAGTCCTAGATCCAAAATAAACCAAATGTTGCCTCCCTAAAGCTTCCTGCAAGTCCTAACATCATCACTAAATATGGACTAAAGGAATACATCCTTGTCCCCAAAATACACCACTGAACAACAAAATAATAACATTGTTATCTTAAAAAAATAGATTTCTAACAAACAAAGAAGTGGTGATAGTGTCTATTGCAAAAAGTCATATTTTTTATCCTACAGGTTGGATTCCATCATTTAATTTGGTTCACTTGTTGGATGGAGGATTCTGGTGAAGCCTTGGAGTTGGCATGAACTTCATAAACCTCTGTTGCACTCCTCTACTAGCAGCTTGGAATGTGTCTTCAGGTATCCCTCTATAGGAGGTGGCATTGATGGAGGGCTCCCTGGCCTTGTTGCAGGTGGGGCTGTTGGTGGTGGATTTGTGTGAATAGGTGCTCTAACTGAAACTGAAGTTGTTGTAGAAGAAATTTTGGCAGGGGGGTTAAATCTTGGCATGCTCCTTCTCAACAAACCAACACCAGGAATACGGATAGCAGTAGGCATTACCATTCCACTTGGTCCCACTAGGGGTGGTCTGACAACAGTTTGTGGTGGCAGCTGCATTTTAGAGGGACAAAACCATTTGCATGAAATTAGGTTGTAATAGTAAAAATATCATTAATAAGAATGGCAAAATATGTTACAAACTAACCTCCCATTTTGGAATTTCATTAACAGTTTAGGTTACTGCATTATGGCTCGGTATGTCATTGACAATTGGTTCAATTTCATAGTCCAATAATAGCCAATAAAACAAAAGTTATTGGTCACAATTTGTATATTAAGATTATAATTTTTTTCAAAAGTACCTGAATTCCTTGTGACAATGGAGCAGACTGAGATAAGTTAATCTCAGTTGCTTGGTGATCATTGGCTGCTAGTTCTGCACCTGCTGCTGGTGCTGCAGCACCTTCAGTTGTTGGATCACCTTCTGTTGCTGGTGCCACAATGATATTTGCCCTGCTGCATCTCCTTGCATTATGGTCTGCTGATCCAAACTTGCTGCAATGCATGGTGGAAGTTCTCTTGCTCAGTTTCCCTAGTCTGGTGTTATCTTCCTCACCCTTCTCCTAGATTTTTTTGGCCTCCCAGGCCTTCTTACAACTTGCCTAGGTATTGGTGGAATTTGATTTGTTGCTTCCCAAAACTGCATGGACTGACATGGTCTGATAAAGTGTTCATATGTTGCATGATAGGCAGACATTTTAAGCCATGGGTGGACATATTTTTCAGGTTCAACATTTAAATATACCATTGCAGCAATGACATGTCTGCAAGGCATCCCACTCAGCTGCCAGAACCTACAAGTGCAACTTTGCTGGCCAAGGTCATGAGCCATCTTAGTGTCATACCTCTGAACTTCATACCTTGTGTACTGACCATCACCATCCCATTGAGTTGTCCACTTCATGCTTAAGACCTTCTCCTTGTCAAGCCTTTTCTGTTGCACAGGTGGTAGTTCTCCTTGGTATTTAAGCAAAGCCCTTTTATTGGATGCCATGTTCCTCATTATATAAGACCTTACCTCCTCTAGCATTTTCAAAATTGGTTTTCCTCGATATTTGACTATTTTCCCATTGAAAACCTCACAATTGTTGTTGCATAATGTGCCACTTTTGCAGCTGGACTAAAGTGGGCCTTGGTCCAAGCACTCAATGGAAATTTGTTCAAATACTCCCATGCCTTTTTATCTATACTCTTCACTCTTTCCATTTGGAGGTTGAATTCTTGTGTTGTGGTACTCCTTGCACAAGCCCACACCAAATCCCTTAACACCTTATCCTTCCATACTTTTGATGAAACTTTTCCAAAGGTGCATGACACAAAATCTATGCTCAGCACCTGGCATTACTTCTTGCAAGGCAGGGATGAGCCCCTACAACCAAATACCAAAGCAGAAACACTCTCTAAGTAATAAAAAACTCAGGTTATACAAATATCACACATGCAAATGTGACCCTAAACTATCAATAAAACATGCAAGTTAGTCCCCGAACTATATAAAAAACATGCAAGTCAGTCCCTTAACATGATACTACCTTTTGCATGTCTAAAATGAAATGCCACCCATGTTGCTGGTAATCTCTCAAGTCTTGATGCAACAATTCCAGGAACCATTTCCAATTGTCCTTAGTTTCACTATCAACAACCGCATATGCAATGACATAAATGTGGTTGTTTGCATCACCTCCCACAGCAGTAAGCAATTGACCACCATAATACCCGTTAAGAAAACACCCATCCAAACCTATCATGGGGCTACAACCAGCCTTGAATCCTCTCTTGCATGCATCAAAACATATGCAGAGCCTCTGAAACAGTGGAGGGCCTTCTTCTTGTGGTATAGTGTCCATCTTGATGGTGGAGTTTGGGTTGCTTCTTAATAACTCATCACAATAATCCCACAATTTGTTATATTGTTGTATTTCAGAACCTTCTATGTTTTCCCTTGCCTTCTTCAAAGACCTGTAGATTTTGCTATCTTCTAAGTACACACCATATTCCTCCTTTATCATGTAATAGGCTTGACTGTGAGTTAAACCAGGTTGACTCTTTAACCTTGCCTCTAATTTTTTTTTACCCAACGCATATATGCTTGCTTATTTCTAAAGGACCTTGGACAAGTGTGATCTCCAGTTAGTGTCTTGATTTGGAAACTATTTTTCAGGCTGCTTTGTGAGCATAAAATCTCCCATGAGCAGTTTTCATTGGCACACTTTGCTCTTGCCCTTATTTTGTCATTCTTAAGCCATTTTATTTCTCTTCCAAGATGTATGTTGTAATCCTTCACAACAGCTTTAAACTAAACTCATCCAACTTTGCAAATTCCATACCCAAGATCAGATGCACATCACCAAAGGCAGCATCAGGATTAAATTGTGTGAATTGCCTTCTTGGTTTGTGAGACCATCAGAGGAGCTGATGGATACGTGCAGTTCTTCAGATTGGTAGGAGAACCTACCCTCCTCATCACTATTGGCATCTTCACCTGCAACAACATCTTCCTCCCCTACAACCATGTTTTCTCCCACACCACCTTCCAAACTTCCCCCACTTGCACTACTACCTACTTATCTCCTTTGCCTACTGCTAGACCCAACATTTTCACCAACCCTTTTTCCTTCTAGGTACAGTTGACCCCTCCTCATCCTTATCATCACATTGGAAAGTTGGAAGCCTATAAGGAGAGTCACTAGCAGACTCATAGTCATCACCAGAGCTCTCCTCTGATGCTTCATATGTTCTGTCCTCATCACTACTGCCGCCCTTCCCTCCATCATCCTCACCCATGTCAGCCCCTGCAGCACCTTCAACATCATTAAACTCCTCATGATCAGTAGCAGTATTGTCAGCCCCTGCAACACCATCAAATTCAGTAATGTCCTCAGCATTAGTATCAATATTGTCAGCCCCTGCAGAACCTTCAATTTCAATGCACCTACTCCAAACTCACTTTCTGTCTCCTCCACATTAATTTGGTCAGCAAATTTGTGCACAACTTCAGTATCCTCACTTCCATCATCTTCTAAATAATGTGGAGCCATTGTCATCCTTACAATATCATCAACAGTTCTGCGCAAGTCTTCATCAATAGTTGCATCATTAGGTGCCTTTTGACTAATCTTAGGGGTATCAATAGGATGCTCAAAGTATATGCATCTCCCAGTCACGCACATTCCCAATGTTACACATTTTCCTAACATCAAGGTCTTCAGCCAATGGCCTTAATCTCTTCTCAAGGTCAAAGTCTAGATTATGCCACCATATGTTGTCAAACCTAACATAACCATGCTCCTTGCACAGATCAGAAGGTGTCCACAAGCACATAGTATCAACATCAAGTCCTTCCCAGACATCTATCTCACCACCAACATACTCTAAGCCATTCTTATCATCTTTTACAAATTTTCCTCCATGATGGAGAATTAAAGTCAAGAAGAACTCTGGTTCTGGCTCCATCTAATCCTAAAAACAACAACAACAAAAATAAACATTACCAACTACACACACCCACACCACACCGAATTTTATTGTTAACTGTAAGTGACAAAAGGAAAACCAACACACTAGAGGCAGGGACCCACACACACACATACGTAAAAATGCATGCAATAGTCATAAAAATGAATATTTGGAGCATGATGGAAGTTAAAAGTCACATAAACGACATAAATGGGGGTACATTCTTCAAAGGGGGACCACAGAAACAAAAAAATGCATGGCAACCACAGACCCACATGTTTAGACAACTTTAAAGATTCTTAAATAACACACACCTCAAGTTAAAAACTTTCACAACTTGTAACCTTCTTCAATGGAACAGGAACAGGGATACACGGTGTGGTCCACCAAGAGGAAATTTCCTTCTTCTCCTTGCTATAACTTCTTACTAATGGTAACTTGTGGGGTGGGTTAAATAAATCTCCCCTAAACCACGTATGGGTTGGGTTTTGGCGCCAAAATTCCCTAACTGGAACAAAGGTACAACCGGGACTAGATTGTCTGGCTCAACTTTGGGGATGAAAGTGCTAGGTTTTGTGTCTCAAATTTGGGGAAATTAGGTCAGGGACGAAATTGAAGTATTTAGGGGGGTGGAACTGCTCTTTTAAGCCACGTAGAGAGAGGAGAAGGGACAACTGGCAGAAAACGTCCCACTAACGGACCTCATGGACGGCATGGACTAACTAGGATGGGTGTTAGTTCGAGGACCAAAATGGTGGTTTATTCATTTAATATATTGTATGTGTCCCAACACATAAAATCAATTGTATTTACTAGAAAAGTTAAAACTTTTCATTTCTCGAGCAAGTTCATTGGGGTTCTTATGTGAAACCCTAAGAACCAATGCTTGATGAGAAACTATCACTAGAGTAAAAATGGGAGGCGGTGTTTTATAGGTACGGATGCTCAAGCTCAGTTGAGCACTATTTCTTTAATTTTTTTACGTTTTCAAAGGTTTAAACCGCAGGTAACGCTACTAAAAAGTTGCACCGAGCTTGAGCAACTGTTCTTTAATTTCTTTTTACGTTTTCAAAGGTTTAAATCACAGGTAACGCTACTGAAAAGTTGCATAGTTCAACATCTTTTCAGAGTGTTATTGGTGTTTTCAAATCATCCGTAACTTTTTTTTTTGTGTTCTCGGGGGCTTAATGTAACATCCGTTTTTCCCCGTAACGGGAAACCATGAGCACGGTAACCCCGTTTAAAATAATTAATAAATATTTGGTATAAAATTTAATAAAAATAATTATATAATTAGTCTTAGAATATTTTTTCAGAATTTTGAGAATTTTTCCAGAATTTTCTGAAGTCATTTTGGTATAATTACCAAAATTACCACACTAACTATGAGCACCAAACATAATTATTTTTATTAATTGAAATAAAATCTAAAAATTTATAAAAATATTTTTGAACATAAAAATGGATTTAGAACATAAAAATATTTTTTCTGGAATTTTCCGAATTTAGTAATTTTGCAAGAATGCCCTTAAACTTTGTGAAATTGCAAGATGGTCCCTCACACCCACCTAGTGAAAACTCGGCCCTGTTTTGTTAAAGTAGAGAGAAAGCCCAAATTTTTGTTAGAATTTACCATTTAATCCAACCTTGAATTGGTGGAAATGTTTTGACCACATTTAGAAGGGTGGTGTGTCTTATTATAGGCCAATTATTTCATGTGATCACCATTAAGCCACATCTCCCACTTTCCCACCTCTCTTTGCTCCACCAACCACCACCCATCTCCTCTCTATAAATGGCTTCCTCCTTCTTCCATTTCATTCCCTTTGTTCAACATGTGAATTCTCTCCATACCAACACTTAGAAACTCACTCAAGAGAAATATCACTCTCTTGAGCACCCAAAATTTACCCTAAGCTCCAAACCTTTCAAGATGATTCCACATTCTCCTCTTTCTCTCTTGGTTCAGCCGTGAGGTACCACTCCTCACACCATGGATTCTTCATTTTCGTTTTTCTTCTTTGATGGTGTAAAACCTAACCAAGTTATGTATTTTTCATGGTTTGATTTTGAAGTGTTGGGAGCTTTGATTCTAACCACTTGAAGGAAGACTCTTTGGATAGTTTTTTGGTCACCTCAAGGATTTCCCTTGGCCGAATCTACCACTAGGTAAGGGGGGAGGGAAAGCTTGAAAAATCTTAGTGGAAAGTAATGGAGAGTTAGAGTTTTGAGGAAAACCCTTGCCTCTTGATGTGGGTGAAACCAAGTGTTGCCCATGGACTTGAGAATAGACCATAATGGCCCCATTCTCTTTAGAATTGGTTGAACAAATCTGTTTTGTGCTTGTATTGAGTTTTATTGATGTTTGATATGGATATGAATTTTGATGGGATGAGAAATGTGGTGAACGGTTGATGGATTGATCATTTTTTTTTATGGAAATGTATGTTGCTGAATTTCTGGACATGATGGAATGAGAATGGAGACATTCCAAATTGGTTGTTGATGGGTTTAAAATTGGTAATAATGGAAATTCTGCTTAAAGACAAAAAGTAGACTTTGAAGACTCAAACTATGACTTTCAAACTTGAAAAATGGGATAAATATGTCATAAGAGATCATAAAAGACTTTAAAAGTTAGAAACATGAGGAAGAGTGTAAGTGAGGGAGAAAGGAATCTCATAAGCTTTGAACATCCTAAAAATCGAGTGGACATGATGAGGTGAGAAATTCATGACTTTCTCTCACCCCTTTGTTTTTGTGTTTTGTTGTTTGTTTCTTGTTAATTGCTGTCACGCTAGATGGAATGCTAGAAGAGATCTTATCTCATTCAAGTGGACCGCGGCTTGGGCCAAGGTAGAAGTTTTGTATCGAGTTAAGCCGGATCATAGTTACGTCAAGAGTCTTTATCATTATTTCTTGAGTTATGTATTCAAGGGTATTCTCATTTGTATTGTATGATTAGAAAACTATCTTATAAACAAATTTGGAGTTTAGGATTTTTTGTTGAACTAAATTTTCCAAGTATCTCAAATGTTTTTTTTCCAAAATTACCAACATGTAAAATAAAAGTGTTTTAATTGAATAAATATTATCACAAGTATTTCAATTACTTCACTTCCTTTTTCAAAAATGATTAGTATATATCTTTGTTCTTATTTGTATTAGGTCCTTTCAAAAAAAAAACTCTCCCTTTTTCCTTAAATTTGTAGTTAGAGACTTACGTAAAACCTAGTAACGTCTACCCCTAAGGTGGGTGTTACACTTAAAACCGCGAGTAAGTATTTTTTATATAAAGTGAACTTATCAACGGTTTTAAACCGCCAGAAAATGCTTCAATTTTTTTTAAAACTCCGATTTTAACATTATTTTTTATTCACTAATTAAAAAATTTTTAAATAATAAAATTAAAAAAATGGTTGATGTGTACTAGTGAGATCCATTTAGGATCCGTGAATAGTAAAAATGAGATGTTGGGTTATAAATGAGAGGTGCTTAATTATTTATATGTACTGGTTAGACCCATTTAAAATTTGTGAATAGTAAAAAAATGGAGTGATGGGATAAACATGGCCTTAAAAATTAGTTTTATTCATCATAATATTAATTTTAAAAAGTAAAAAAAATTGTTGAACTCCACAACGATAAAATGATAAAATTTCCTAAAAAATAAAAAAGTCAAAAGTGTAAAGCATCAAGATAATATATTCATTAATCAAAGAAAAAAACCAGTTTTTCCATTATACATAAAAAAAATGGGAAAAACTGATAAATACAATTTTTACACATTAATTAACCCTTAAATTTAATTTTTTAATATTTTCTTTATGCTTAATTAATAAATCGCAAGCATATTTTTCTATTTCAGGTTAGTTGCATTTTTAGCATATTTAAAAATTAATTATTTTGTATTTCAAGCATAATCTGAGTTCTAGACATCTAAAAATTATGAAATACTGTAAGAAAGCCCTACAACATTGTTGTTGAACCCAAAAGTTGAATCAAATGTCTAGTGGGTTAAAATAAACTTGGAAGTTGGAATAGTCAGCATTTTCATGAAAACTTGAACAACACCTAGAGATTGAGTCATAACTTGAGCTACAAAACTCATTTTGGCTCAAACATTTGAAAGCTAATATTTCGGATTATTTCATCATAAAACAACTTCCTTGGGTTCAATCATCTCAATAATGTAATCTTTGGTGCAAGTGGGAGACAATGTTTTCAATAATAACTAGAAAAAGAAATATTTGATGAATAATTCAAAGTAATGGACAAAAGTGCTAGATAATTAATTGATCAATATATAATTTCATCCGTGGACAAAACATGTTGAGTCATGACTGAATGATCAACCTAGTAATGGTATCTTTTCACCTCCTATAAATAGGAGTCTTATATTTTGGACCTGGGCCTAACTCAACCCCCCAAAGCTAACTTATAGGGTGAGGATTGCCCAAGGTTTATATACTTTAACTTGGCTTTATCACTAGTCAATGTGGGACTCTCCAACACGCCCCTTCACGCCCAGGGCTGGTGATAAGTGCCAAATATTAGGATGTTTTGTATGGAAAGAATGGCAATTTTTGGGTTAATTGCATTAATTCTTTAATTGATTTCCTCCAAATTCTAGAACATCTAAGTTAAGCAGTAATATATGAGTACTGATATAATTGAAACCTTTTAATCCCAATTTTTGATGTTTAATTGCAGGAAATATGAAAGGAGATCAATCAGGAACAAAAGAAGTGAAGAAGCAAGAAGAAAAGAAATTCCAAGACAAGTGAAATTTTTTAGCTGATGAGCTAAATTTTTAGCTCATGAGCTAAAATGGACCAGAGAGGATTGCTTTTGGGTGTTGAATTGGCTCATGAGCTAAATTTTTAGCTCATGAGCGAAAATGGGCCAGAGAAGAGTGCTTTTGGGTGCTGAATTGGCTCATGAGCTAAACTTTTAGCTCATGAGCGAATTACCTACTTACTTCACGTTGAAGAATGCTTTGGCTCATGAGCTAATTTTTTAGCTCATGAGCGAATTTTCATTAAATAGCACCTAAAACCAATTTCGAAGTTAGTTTTTCAAAAGTTCGATATTTCTAAAAATAGAACGAAGACTCTGAAGAAGAACGAGAGCTGCGGAAGCTGGATCTTTGGTTTTTCTCCTTCATCTTTATTGATTGTAAAGTCACCATGAGTGGCTAATCTCCTGTTTTGGGATTGAATGTAAATCGACTCGAACTCGGATATATTCTGGTTATATTTCTATATAGTGATTTCGTTTCTATCAATATTGTTATTTTCGTTCCGATTTCATTTCTTTGATTCTATCTGATCAATAGTTTCAATGTTTAGATTTTTAGATTTGACTGGAAAGTATTTCTGAAAATCCGATCTGAACGAAAATAGTCGTTATATTGTTTTACTAGGAATAGATTTCAATATAGCCAATGCTTTTATACTTGATCTTAATGCTGGATGATTTGTTGAGTATATGAGGAATCAATATTCAATAAATCAATCTTATGAATTTTATATGTGAGGAATCAATATAAATGACTATTATGTGTGCATCAATATTGATAATTATGATTGCTATATATTGATATACAACCAGAATATAAACGAGGGAGATAGATGAAATTCAATCCCAGTTTTTCTCACTGATATCCCAAATCAAGTTTCATACTCTGTTTTATTACTTGCTAAAATTTTACTTTAAATACCTAAATCACTCATGAATCAAACCACTCTCTTTTGTATATATTTACTTTTTGAATTAGTGCAACTTTGAACTACCAACTCTCGTGGGATCGACACTCTGAATTTATTTTCATATTACTACAGTTGACTAATAAGTACACTTGCCTAGCAGCCAACAAGTTTTTGGCGCCGTTGCCGGGGAGTCGGTGTCATTTCAAAGTTTTAGCTAGTTCATTAAGTATTGTGAATATTTTTAGTGTAGGTAGTAATTATTTATCATCTTGTGCTAATCCTTGCTTGAGTTGTCTTGATTTATGTTCTTAAGAGGTCAGGTACCTAAAGATCAATTGGAATTTGACCCAGAAATTGAAAAGACAGCTCTGAAAAACCAAGAAGTTTCTCTACTCCACAATCACAACCAATTATTCCAACTACTGAATCAATCATGGCTGGAGATTATGCTATGCAGCAAGGACCAGGATACTTCTCCAACATAGCAAATCCTGGTGACTTCTCCAGTAACAATTATTATCTTAACAATTTTTCGCAGGATTGGAGAAGTATCCAAAATCAGAGTTTTTGGTGGCAACAACATGCTAATTCATCTTATATGGCACCTCCTCTCCAACAGCAGCAAGATTCTCCTCCAATTCAACAAGGAAGATCAAAATTGGATGATCCTCTTGAGGAATTCATGCAAGTTTCTATGGCATGTCAGAAAAATATAGAAGCATCAGTAAGAAATGTTGAGGCTCAAGTTGAACATTTAGCTAACCCTTCAGCTAACCAAAAGTCAGGACAATTCTCAGCAACTACTCAAACCAACCCCAGGGAGCAGCAATGATATCACCACAAGGAGTGGCATAACAAAAGGGGAAGATATTGTGGACAACTTGGAAGCTGAGGAAGAAGTGCTGCAAGAAGGAGGGAGCGAAAAGGAATAGAGGAGAGTGAAAAAGAGAGAATAGAGAGTGAGAGAAAAAAGAATGAGAGTGAAAGAAATAAGTGGTTACGAGGAAGAGGGAGAATGAATAAAGAAAATGATGTAAATAGAGAAAAAGAAAAAAAAATGAGAAAAAGAGTGACAAAAGAGAAGATGAGAAAAGGAGAAAAGAGGGGAAGGAGCACCACAACTAAAGAGATTGCCATATCCTAAAGCCCCTTCAAAGAAAGATAGAGAAATGCAGCTTGCACATACTCTGGATAGTTTTACAGGGTTGCAAATCAACATTCCTTTTATAGAAGCAATGGAGCAGATACCGAAGTATGCAGGATTCATGAAGAGCTTCTCATTAAGAAAGGAAGATTTTCAGAAGAAACAGTGGAACTGGAGGCAGGGTGTAATGCAATCAGTCAAAATCTTTGCCTCAAAAATTTAGAGATCCAGGCAGTCTCACTCCTGTGACTATTGGAAGCTTCTCAGTGCAAAAAGCTTTACTTGATTTGGAAAAGGTTGGCAATTTTGTGTTTCCAATGGATTTTGTGATCATAGATATCAAAGAAGATGTTGAAGCTCCAACAATCCTTGGCAAACCTTTTATGAAGACAGCTAGAGTAATCATTGATGTTAGTGATGGTGAGCTAAAGGTCAGGACACAAGATGAAGAAGCCAACTTCAATGTGTTTGAAGCTATTCAGCACCCAAAGGATCAACTAGAGTACTTTAAAGTAGATATGTCTGACAAAGCTTTTCTTGAAGTGAGTAAGCACAATTGCATGAAGCAAAGGAATTGAAATTGTCAATCATAATCTCCCAAGCTTCAAGAAAAGACCAGTGCTTGTCATAACAAGAGGCCAGGAAAAAAAAATCAGCAGGGAATCAGCAGCATGGTCTAATTCCAGAAAGAGATCAAGATGGTTAGAGGCAACTCCTGTCAAATGTTTGAATGAGGCAATAGGAACTTGGAGTTTGCTTTCACAAGAGATTAAGGGTGTAGCACCAAGGCTCACCTCAAAATTTCAGTTTGAAGGATTGTTGTCAGAAGAAAGTGGTGGTGCAGTACTAAGACTCACCACAATGTTTCAATTTCAACCACCATGACGAAAAACAGGCGTCAAGCTATGTGACGTTAAACAAGCGCTTCCTGGAGGCAACCCAGTGTTTAATTTGGTTTTGCATTTCAAATTTCAATTTGGTATGTTTGTGTGTTTTTGTACATAAATGTGTGTATTGGTGTTTTTATGCATATTTGTGTTGTTGTATGCTTTAAGTAAATTTTAGCAATTCATTGTCTTAATGGGCCAAACAAGTGTATTTGAGTGTTTTGAAGTTATTTAAACTTGTTTTGCATGCAAAAGAGTTTTGGTCCAAAATTGAGACATGTGGATGCTAAAAATTGCCTTAAAAGTAGTCACTTGTAAAAATTGAGTGTTTGATCTTAGATTTTGGTTAGGAAAATGTGAAACTTTGTCAAACCATAGAAAACAATGTGAGGAGTGAATCAGGGTGTGAATTAAAGTCTAAAGAGAGCAATAATCAAGATTTGAGTGATTGAAATTAGTGAGAAATTTTGAAAGATGTAAAAGGACTTGAGAAGCAAAATTTCTGTAAAATTCGCTTATGACTAAGCTAAAATTAGCTCAAGCGAATTATGCAGAAAATTTAAAAAGAGACAATTTCTGCTAAATTTGCTCATGAGCTAAAAATTTAGCTCAAGCAAATTTAGGGGTGAAAAGTGATGCTCTCTGGACAAAATTCGCCCATGAGCTAAAAATTTTAGCTCATGAGCGAATTTTTGCTAAATATTTTGCACTCCCTGGACAAAATTCGCCCATGAGCGAATTTTTTAGCTCATGAGCGAATTTTTTAAATATGCGCACCCAGCCTTATTTGACAGCAAATGTAGAGAGAAACATCATTTTTGCAAACCCCTTTCTTCTCTCTCTTTGCGTGACAGTGAAGCTCTCCATGTTGAGTCTCAAAAATATCATAAGAGATTTTATGATGTTTTAAGACAGCAATATTTCCAAGTTTTAATGATTAACAAATTTACAGTACAGATACTCTTAAGTGTTTAATTATCTATCTGTGATTTCAGCAAGCCACAATACGCTTTATAAGTCTTTAAGAAGTGCTTCAAGTCATCTGAGGGAAACAGGCCTTCTGAAGTGGTCAACCTGTCTTAAGTGTTGAAGCTGTCTGAAGAGCCAAGCCCGTCTGAAGACTAGAACCCGTCTGAAGTTCGGAAGCCGTCTGAAGCTTTAGTAATGACGTGGCATCCTTGCTGAAACCTTGCATGAAGACTTTTCTGAGTCTCTGCTGCTCGTACGTTTTGGAACACATTTATGGCAACAAACACAGAGGCCTTTCCTGGTGCATTTGAATTTCATACACCACTGAGGAAATCTCTGTAAACGCAGCAACGCAGCAATTCCTGAAGCAGCCTTTTTGGCAGATGCAACCTTGTACTGTGTCAGAAATGTCAGGATGCTCAGAAGTATGTCTCACAACGGATTGAATAGCATTTAATGCTATCTCTAAACGGTGGTTTTTCAACGGATTAAAGTCTGGGTATAAATACCCCTTATGAAGACCATCATTGCGCTAGAAACAAGAACAGAGAAGAGTATAGAAAAAGAGAATCATCGCTGCAATTTTCTTCAAGAAAATCACTCTGATAAAATTCTTTGTACACTTTATATTTTCATATCCTGAGTATACCTCAGTTTTTAAGCTGTACATCGTAATAGGTTTGAGCTTCAAACTTGTGTAGTTTAAAAGCTTAAACTCTTTTTAACTGTAATTGTTGTTGAGCCTGGAGAGGCTTGTCTGGAAAAGAATACTTGTGTTGTTTGAGCCTAGAGAGGCTTGTCTTGGTTGTAGAGCCTGAAGAGGCTTGATAGAAAAGAATACTTGTAATCTTTGTGAAAGATTAAGAGAAAATCCAAGTGCTTGTTGGCATTGGGACTGGAGGTAGCTCACAGTGGTAGTGAGTGAACCAGGATAAATCCTTGGCTAAGTTTTTCTATCCCTTATCTCTTGTCAATTCGTTTATATTAATATCAAGGGTGTTGAAAAGCTATTCTAAATATTTTAAAAGAAAAGAAACCTTTTAAAATATATTTTCAGGAACCATTCAAAAACTTCAGACAGCCCCGATAAACCTGTCTGAAACTGTTTATAACTTGTTGTTTTCAAAAAGCTTTCAAAAATACAAAGAAACACTATTCAACCCCCCTTTCTAGTGTTTCCCTGTGTTTCTACACTCCAAGGGCATTACTTCACTTCATTTTCAATCAACAATTTCACACTCCAATCTTCTTCCTCCTTCCTCCAATCATCCTTCAAGGTAAGTTTTCTTTGAATCCTCTTCAAATGAACCGAACATATCTCTCTTTTCTTGAGAAATTCAAACTCTAGGTTAGACACCATAAGGTTGAAATGTGATTGGGTTGCTTGGAAAGTGTTGATTATCACTTGAAATATTGTTGAAAGATGATTATGTGTATGATTATTGTGTAATGGGTGAAATATTTGGCAAAAAAAAATGATCAAGTATTTTACACATAATCATAATAATGCTTATCAAGTGTTTGATGAAATGCACCAATAAGCTTTTCACTTTTATAAACTATCATTCACTTGTTGTGCATTCTAAAAGTGAATTGCTTGCATTTGAAATTAATCATTTGAGTTTAAAAAGAGGGAAGAATCACCCTATTAAATGACAATGTGAACAAACTTGTGCATAATGTGCTTCAATTGATGAAATTACATTGTCCATTTAAACTGTTTATGATACATGATGATTTAGTGATTTATTTCTTCTCTTGCAATTGAGTGTTAGAATGTTCACATGATAGGTCAAATGCAAGTGGAATGTATATTGAAAATAATAGGCTGTTGTGGTTGCTACATCATTGTTGTCACACCTTAAATTTCATAAGCAAGAATTTGATCCGTTGGAAACCAAATTCTTGACTTCGAATTTATAATGTTTCATTTCAATATCGACCCGTTCTATAAATCATCCACAATTCCAACCAATCGAGACAATTTAAAGTAAACAATAAAATTGAAGTCTTTTAACTAACATCATTCAATCACAAACAGTCCATTTTACAACTAATTAGAAAGACTTCTACAAGTCCTTAAGCCAAAAGGTTCCAATTACAGATAAAGTCCCTCTTTCATTACCAAAACACCAAGGGATCTATTACAAGACCAAATTCATAATTCTACTAACTACTAGGCTACATTACTTGAATTATAAGAGAATTACATAAGTTATTCATTTACAATACTCCCAAAATAAGGAACATAATCATCTTCCACAAACATCAAAACCATCTCATGGTTGTGCATTCCGAGGAGGAGGAGGCACCTGGACATCTATAATCCACATAACGCGTGGTGAGATAAAAATCTCAGTGAATAAAACTCTATGCATGTATGCAGGACAGTTATTCATGACAATTAAGGCATTTCATTCATAATTCATAACTTAACAAATGCATAAGGATGCTCTTGTATGCTTTGCCACTAGGCCATGTACACATCACATTACAGAGTTAGACTCGAGCTCGAACTACGGGGGATATCTCCCCCGGGGACGAATCCCACCCTCACATAGGCCGAAGCCCCATATTGACCGAAGTCCTTTAATCTTTAAACTTAAATCGAACAACCAATTTAGACACTCGGAATTGATAAATATCGTAATCTCGTTGGTTTCGACAATTTCGACACTTCGAACCTTTCGAAACCAAGGAGATTCGATGTCGAACGACAATCCCAATGTATACTCATCAATTCCGATATCCAAAGTGATTTCCAATCCTTAGTTTATCATTCCGGAACAAGTTTAATCGAAAAGAACGGAGCGTTTCGACGTTTCGAGAGTTTCGAAACTTTCGAGAGTTTCGAAAGTTTCGAAACTAACGATCATCAAGAATCGATCCGTTTCTAACCGATTAAAATCACTCCCATTGTTCAAACAATCATATACAATCACAAACAAACAATATTCAAGTAAAATCAGAGAATTGGAAGAGAAAGGAGGGGGTTCATGGGTTGGAGACCAATTCCTAATTCTAACAATTAAGTGAGAATTACTCACCACAAAGTAGCAATCCAAGTAGTTTAGAGGGAAGGATTGTGATTCCTAGCTTCGTTCCGGTGTTTCTACGTCGATCCGGCACTTTCTCTCTCTAGACCCTCTCTCCCTCTCTCTAAAATTGAGTTTCTCTCCAAAATTCTGATGAATTTCGCGTCCTGGGTATATATATTTTCGCTCAGTAATCGATTACCAAACCCTGGTAATCGATTACTGAAGGCAAAAATAGCCTAAGAACCCCTTCTGGGAACCTGGTAATCGATTACCACCTTTGGTAATCGATTACTAAGAACCCAGGTTGCTGGTAATCGATTACAAGGGTTATGTAATCGATTACCAGGGGCCAGACCTTCTGGTAATCGATTACTAAGCTCCTGTAATCGATTACCATGATCCAAACTCTCTGGTAATCGATTACCAGCTCTTGGTAATCGATTACCAGTGACCAAACTCGAAGGTTAAGTCCTAGTAATCCACTATACTCAACTTTTACCTATTCCTACTTCCTTTCTCTTAGTCCCTAAGGTTCTACTACACAATTAACCTATAAATCTCACAATTAACCTATCAAAAGATTGGGATGTTACATTCTACCCCCCTTAAAGAAATTTTGCCCCCAAAATTTCACTAATACAAGTATTAAATCTTACCATAGTTCAAAGAGATTAGGGAAGTGATGCTTGACCACATCTTCTTTCTCCCAAGTAGCTTCATCTATGGATAAACCCTCCCAAACTACCTTAACCAAAGGAATGTTTCTATTCCTCAGAGTCTTGGCACTTCTGTCAATAATCTGTATTGGTTTAGCAGGTAGGGTGAGGTTGTCCTTCAATTGTATTGGTTCAGAAGACAAGACATGAGAAGGATCAAATACATATTTTCTCAGTTTAGACACATGAAACACATTATGTATTTTGGAGAGATGGGGTGGTAGAGCCAATTTGTATGCAAGAGGACCAATTCTTTGCAGGATTTGAAAGGGACCAATGTATCTGGGACTCAACTTTTTAGATTTCACAGATTTCCCTAAGCCAATGACAGGAGTTATTTTAAAAACACATGTTCCCCTTCCTAAACTCTAGTTCTTTTTCTCCTTTTTATCAGCAATAACTTTTCTGACGGCTTCTGGGCGGTTACAAGTTTTTCCCTAATCATCCTAATCATATCAGAAGTTTCTTGGACCAAATCTGGACCCAACAGAGCTTTCTCACCCACCTCATGCCAACAAACAGGGGACCCTACACTTCCTACCATACAAAGCTTCATATGGAGCCATGCCTATACTACTGTGATAACTGTTATTGTAGGCAAACTCTACAAGTGGTATGGTACTTATCCCAACTGCCCGACTCTTCTAGTGAACAAGCCCTTAACATGTCTTCTAAAGTTTGGATGGTTCTCTCAGACTGACCATCAGTCTGAGGATGGTAAGCGGTGCTAAACCTAAGTTTAGTCCCGAATGACTGGTGTAGTGCATTCCAGAACCTTGAAGTGAACCTGGGATCCCTATCAGAGATTATGCTAGAAGGAATACCATGTAACCTGACAATCTCTCTAACATACAACTCAGCTAACTTATTCAAGGAGAAAGTGTTCTTAACTGGAAGGAAATGGGCTGACTTAGTTAAACGGTCTACTATGACCCAAATGGTATCAAACCCTGCTTGGACTCGAGGTAAACCCACCACAAAGTCCATAGCTATGCTTTCCCACTTCCACTCAGGGATCTCTAAGGGTAATAGAACTCCAGATGGTTTCTGATGTTCCACCTTCACTTGTTGACAAGTTAGGCACTTAGACATAAACTCAGCTATTTCTCTCTTCATGCCTACCCACCAAAAACTTTTTCTCAAATCCTGATACATCTTGGTGGAACCAGGATGTATAGACATCTTACCCTTATGAACTTCCTCTAATACCTGTTGTTTAACTCCACTCCCCTTAGGAATACAAATTCTTCCCTAAAAAAGAATTAATCCCTCACCTGATTTGGAAAACCCTACTTGCCCCATCTTACCCTGAAGTTTCAGGATCCAAATCCTGAGCCTCCTTAATCAGAGTTTGAAACTCACTGGAAATTTCTAATCCTGTACATCTGAATGCTACCTACCCCAAACTCCACACTTAAGTCCAAATCTCTAACTTCTCTAGGAGACTCATCTCTTGTATCATCAATGATGACACATGCAGGGCTTTCCTACTAAGGGCATCAGCCACTACATTGGCTTTACCTGGGTGGTATGTTAACTCAAAATCAAAATCTTTCAAAAACTCCATCCATCTTCTTTGCCTCATGTTGAGTTCCTTCTGATCAAAGAGGTATTTAAACTCTTATGATCACTAAAGACCTCAAACCTTACACCAAACAGGTAATGCCTCCAAATTTTTAGGGCAAAAACCACAGCAGCTAATTCTAAGTCATGGGTAGGATAATTTTCCTCATGAGGCCTCAACTGCTAGATGCATAAGCTACCACTCTCCTATCCTGCATTAAGACACCTCCTAGTCCCTTCCCAGAGGCATCACAAAACACCTCAAAGGTTCTAGACACATCAGGTAAGGCTAACACCGGGGCACTGGTCAATCTATATTTTAGTTCCTGGGAAACTATGCTCACAATCACTATCCCACACAAAGGCTTGTGTCCTTCCTAGTTAACTTGGCGAGAGGTAAATCTAAGCGAGAGATGCCCTTAATGAATCTCCTATAATAACCGGCTAACCCGAGAAAACTCCTAATCTCCGTAATAGTCCTAGGTCTTTCCCACTCAAGAACTGACTCTACCTTACTAGGGTCAACTGACACTCCCTCACCAGGAAATGACATGGCCTAGGAAATGGACCTTGTTTAGCCAAAACTCACATTTGTTTGGATTGGCAAACAATTTCCTTTCCCTTAAAACTTCTAACACCAACCTCAAGTGTTTTTCATGATCTTCCAAACTAGAAGAGTAGATTAAGATATCATCAATGAAAACAACCACAAATTTATCTAGGAAAGGTCGGAAGATTCGATTCATGTAATCCATAAACACTGCTGGAGCATTAGTAACACCGAATGGCATTACTAAGTACTCGTAGTGTCCATATCTAGTTCGAAAAGCGGTTTTATGAATATCTTCCTTCCTTATCCTAATTTGATGATATCCTGATCTCAAATCTATTTTGGAAAATACAGAAGCACCTCTAAGTTGATCCAAAGATCATCTATTCTAGGCAATGGGTATTTGTTCTTAATTGTAATCTTGTTCAACTGCCTAAATCTACACATAACCTCATACTCCCAATCCTTTTTTCTTTACCACAACACTGGAGCCCCCCAAGGAGAGACACTAGGCCTAATGAACCCTTTTCCTAACAACTCTTCTAATTGTTTCTTAAGTTCACTAAGCTCTAAGGGGGGACATTTCTATAGGGTGCCTTAGAAATGGGTCCTGAACCTGGCAACAAGTCTATGGTGAACTCTACCTCTCTCTTAGGTGGTAAGGTTAGGATCTCATTAGGAAAAACGTCCTGAAACTCCCGAACCGTAGCTACATTATTCAAATCAGATTTTGCTTCTAAAGTGGAGGAAAGCAACAAAAGAAAACACTCACTCCCGTCATTGATACTTTGGGAAAATTGGGAAACACTAGACAACAGAATAGACAACTTTTCTTTATGAAAAACAGGACAATCAGGAAACACAGCCTTTTTATTAAAACAATCTAACAACACCTGATTAGAAGATAACCAGTTCATTCCCAGAATAATATCAATACCAGTCAAAGGCAAACATATTAAGTCCACACTAAAAACTCTTTCTTGAATGATTAATGAACAATTCATACATACAAGAGAAGTGGATATGGATTCTTTAGCAGGAGTAACAACATTGAGAATATAAGGTAAAGAAGTGGTGGACAATTTCAGTCTATTTATACAATCAAGGGACACAAAAGAATGTGATGCTCCTGAATCATACAATACAATTAAGTCTCCTCCCCTAGGGTGCAATTACCTCTTAACAGATTATCAGAGGAATTCGCCGCCTGACCACTGAGGGTAAAAACCCTTCCAGTTGATTGAGGCCTTTGAAGTTCCTTGAGTCTTGGGCAATCCTTCTTGAAGTGACCGGTTTGTTTGCAAAGGAAGCAGACATTCTTCCCTAATAAGCAGGCTCCTGAGTGTTCCTTTCCACACTTAATGCAAACCCGAATATCCCTAGGTTGAGATGTTTGAACCGTCACAGGTTGTCTACCTTGCCATTTTGGTTTGAAATTCTTGTTCTGATTACTAGTTTCTATCTTCCTTTTCCCCTTGACATCTTGTGGTATAGAAGGTGCCATCACTCCTTTGTAATTCTTCTCTATTATGTAACACTTTCTTACCAGTGTGGAAAAATTTCTAATCTCCAACGCCGCCACTCGATCAATGATTTATGGCCTTAATCCCCCCTCAAACTGAGTACATCTCCATTCTTCATCATTGACTGCTTGAAGGTAACGAGAAAACTTCGATAATTCTTCAAACCTTGACACATACTGTCCCACTGACATCTCCCCTTGTGTGAGCTGTAGAAATTCCGCTTCTTTTGTCTTTTTATAGTTGCCGGGAAATACTTCTCCAAGAACAGGCTTTGAAAGGCCTCCCAAGTTAAAGGAGTCTCCGCCTCTGCCGTTTGTAGCCTAGCCGTCCTCCACCAATCCTCAGCTTCTCCTCTCATCATATATACTGCCAAATTCACCTTAACTTCATCAGCACACTTCATAACTTCAAAAATTCTGTTCAAATCTTTAAGCCACCTAGCCGCCACATCAGGATCATACACCCCATTGAACTGTGGAGGGTTATGTTTCCTGAATTCAGACAATCCAACCGAGAATACATCCAAGGTGGGTGGTGGTTGTTCCGGTCGTTGTCGAGCTAACTCTTGCAAGATTGCTGTGTTGGTAGCTGCTTGATTTCCCATCATTTGAGTAAGTGCCTGAAGAGCTGCCACCATCGGATCTGGGACCGGTTCAGGTGAAGGTGAAGAAGGTGGAGAAGAACGATCTACCCTTGACCTACCCTTTCTGTTGCCTGCCATAATTCTCTACATATCATAAAGCAAATATCGAGGTGATCAGTCTCTCAATTCACAAAATAATACATATAAAATTATTAACAAACCACAGAAAATCCTAATCTCACAGTCCAATTGGATTGAACTGCTCTGATACCAAAAATGTCACACCTTAAATTTCATAAGCAAGAAATTGATCCGTTGGAAATTTAATTCTTGACTTCGAATTTATAATGTTTCATTTCAATATCGACCCGTTCCAAAAATTATCCACAATTCCAACCGATCGAGACAATTTAAAGTGAACAATAAAAATTGAAGTCTTTTATACTAACATCATTCAATCACAACAGTCCATTTTACAACTAATTAGAAGACTTCTACGAGTCCTTAAGCCAAAAGGGTTCCAATTACAGATAAAGTCCCTCTTTCATTACCAAAACACCAAGGGATCTATAACAAGGCCAAATTCATAATCCTACTACTACTAAGCTACACTACTTAAATTATAAGAGAGATTACATAAGTTATATTCATTTACAATACTCCCAAAAATAAGGAACGTAATCATCTTTCACAAACATCAAAACCATCTCATGGTTGTGCATTCCGAGGAGGAGGAGGCACCTGGACATCTATAATCCACATAACGCGTGGTGAGATAAAAAATCTCAGTGAATAAAACTCTATGCATGTATGCAGGACAGTTATTCATGACAATTAAGGCATTTCATTCATAATTCATAACTTAACAAATGCATAAGGATGGTCTTGTATGCTTTGCCACTAGGCCATGTACACATCACATTACAGAGTTAGACTCGAGCTCGAACTACGGGGGATATCTCCCCCGGGGACGAATCCCACCCTCACATAGGCCGAAGCCCCATATTGACTGAAGTCCTTTAATCTTTAAACTTAAATCGAACAACCAATTTAGACACTCGGAATTGATAAATATCGTAATCTCGTTGGTTTCGACAATTTCGACACTTCGAACCTTTCGAAACCAAGGAGATTCGATGTCGAACGACAATCCCAATGTATACTCATCAATTCCGATATCCAAAGTGATTTCCAATCCTTAGTTTATCATTCCGGAACAAGTTTAATCGAAAAGAACGGAGCGTTTCGAGAGTTTCGAAACTTTCGAGAATTTCGAAAGTTTCGAAACTAACGATCATCAAGAATCAATCCGTTTCTAACCGATTAAAATCACTCCCATTGTTGAAACAATCATACACAATCACAAACAAACAATATTATCAAGTAAAATCAGAGAATTGGAAGAGAAAGGAGGGGGTTCATGGGTTGGAGACCAATTCCTAATTCTAACAATTAAGTGAGAATTACTCACCACAAAGTAGCAATCCAAGTAGTTTAGAGGGAAGGATTGTGATTCCTAGCTTCGTTCCGGTGTTTCTACGTCGATCCGGCACTTTCTCTCTCTAGACCCTCTCTCCCTCTCTCTAAAATTGAGTTTCTCTCCAAAATTCTGATGAATTTCGCGTCCTGGGTATATATATTTTCGCTCAGTAATCGATTACCAAACCCTGGTAATCGATTACTGAAGGCAAAAATAGCCTAAGAACCCATTCTGGGAACCTGGTAATCGATTACCACCTTTGGTAATCAATTACTAAGAACCCAGGTTGCTGGTAATCGATTACAAGGGTTATGTAATCAATTACCAGGGGCCAGACCTTCTGGTAATCGATTACTAAGCTCCTGTAATCGATTACCATGATCCAAACTCTCTGGTAATCGATTACCAGCTCTTAGTAATCGATTACCAGTGACCAAACTCGAAGGTTAAGTCCTAGTAATCCACTATACTCAACTTTTACCTATTCCTACTTCCTTTCTCTTAGTCCCTAAGGTTCTACTACACAATTAACCTATAAATCTCACAATTAACCTATCAAAAGATTGGGATGTTACAATTGTGCACATGGTTTGGAATGAATCATAGTTTGTCATACTAGTTTGTATGCATACTTGAAGCATATGTGCCTAATTGAAATGTTGAATATTTGCTCCAATTATGCAAGACATGACTAGAACAAAGACCACAACAGAATATGACTCCTTCTTGAATGACATTATCAGAAGGGATTTGAGGATATTAACTGATCTTTTACCTAAGGAAGCCTACCCAGGCATGACACCAGAAGAATTTCAGACTTACCTTCAGTGGCCTGGGGACAGTCCAATTTTCTCAGGGGGGGAGTGGAAGCTGCTGGAGCAAGTGGAGCTGCTGATTATGATGTGGGCTATTCTGGAGCTATGCCAGCAGGAGAAGGACCCTCAGGAGTAGCAGCCAGAGACATACCCTACCATTCCATCTTTCAAAACTCTGTGACATGGTTTCATTGTTCTTTTGTTGATATTTTAGTACTGTTGTGTGATTATGTTGGCAGATAATTCTAGTACTGCAATGTTTTGGTGTGTTTAAATAGTAGTTGCTTTTGTGATATTTGCATTAGTTGTTTTAGTTTAGATGCTTGTTACTTTACTTTGTTAAGTTAGGATTAGCTGTTTTACACTGTTTTTCACTTAGTATTTTAGATATAGTACTGATAGATATAGTAAAAAATTTTGGGAATTAATGAAAAATCTTTCTTGAGGAGATTGGTTAAAAAGAAATCAGGATTTAGTAAGTGTCCTAAGGTTAGAACAGCTGAACAAACTGAACAAAGAGGTGAAAAAGGGAAAATGTGGTAAATTGCATAATCAAATAGGATTAGGACATTGGTGCATGATAATTGACCAAAATAAGCCATCATAACAATAGGTGATATAATCAAGGAAACAAGCCACAGATAACCCAGTGAGTGTGTGAATCTATAAACAGATTGATAGTTTCACTGTTGATTGACCATTTGATATTGCTTGAGTTTCCTTTTTGATAACATCACATAAGAGGCATGGAAATGATTAAGGCAAGTTTTGTTGAATGTAAATGACTTAGTGCCAAATAGCCAACCTATAAATGACCATTTTTTTTGTGCTAGCCCATTTGAGCCTAATTGTTCTTTGATTATGTACCTTGACCTTAAAATCAAAATATTATCCTACCTTTGCACACTAAAGGAAGGAGAGCATATGTGCATATTATCATTACAAAGATAATGGGTTGGTGAAATTGTGTTTATAAAAGAAAAATGGTTTGGCTATACAATTTACTCCTTAATATGTATATAAAAAAAAGAGAAAAAGATAATGAAAATAAAAAGGAGTAGATTGTGAATGAAAAATTTGATGTATTGAGGTGTTAAGAATTGAGAGTTGATGTAAATTGAATTGAAATGTAGTTATGCTCTCTTTTCTTGAATTGTGCTTTTGATTATCCTGAAAAACCATAATTCTTGGAAGCCTAGCCTCATTACAACCTTTACAAGACCTTAAGATCCATGCCAAATGTGTGATTATGGTTGAATTGGAAATGACTAGCAATTTTGATTTGTGCAATTTTCAGTGAAAGTTTGAGAGAAACACTCACAAGTGAGAATTGAGAGAAAAATTTCCTTGATTAGAATCATTTCATTGTTATAATTGCTCCTTTTGGTGATTAATTGCACTTTTGTCCTCCTTCTATTTGATATTGGATTTACCATATGCTTTTGATTTCAATTCTTTGGTTAGAATTTGAAGTTGTGTTTTGAAGGACCATGGAAATGATTTCCAAATAACCAATTTCAGAAATGAATTAATGAATAGTTGAAGTATGACTGTTTACTTTGCTTGAGGACAAGCAAGATTCTAGGTTGGGGGGAGTTGATAAGTGCCAAATATTAGGATGTTTTGTATGGAAAGAATGACAATTTTTGGGTTAATTGCATTAATTCTTTAATTGATTTCCTCCAAATTCTAGAACATCTAAGTTAAGCAGTAATATCTGAGTACTGATATAATTGAAACCTTTTAATCCCAAATTTTGATGTTTAATTGCAGGAAATATGAAAGGAGATCAATCAGGAACAAAAGAAGTGAAGAAGCAAGAAGAAAAGAGAAATTCCAAGACAAGTGAAATTTTTTAGCTGATGAGCTAAATTTTTAGCTCATGAGCTAAAATGGACCAGAGAGGATTGCTTTTGGGTGTTGAATTGGCTCATGAGCGAAAATGGGTCAGAGAAGAGTGTTTTTGGGTGCTGAATTGGCTCATGAGCTAAACTTTTAGCTCATGAGCGAATTACCTTACTTCACGTTGAAGAATGCTTTGGCTCATGAGCTAAATTTTTAGCTCATGAGAGAATTTTCATTAAACAGCACCTAAAACCAATTTCGAAGTTAGTTTTTCAAAAGTTCGATATTTCTAAAAATAGAACGAAGACTCCGAAGAAGAACGAGAGCTACGGAAGCTGGATCTTTGGTTTTTCTCCTTCATCTTTATTGATTGTAAAGTCACCATGAGTGGCTAATCTCCTCTTTTGGGATTGAATGTAAATCGACTCGAACTCGGATATATTCTGGTTATATTTCTATATAGTGATTTCGTTTCTATCAATATTGTTATTTTCGTTCCGATTTCATTTCTTTGATTCTATCTGATCAATAGTTTCAATGTTTAGATTTTTAGATTTGACTGGAAAGTATTTCTGAAAATCCGATCTGAACGAAAATAGTCGTTATATTGTTTTACTAGGAATAGATTTCAATATAGCCAATGCTTTTACACTTGATCTTAATGCTGGATGATTTGTTGAGTATGTGAGGAATCAATATTCAATAAATCAATCTTATGAATTTTATATGTGAGGAATCAATATAAATGACTATTATGTGTGCATCAATATTGATAATTATGATTGCTATATATTGATATACAACCAGAATATAAACGAGGGAGATAGATGAAATTCAATCCCAGTTTTTCTCACTGATATCCCAAATCAAGTTTCATACTCTGTTTTATTACTTGCTAAAATTTTACTTTAAATACCTAAATCACTCATGAATCAAACCACTCTCTTTTGTATATATTTACTTTTTGAATTAGTGCAACTTTGAACTACCAACTCCTCGAGGGATCGACACTCTGAATTTATTTTCATATTACTACAGTTGACTAATAGGTACACTTGCCTAGGAGATCAACAGCTGGACATCTGGAGTGTGAACATCTACGGGTAGGGCCCAATAACAACGGATCTAGGATAGGCTCTGATACCATCTTAGATTTTGGACCTGTGACTAACTTAACCCCCAAAAGCTAGCTTATAGGGTGAGGATTGTCCAAGGTTTATATACTTTAACTTTGTCTTATCACTAGTCAATGTGGGACTCTCCAACAAGCTTGCTAGGTAGAAAATCATCCAAATTGTAGTAGAAATTACTAAGTCCTTCATTTACTTTTATCTTTTTTGTTGCAAAGTCTTCATGGAAGGCTAAGTTTGTACTCAACGATTCAAGCTTATTTTCATCTTGGTTATGAGGTTTGATCTTCATTTACATGCATATTGAATTATATCTGTTTTGTTTTTCTACTTCACTTGATTCAATTTTATATTTCTTTGATCAAAGTTTGACTGATTAACATGTTTTTATTGTGAAAATTATTATTGATGTATGTTGTATTGTTGATTGGTTAGTTATCATACAATAATTAAAAAACATAGAGTAAGTAATTGAATTAAATGTTTTCATTTAATTATTTACTTTAACTGGTTCTGATTATAAAATTGATTTGGATCTAACAAAAGATTTTGTGGTTATTTAATCGTGTTAATCTTAATAAATTGAATTATGGAAATTATTTTAATTGTGAATTCAGGGATTATTGTAGGGGTTCCATATGATGATAAGTTGTTGATAGATTTAATCCCCATTATACAAGCTTATAATATATAATACAAATTAACCATGAAACTAGCCTCTAATTTTCTTGAATTCATCATACTTTAAATTGTTTCAACCTTTACTATTAATTTAATCTTTATTTTCTTTAATTTACTGCAATCAATTAAACTCCCTAAAGAAGGATTTATTTGAGTCGACTTGGTTTATACAATTTTACTACAATCAATTTTCAAATCAATATTAATTATAACTATAATTTTGTTTCAGTTACAACCGTCAAAAATCGAAAAGGAATTAAAACTGTTTCAATACTAATACCGGTTGACACTAGTCACTCTGGTTTTGAACTTTTGAGCAATAAATAATGATTAATTAGTAAGTATTTTATGCATTATACAAATGTTTTTATATAATGAAAAAATAAAATTTAAAAAATCTGTTTAATTGTGATAAAATTTTATTTTAATAATAAATTTAATAAATTAAAATATAAAACTTTTTGTTTTAAATTTATAAAATAGTCAAATTAATAGATATTAATTATAGTAATTTAAATAGCCTAATAAATATTTAATATTAAATATGTAAATATTATAATATAATCAGTTTAAATTTAATGTTTTAATATTTGAGGATAATTAATATGAATTTGAATTTGACATGTTTGTATTAAAAATACCAGGGTATAATTTGAATTCAAAAAATACAAAAAAAAAAAAAACTAAAGAGAGGATACATGCAAATTTTCGAGAAAAAAAACACACGTTATTCTAGAGTAAAAGGGGAGTTTCATATTCCCAAGAATGAAGTTCCCAGGAATCCTATTACCGGGAATATTATTCCCAGGTAAAAATTACATGTATGTTTGGTATGTTTTTTATATTCCCGGGAATACTTTTGAAAATGATTTAATTTAAAAATTGAAAAAATTAAAAAAAGAAAAATATTATAGAAGTGGGGAGTTATTTTAAAATATAACTTCTATTCCCATGGGAATACAAGATTCCCACCCCTACATCATGGGAATAAAAAATGAGTAAAGATGAGTAAAATACATTTCCGGGAATCAATAATACCCAGAAATCTTTTTCTAAAACTTGAAGCAAACGTGAAAAAATCACATTCCCAAACTTTCATTTCCGGGAATATGTTTTTGAAACAAACTCCCGAGAGTCAAGACCCTAAAGTGTACCGTTAAGGTCCAAATAACTCGTTGGTTCTTGGACTTGGAGATAGGGCGTGGGGACTTAACTTTCATCACCCACCAAATAAACAAGCTCCTTTTGTCAAGCCCCAACAATATTTGTTTACAATATTTGATTGGTTAAGTAGCTATAAAATTGAGAAGATTAAAAATGAACCGGGAAGTTTGAAAAAAATGGTTTCCAACTAAAATTATGACTTAAAAGAGTAAATAAGTATATTTTCACAATTTCATAGAGACATCACAGTTAAATTTGGAGAAGATAAAATGAATTTAACTTCTCTATAAGTTGAAATTAATTACTTGTGGAGAAGTTAAATGAGAAAACTTTTGGTTTAAATAAATTTAAAAGACTAATTTCAACTTATGAAAAAATTAAATATATTTTACCTCTTTAATTCATTACATTTTTTCTCACTTAAAAATAATTCTGCAAGTTTCATTCAAACATCTCCTACTTGTGTGTTTGATTTTCACACTTCAAACGTAAACACTATGACATTTGTGATGATGAACAAAAGTAGATCTTGCAAGTTGCAACGCCCATTTCCCTTCCATATTTGACTTTCTCTATTGTCGGTTGATCATCGTTTTCCTTTTCCCTTTTTTACTGGATATACGGTATGTGATGTTGCAAATTAACAACGCAAGAGCTTATCGCACGGATACTGACATACAGTACATACTTTTTGTTTGGACGAACATACAGTACATGCTGAAATTGATGAAATCTCAATCTTTTTTTTTTGGTCGAAATGAAATCTCAACCTAAACAGAGGACGAATAAAAAAGGAAAAATCTATATAAATAGTGTAACTGTTATGACCCAAACCCTTGGCTGGCTATGTCATTCCAACAGAAGAGAAAATAGCAGCAGGCCGGCCCAAGTTGCTTGAAGGCCTTAAAAAAATCCTAAAAAATTTATTAATTATTTGTTATTGACATTTAAAAAAAAAAATATTAATTAGTTAATGAGTAATATTAGAAATAAAAAAATTCTCTTAAAATAGAGATCCTTATTATACTATAACTCTCTCTTTTTAACTTATAATTACTTTATTTTTCTTATTAATTGGATTTATTATTAATTAAAAGATAAATATTAAAGAAAATTCACTACGTAAATTTAGTAAGTAATTTAAAATCCTTAAAATCTTAAAAGATAAATTTTAAATAAAATTATAATGATTTTAAAAAATTACTTTAATTAATTTAACTATCTTATTTATTTCATCAGTCAAGTTTATTATCATTAAATTCTTTATTATTTATAGATATATTTTTTAAAATATATTTTTTATTAAATTTTATTATATTAAGTTTTTAATTTTAAAAATATTATACAATGCACGCTATACTTACTATTATAATGAATTATTTTTGTATCTCAACAGATTTTAAAAATAACCTTTAAATAGAATTAAAATGATGTTATTATATTATTTTAATTTATTTTAAAAGGTAATATTAAAATATACTTTAGACCTACACTTATGTTGGGTCGTCCCTGATAGTAGCACGGATAGCAGTTGAGTTACCGGATCTAGAAATTGGAATTAAGAGACATGGGTGAACAAATTAACCGGTGAAAGTGGATGAAAAGGTGTGAATGAGTGCAGCAATGGTGGGTGTAAAATGAAGGAGAAAAGTGAAGAAAACTCAGTAAAAAAAATGGTGGAGATCAGAGGTGGAAGATCGCCACTGTAGCAACAACCCCTTTTGCAGATAAGACCAGTGCAGGACGCCACCAATTTGGGAGAGTTGGATAAGTTTAAGATGGTTTAGGCAAGCACCACCAACACTTCTCTACTCATACAATTGAGTAGGAAATTTGACAGAGTGTCTTTACTAAAATCAAGAGTGAATTACAAGGGGGTGCCTCCCTATTTATAGGTAAAGGGGCGGCTAAAATGAGCTAAAAAATACAAGGAAGAATGACAATGTTCCTAATTGGGTGTTGAACCCAATTCCTAAGGCTTAAGTAGCTAAACTAGCTACTAGCCACTTAAACACTAAAATTGGCGCCTAGTTGGACTAATCTAGTTTAGGAAGTGTAATTAAAAATTATAGTCCTAATTACAATGGAAATGATTAATGAAATATTTCTAATTATGATGAAGTCTTCATGTTGACTTGACTAAGATTTACCATGAGGTTGACCAAGAGTAGAGTTGACTAAGCCTTGGTCCAGCTCCATGCACCCAATACAAACCAAGCTCCCCTTCAGCTCGGAATCTCTTCTACCAACTCAGAGCTCCACTAATAGTTACCATCATTCCCTCCCCTTTAGGAAGGATTTGACCTCAAATCTGAAAGTTCAGAAAGAAGTCATAAGAAAAGAGAAATTGGGGTAGAAAGAAAGAGATGGATGACAAGAGTGGTAAGGAAGAAGAAACTTCCCTTAGTCTTTGGAGAGTACCACTAGGTTCCTCAAGCTTGAACATCTTCCCTGAGCCTAATCAACAAAGAGAAGACCCATAAGTATTATTTCCAAGCGTTAAAAAATGAAGGCTCATAACAAAATTACTTGGGAAACATATAAACGAAAGGAGGAGGAGAATAGGTTAGCAGTTTGAAGTA
This sequence comes from Sesbania bispinosa, assembly GCA_026901365.1. NCBI lineage: Eukaryota > Viridiplantae > Streptophyta > Magnoliopsida > Fabales > Fabaceae > Sesbania > Sesbania bispinosa. The sequence continues at coordinate 158,568 of QLOH01000385.1, forward strand.
AGAATCATTGTGGAGAGTATTGCAGTTGTGTAATTGTGGCTATCACTTGTGAGTATTTTTTGAAGAATGAAATTAACAGTGAAATGGTTAATTTTGGAAAGAAGTTGTGGAAGGTCATTTGTGGATTCCAACCCCTTGGTATGATTTTGTAAATGTTTTGATTGAGCTTTATTGATTTACTTGAGGGCAAGCAAAGTTTTAAGTTTGGGGTTGTGATAAATCCATAACATTAGTGGATTTATTTGTTAATTTTAGGTAATTAAGTAGGTAAAAAATTAATTAAAAATATTTAGTAATACATATTTGTGTTATTTTGGGTGGTAGTAGTCAAATTTAAGTAAATATGCTTTAACTGGTTACTAATTTTGTGCTTTTGTAGGTATTTGATTAAGTGCAGTAAAAGGATGAAAGGAGAATACCTGTAGATGAGCTTATGGGACAAGAAATTAAATTTGTGTTAGAGAATTAAAGTGTATAATTGGATTCTGTCATATGCGCGTGGTCACACAGAAAGCTGCACGTGGGGACGTGAGTACAACAGAAAGTTTTACAAATTCTATTGTATGTGTGTGGTGATGTCCAAAGTTGTTATGTCCTCACACATGCTGACAGTATATAAATAGGCTTCTTTACCCTTTTAAAAGGAGACTTTTAGAATTCTTTCTAATACATTAGAGTTGGGAAACATATAATTCTTTCCTTTGGAGATTGGGGTTTCAAATATAATGGATTCCACTTTAGAGTTTGCTTCCCTTTTCTCTGTTTTCTTTTCTATTGTCATGAATTTCTAAATCTCTTAGGTTAGGATTTGGGGAATCTTAATTCAAACCCTATGTGAATTTCTTTGGTTATTTCAACATATGGAGGGCGCTTCAAGGAAGCGCCCTTGTCCTGGACAACCAGGGCGCTCCAACGAAGCGCCCTCTTTCCTTTTTTTTCTGCTCTATAATTTAGATGAAGCTGTGAATACAGTATTTCACACCTGCAAAACTCCATACAGCAGCCATAATTTCATCCTTGAAATGAATGTCAAAAGTTTTGAATTATATGCTTAACATATACAACATCCTTAACCAAGACTAAGTCTAGTTATTAACCAATAAAAAATTTGGCAGAGTTTCCTCTGTTTTTACAAGTTTTCCCAATTTATCAAACACCTGTAAAACTCCATACCAGAAGCCAGAAATCATGTCATGAAAGTAATGTGATAATTGCATAGAATGTGCTTAACAAATAACATCCTAAACCATCAATAAGTCTACACATTATAAGCTAAAAAAAATTTGGCAGAGTTTCCTATGTTTTTACAAGTTATCCCAATGTATCAAACACCTGTAAAACTCCATACCAGCAGCCAGAATTCATGTCATGAAACAAGTGCTTGTCATTAAAGTATATATAACATCAATTCAAAGTATACAAAATTTACAGAACGTATCATTAGTAAACATCTTTGTACAACATTTTCAGAGTAAAAGTACATGTGTAATTACTCACCATCAACAATTACAAATCAATCACAGACAAGTGGTTACAACATGTTTTGCCCATTCTTCTCTAACCTCATCAAGTTGCTCCGTAGGGTAACTCGGGCATCGGTGTTGAGAAAAGTACTATATAAAAACCCAAAATTTTATTTCATTAATAGAAGTTCTAAATGGGGAGAAAAATATTTGTTATAACAATTCCAAATTACCTCTCTTGATATAGTTAGTGCATTTTGATGGATTATCTCCTTCATGAAACGCATAACATAAAGGCCGCAATCACTGTTAGTTTGTCGTGGACACTACAAAAATAATTTATAATCAAATCAACTTACGTAATGATAAGTTACGAAGGAACACAAGAGTTCGCGTAGCATTACCTGTATGCGGGTACCAAATGGGATCAGGTATAATCATATTCTTTGAAGTTTGAAAACCACTTAGCGTTCGATATTCTTTAAAAGATCTAAACCAATAAAACAAATAATATTTATGAGAACATTAATTAAACAATGTAAGTGTGATTGTATAATGTTACTTAACATAGAAAACTTACTCGTTAATCATAGACTTCATCGGTTTGTAATGGGTAGGGTCTTTGCGCAAGGAGTCCAAAAAGTAAACCTTGCCAAAATCAACCAAACTCAAGGCGCATAGAACCCAGTGTTGCCTACAATGATATTGTCAAATGTGTCAAATGGGCAATGTTTTATAATTAGTTATATTGAGATATTAACACATACGTCACATACTCGTCATGATTGTACGGAAGCAGAAAGAACCTATCTTGCCCCCGATTTTTGTACAAGATCCTACCCAGCACTTTGTCATGCTTAATTGATGAAACAAAAGCTGTGGTTATTTCTGGACCAATGAACACATATCTATCCCAGCGTCCAATTGGAACCAATATCTCCTTATACAAGTAACTATGCAATACGAAATTTGGATATTGTTAACTAATTTTACAAACTTATCATTAAATGATAATGACATACTATGAAATTTTAAAATTCAAAATACCTGCAATAGATGTTTATGACAGTGGCATCTAACCAGTCACGATACAACAAAGCATGAAGACTATTTTCGTCAATGTATGTGTTCACTTCATCCTCTTGAATAATTCCCGCAGCTACGTTGCAGCAGATGGTGGAACCAGTTCCTTTAATCTTTACTGAATAAAAAATTTCAAGTAATTGCAGGTTCATGCCGGGAGGATTGGTGGGTTTTGAGGTGACCACCCGTGGAGTACTTTCCCTGATTGGAGACTTATGAATAGGTGATTCATTGGAATGATGTGTCTCCACAGGTTGTGCCGCTGCAGAGGTCTGGGGAGTCTAAAAATACAACATAGTCAAGGATTAGTAATTGAAATTGAACTTATATAAGTAAACGTTTTACACAAATAAAACTATACACATACCAATGCATCCAATCCAATATAAGTACATTTCAACCATACACATACTAAGGTATTCTGTGCAAAACTCAACAGCTTCTTCAACAATGTACCTTTCAACCATACAGCCCTCAGGCCTTCTGCGACTTTTAACATACCCATTTAATATCTTCATGTATCGCTCAACCGGGTACATCCATCTCATGTAAGCTGGTCCACACAATTGAGTCTCACGAACCAGGTGAATTGTGAGATGAATCATTATATCAAAAAAAGAAGGGGGAAATACATTTCTAGCTCGCACAGTGTTACCACTATCTGTCTTTGCAACATCGGCAACTTTCCAGGGTCAATCACTTTACTACAAATAGCTCTGAAGAAATGACACAATTTAGTTATTGTAACGCGCACTTTGTTTGGAAGAATGGAGCGTATTCCAACTGGAAGCAGATAACCCATAAGAACATGACAATCATGAGACTTCACACCTTTCAGTGATACTAGATTTCTAATGTTAGAGGAAAAACCCTCTAGGACTTTGACTCCCTGCAGGAACTTGCAAAAAACTAGTTTTTCTTTTTTGCTAAGAGTATAAGCCGCCGGAGGAAGAAATGTACGTGAACCCCCTTTTTCTGGGACCAATTCTTTTCTTATACCCATGGTCAGCAAGTCCCATCTCGCATTTATTCCATCCTTGGTCTTGCCTTTGACATTCAGTAACGTGCCGATAACATTCTCGCACACATTTTTTTCTATATGCATCACATCAAGGAAGTGTCTAACAAACAGTGACTTCCAATATGGCAACTCAAAAAAGATAGACTTCTTTTTCCAACCTCCAGTAACAAGTTGCCCGGCAAAAGGTTTGCTGAAATTGTTGGTCAGGTTACCCACCTTTTCCCACAACTCATCACCCGTCAACGGAGAAGGATGCCTCCCCTCCTCGGTCTCACCATTGAATGCTTTCTTCCATCCCCTATAACGATGGGATAAAGGCAAAAACTTACGATGACCCTGGAATACATTTTTCTTACAATGCGCTAAACGCATCCAAGAAGTATTTTCATCACACACATGACATGCACACTGACCCTTTACACTATAGCCAGGCAAATTACCATACGCCGGGAAATTGTTAATCGTTCCAAACAACATTGCCCTCAACAGAAAAGATTATTCTTTGTAGCCATCATAGACCTCTACTCCAGTATCCCACAATAGCTTCAAGTCTTCAATCAATGGTGCCAGGTACACATCTATATCATTACCCGGTTGTCTGGGCCCAGATATCAACATGGACAACATCATGTATTTGCGCTTCATACAAAGCCATAAAGGTAGATTATACATCATCAATAACACCAGCCATGTGCTATCGGTGCTAGATTGGACACCATGCGGATTCATTCCATCTGTTGATAAGGCAAGTCGAAGATTTCTTGCTTCCTCCCCAAAAGAGGGATACTCATCATCTATCTTCCTCCACTGTGGAGAATCAGCGGGATGCCTCAACAAGCCATCCTTGACTCGTTCATTTGCATGCCATGTTAAGTTCTTTGCATCGATGACACTACGGTACATCCTTCGAAACCTTGGAATTATAGGGAAATACCAAACCACCTTTGCTGGTGAAGTCTCTTTCTTATAACGAGACTCATTGCATTTAGGACACACACTTAATGATGCATGCTCATTTCTGAACAAAATGCAATCATTGGGACAAGCATGAATCTTCTCATAAGTCATCCCAATAGAACATAACATCTTCTTTGCCTTATAAGTTCTGTTAGGCAGCACATTGTCCTCCGGCAACATCTCCTTTAGCAATGTCAATAAATCTGTGAAACTCTTGTCAGACCATCCATTTGATGCTTTTAAATTATACAACTTCAACACTGCGGACAACCTTGTATACCTGGTGCACCCGTTGTACAGTGGTTTTTCTGCATCACTAACCAGGGTATCAAACATCTTTGGGCAATCTCTAAGGTCCTCTTCAACCACGTTTCGAATATCGTCAATTCCGTCACAATCATCCCATCCGATCCCAAACTCATCATCACTAGGTTCTACATTGACATTATTCTCTCCCTCACCAATATGTTCAATTCTAGTCTCACCATGATATGTCCAACATGTGTAACTCTTATCGATTCCGAAACAGAAAAAATGGTTCCTCAACTCCGCTACACTTAGTTGCTTAGAACAAAAACACTTCGTACAAGGACACACAATCTTTCTAGGATTTGTTGCATGGTCAACGACAAACTTTATGAACATTTCCACTCCTTCCTCATACTCACTTGTCAAACAGTTTGCAAACATCCAAGAACGATCCATATTCTATTAACAAAATTAAAAATCAAATCATTTATAATTTAACTATAAAATAAACATAATTTATATGTAATAACAAATTACTTTACCACATGCATGCATTACTAATTATTTTTAAAAATTTCAGCAGCATTTCAGTTTATTTTTTAAGTATCACAAATTTGTGCAACACATTTCCAATCTTAATATCATCAATTACATCAATATGAATAATAATAATTATATCAAACATATTTTAATAAAAAATATGATTCAAACAAAAATGGTGCAACTAGCAGAAACAGTGGTGCAGCTAGCAGAAAAATGGTGTAGCATGCAGAAACAGTGGTGCAGATAGCATAAACAGTGGTGCAGCAGAAATAGTGGTGCAGTTAGCAAAATGCAGGTGCAATCAGCAAAAAAACAAAGAGTTCAGGCATATGGTGTGGCAAATAGCAGAAATAGAGGTGCATGGTGTGGCAAATAGCAGAAACACATTTTTTAGCAAAAAAGAAATTTACCTCAACGGAGAAGACGAAGACGAGGACGACGACAACAACAGCGAACCAAAGGAAGGAGCTCGAACGGAGGCTTGAACGGAGGAATGACACCGCAAACTCGAACGGAAGCAACCACGAACGACGGCAGGCAGCAACGGCGGGTTGAGGAGGACGGAAGCTTGAGGCCGAGAGACGCAGCGACGGCGGGCAGCAACGACGAACGACGCGCGCGGAAGGAGGAGGACGACCGGAAGAAGAGAGGAGAGAAGACGCAGCAACGAGTGAGTGAGAAGAGAGGGTTTAGAGTGAGAGAAAGAAAGAGGAATCTGAGACTGGGAAAAAAAAATAAAAACTGATAAATATCACTAAAAATGCAGGGAAGCGAAGCGCCCTAATGGGAAGGCGCTTCGTGGAGCGCCCTTAATAGCAAATAATAAAAAAAAACGCACATAATGTGAGGGCGCTCCACTGAAGCGCCCTTAATACCTTAATACGAGGGCGCTTCACTGAAGCGCCCTGCACATACATTTATAAAAAAAAATTACAAGGGCCCCTGGTAAGAGGGCGCTTCCAGAAGCGCCCCTGCACTTATATTTAAAAAAAGTTTAAAGGGCCCTGATAAAAGGGCGCTTCTATCTGGATGTTAATTTACAAAAAAATAAAAAATTTAGGCCCTGCTAAGAGGGCGCGTCAGGGAAGCGCCCTCCACCTTATAATTTAAGGGCGCTTCCGCCCAAATTTGAAGTGCCCTGAAGTTAAAACGTTCATTTCAAACACTTAAAAACACGGAAGCACTCTAAAGTAATAAAGTGCTCTTATATCCTAAATTTGGCAGTGTTGGTTGAGGCCATCACTCTCTCAATTGAAAGACCTTAATTTGAATGACGAGTTTGAGATATCCTAGAAGATTATTTTAGGTAGCTAATTATTAATTTTTGCATATGAATTTCTTTTATATAAGTCATTTATTTTATGTGCATGTACCTACAAATTAGAAGGAGTTGCACTGATTTATGGAGGGGCCCCGTGGAAACGTAATAGGTGTTGGTTAAGCAACTGGATGTGGTCCATCGTCTCAATCACAACAACCATAACAACTGTTATGATTGAGAAAAATCTTAGTTGTAACTTTTTCCTTCCTTCTCATTCGCTTAATCTTACATATACAATTTACTTTCTTTATTACGAAGATGTACCAATTGAGTTTTTTTTTTCTATTTTTTCAGTTCTAGAACTTTTTACTTCTTGGATTTATAAAACTCAAATCTATTTGGTATAATACTTTTTTGGGTTATTACTTAACCTTTTTTTGTCTTTAGGTGAAATTTGGGTCAACACATTTTGGGTAAGTTTGTAGTAATTTCCTGTTTTAGTTCTCAATTACTTTTTCAGTTATATAAAATTTCAAATTTTTTTAGTGATGGTTTTCTAGTTATTTGAACTAATAGCTAAATAATAAATGGGTGAGCAGATTCATATTTGTCTTAGAAAGTACATTATTGAGCTAATTGTTGGTACTGATTTTTCCTTTTGTTCACTACATACGTAGAAGCTTTATATTAGGGGCTTCAGTTTTTGACATTTTCTATTTATGACAACATTAGCTATTGCGCGCATAAGTCTGGGATGGGAAAAAACAGGATGTGTGCATTCAAGTTGCTTGTAATAAATTGATAAGCGGGTATGTTAATTGTTGTTTATCGTAAATTTTTTCATGGATCTCTATCTTGTCTTGATAATGTACTTACCTAATCACTCTGATGACAATCATACATAGATTTTGAAAGGGAAGGTTTTAAAAGAGAAAAAAACTTGATGAGAACATATTGCTTAAGTTAGAATTACCTGTTGCAATCCAGGTGCTTCATGAACTTGTTTTCTTTGGTTCACAATAGTGTTAGCAAAGTTAATCATATAGTAACCAATATGCTTCAATAAATTATTTTGAGCTTGATGGTAACAATGACAAACTAACGTTTGACTTGAAAGTTGATCTAGATGTGCTAAAATTCTCTAGGACTTTTAAAGAATTTGGGGTCTTTCTTGCTTCAATGTCTAAAAGAAATTGTGTCTTCTTAAGACACCTTTTGGATGTTGCATATAAGACTCTTAATTCCTAAACCAAAGGATGTTGCAATAAAGTATTGTCTATCTAGATTATTTTGCACTTTCACTTTTGTAATGTTATATTGTTTTGATTATAATCAAGTAGGATGCTCTTATGCTACAAAATTATCTTTATCTTAGGACGAAAAATCCATACTCTAAAGGCCATTGCTTTTGGGTTGTCTAACTATGTAAAGTTGGGTCTATGATGGTCTGTGCTAACATTTTGAGTTAACATTTTGTTGGAAAACATTTTGAGCTAACATTTTCCTAGTCCGTGTGCTAGTCTCTTTTTAGAATTTGTGAAATGGGGTTCCATTTTGCAAAAAGTTTTCAACCCATGCCATGAATGCAAGATGGAACCCTTGTCTAGCAAATAACCCACGCACCCACCTTGTCATGATTTAGGTATATCTATATATCCATCTTTTAATCTCAATGACATAGGCATATCTAGATGTCTAGTTTCTGCAACTTAGCTCCGACATTAGTGAAAGTGCTAATATTCTGGAATTAAGTGCCCAATATTTTCATGAATTACTTTATAAGAGCTAACTATCTATTTTGTGTAGAAGCAATTTAAAACACCAAATTGCAAGAAACCTTCATTCGTACCTTCATATAAGCAGTCAGTTGTTCTAGAAATCATTTTAGTCATTAAGAATATTTTTTACATTATGATATATATTCTATAAAAAACTTTTTAAGTGGTTTTGTGGGAAGGGAACCTTTTCTTTTCTGTAAGATTGACTACAACTATTGATCAATTACAAACTGTTCATGCTATACTCTTATGCTTTTCATGGTAAGAAACATTGTAAAATCTGAATTTTAAGGCAAAATTCTTATTTATAATTGTCAGATCTTCATTGGATGCAGAAGTTCCTCATACCTATGAATGTGAAGGATGATTATAATGACTTAGAAGGATTGACAAAGAAGGATATTATTCTACGTTTTATGACCAGGGGGATAATGAGTGAGTTCTCAAGCTGAAATGACAATTAAAATAGAGTGATGATAATGTTTATAATATGACAGATATAAATATTGCTAGTTAAAATCTAGAACACTTACTAGTGCTTGGATAATTGTACTATCTAAATTTCACTATTTAGTAATATAAATTATTTGTAATGTAATTTTTTTTATTTGGAGTTTCGACTAATCGAAAAAAAATTGATCAATGCATTATTTAAGGCTCAAGGTCATGTAACATCCTAATTTCTAAATTCGAAAATAATGCCGGTTGGAAACACTATTCCCAAATTCGTGAAATTATTTCACGCATTAATGATATTGTCATACATACATTACAATGCTTAGGTAACTCGAACATTTACTTAAGTGGAAAACAATCATCCACATGATAGACTCAATATTGCCCACATAGGCTCATAATACATGCATCAAGTAAATATGCATAATGGGATATGGAAATACATATGTCTTGGAAATATCAAAACATCCCTGAGGGCCCCACTTTTACATCCCTATCCCACCAAAAGAATAACATCCAATGCCTATACAAAATAATCAAGAAATCCAAAAGAGAGAGTTGGGGACTATACCTCCAAGCTCCAACCTCTTCGTCAAGCAGTTGGACGGTTACCCTGCACATCTTAACATAATTCCCACATCGTGGGGTGAGAATAATATCCCAGTGAGTGTGATAAAGCATGTAGTGTGGGGAGTCAGGCAAATGATATGCAGCACGCATCTACGAATCACAATTTCATGCAGAATACAAATGTAAATACATGAATGCGAGTAAAGCATGACTGTGAGGTGTTGTTACCTGACACCCGGGGTCTTTTCACTGTATGTGACTGTGATTGAGCGCTCGGTCGTGTGACCAAGGACTGTCGGCCAGGGCCACCTATGATTAAAGCTTATTAACCATGAATAATCATGCATGAGTCTTTTGTAAGGTCCAAGAATCCCTTAAAGAATGTTTTAATGATGACAACCAATCAAGCTTTACTTGGAGTAATTTTGAACTTTAAAGGACTAATGATTTTGTTCAAGTGTATATTCAGAAGATACAGGTAAGCACTTACAGAAAGTAAAATTGAGCAACAGAAGCAAGAAAGGAATGACACTTATTTAAGAAGGAATGTCTTAGAATTGACAGAAATGACAAATCTGTGACAAACAGATTTAATACATACTGAAAAGCAATGAGAAGTTCTCTGTCATCCTCCAGAAGATAGGGACAGCTTTCTAAAAGAAGAAGTTATAATGAAATTCTCTTAGAAGGAGGATTCACTTTTAAAATGTAAAAGAAAAGCTCATCACTGGCTATCAATCATCAAGACATACTTAAAACAGTCTCTATGAGGCATGAAATTGATTATCAGAAGATGGATGGTTGTTCCTGAGAAGAACCTGAGAATACTAATTCTGCAGAAGGAACAAAACATGTCAGAAACCAAAGAATAGATTGAATTTTCTATCTTCTAAGGTTACAGCTGCCTCACAGATCTAAAAATATTCTCAATCAAGTAAATGATGAATTGCAAGGAGACCTGCAAGAAGAATGATACTCCAGAAGCTATGGAGAAGGAATGAAATGCTGCAGAAGATACAAATAAGGCTAAAATCATATTAATTTCATTCTTATCATCTTCTCATTATTCCAATGGGTCAATTAACTCAAGAATAAGTGAAAATACTATACTGGAAGATTTTAGCATGCTTGCAGAAGAATTGCCCTGAGAAACAGCCCAAAACAGCCTGCAGATGGAACCCTGCAGAAGGAAGAGCCGGTCAAACTTGACACCTGTAAAGTTGTACTTGCTGCAGCAGTGAAAGGGACATCTCCTTGAACCCAGCTGGCTGCCCAACGGCTATATTCTTCTCAGCTCTCTATAAAAGGAGGTTTTCTCCACAATTGGAGAACACCTCACTCCAGAAGATACATCAGCTTTTGCTTCTACACTTCTCAATCTTCTGGAAAATTTCTCTCTCCTTCATAAGAGTGTTCTCTGGTCTGAAAAGCTTTGGAGAGAGTCTTGGCTCATAAATTTGCTTCTGTTGTGCAAGTATTGTAATAGTTTGAGCCTTGTTTGTTTGTATTCTTTCTCATATTGTTTGTAAAAGTCTCAAAAGAGGTGTGCAGGTGCATAACTTTCTTTTGAGCAGTAAGGGAAAGGTTTTCTAGTGAGGTTTACTGAGATTAGGTAATCTCAGTGAGGTTACAGAATCTGCAGAAGGTACTTGCAGCATTCTGGGAAGTGAATCTTCTGCAGAAGGTTCTGTAGTTGATGATCAGTTGTAAAACTGAGTTGGTTGTGTTGTTGTTAGCCTGAAGAGGCAGGTAAAAAATACCAGTGGTAAGGTTACCCAAGAAGATTGTAAGTTGTTTGAAAGAGTTAGAAAATCCTACAGGTGTAGGGACTGGAGGTAGCCTCAGGTTTGAAGAGGTGAACCAGTATAAATTTCTGTGTGTCATCTTCTTTACTCTCCCTCTTTATTATTATTGCACATTACCTAACTTGAGATATATATTCTAAATAATTAAAACAAGCTAACCATTACCTTCTGGAGGTTTATTTCTTTATACTTAGTCAAGGCAAACCCTTGAGCAGAAAAAGTATATAAAGAAATTGCAGATAAAATTTATTCAATCGCAATTCAACCCCCCTTCTTGTGATTGAAGCCAAAACTTCAATTGGTACCAGAGCTTGCCTCTAGGGTTGAACTTACTTAACAGTAAGAGAGGAAAAGATCAAGGGAAATGGCTAATCATGGAGCTGCAATGTTCATACCAGAAGGGTTATCCACAAATAGACCACCAGCATTTGATGGAAAGGATTACTACTATTGGAAGGACAGAATGAAACTATTCCTAGAATCCCAAGACATTGACCTTTGGGATATTGTAGAAAAAGGGAACTTCATTCCAGTAACAAGAAGAACCAGAATTCTTGCTCAGCCCAAAGAAAGAGAATCAGAAGTGCAGCAAGAAGATCCTCAACCAAAAGCCAGAGAAGATTGGACCTCAGAAGATAAGCAGAAGTATCTTCTGAACTCCAAAGCCAAATTCTTCCTTCTCTGTGCACTAAGCAGGGGAGAATATGACAAAGTTGCTGGCTGTTCAACAACCAAAGAAATATGGGATACACTTAAAATAGCCCATGAAGGAACAGACCAGGTTAAAGAATCAAAGATCAATATATTGATTCATCAATATGAAATGTTCAGCATGGTTGAACATGAATCTATTGATGAAATGTTCAGTAGATTCACTGTCATTATCAATGACCTGAAGTCTCTTGGAAAAAGCTATTCAAACCAAGAGCAAGTGAGAAAGATCCTTAGAAGTCTTCCAAAGATATGGAGACCTAAGGTAATAGCAACCAAGAAGCTAAGGACCTTTCTGTTCTAAAGCTAGATGAACTGCTTGGTTCACTAAAAGTTCATGAGCAAGAACTCATGGATGAACTACCAAGAAAAGGAAAGTCCATTGCTTTAAAAGCAAGCAATCCCAGAAGAAATAGCTTGACTCCTACTGAAATTAATGCTTCTGAAGAAGATGAAACATCATCAAAAAGGGATGATGAACTTGCCTTCATCTCAAGAAAAATCCAGAAGCTAATAAGAAGAAAAGGCAAAGGAAAGAAAAGTTTCAACTTCAAGAAGGAAGGACATAAAGCTGAAAACTCAAAGGCACAAGTTATCTGCTATGAATGCAACAAGCCAGGACATTTCAAATTAGAATGTCCCCAGCTAAAGAAAGATTCAAAGACTTTCCAGAGAAGGAAAGCTATGATGTCAATTTGGGATGACTCAGACAGCTCTTCAGAAGAAGAAGATACTGGAGAAGAAGAAGCAAACTTATGTCTCATGGCTGGAAGTGATGATGAAGAAAATGAGGTAATTACTTATACTCCTACTGCATACAAAGAATTAGAAGATGCATTTGAAATCTATTATCTGATTCACACACACTTGCACAAAAATGTGCACTCCTAAAAGAACAACTAGTTAAAACTAAAGAGGAAAATGAAAAGTTAAAAGAAGATAATGATAGACTAAGTAAAACCAATCAATATCTTCAACAATCACACTTTAAGCTATCAGAACAAGTAAGGATGATAAAAGAGAACTCTGCAGAAGATACAAATTCTGCAGCACTGCAGAAGGAAAACTATCTTCTGCAGAAAAGGATTGATGAACTACAAATAGATTTAAGTAAATTTGTTAGTAGTACACATAGTCTGAATAAATTAATAGGAAGAGGAAGAGAAACAACTGATAAAAGTGGATTAGGATTTCATGAAGCAGGAACATCAAAAATAAAGAAAATTGTTTTCATTTCTGCTAAAAAGCAACCTCCTAATTGTTCTTGGTGTAACAAAATTGGACATATTGATCAAAATTGTTACAAAAGAAAAGGGAGCTGGAGAAGAAAGGTATCTAACCCTTCAGGACCCAAAAGCATTTGGGTACCTAAATCATTGCTCTATTCTAATGTAGGAAAAAGGAGAATCCCTCAAGAAGAAAGAGCTATGGTTCTTGGACAGTGGCTGCTCAAGACATATGACTGGAGACAAAAGCAAATTCATACTTCTCCACAAAATGGAAGGTGGAACGGTTACCTTTGGAGACAACAACAAAGCTCACATCAAAGGTATTGGAAAGATAGGTATGAAAAATTCTACCCAAATTAATAATGTATATTATGTAAAAGGGTTAAAACATAATCTTCTTAGCATAAGTCAACTATGTGACAGTGGCTATGAAGTTATGTTTCAACCAACATTTTGTGAGATTAGAGAAGCATCTACAAAGAAAGTCCTATTTTCTGGTCTTAGAAGCAAAAACCTATATAGCATATGCCTAGAGGAATTATCAGATCAAACATGTTTTGCCTCTTTTGAAAATGATAAATGGACATGGCATAGGAAAGTAGGGCATTTAAATATGAAAAGCATTTCCAAATTATCTAAGCTAGACCTAGTTAGAGGATTGCCAAAAATCAAATTTGAAAAGGATAGAATGTGTGATGCATGTGTAAAAGGAAAACATACAAAATCTAGTTTTCATCCTAAAAATGTCATCACCACCAAAAGAATATTGGAACTGCTGCATATAGATTTGTTTGGACCTTCTAAAACACCAAGTCTAGGAGGAAAGAAATATGGACTTATCATTGTAGATGACTACTCTAGATTCACTTGGGTTTTATTTCTTACATCTAAGGATGATTCCTTTGATGCTTTCAAAATCTTCTCAAAGAAGATACAAATGAAAGTAGCCATTTAATAGCTTCTGTGAGAAGTGATCATGGAGGAGAATTTGAAAATCATCCTTTTAAAAACTTCTTTGATGAAAATGGAATTTCACACAATTTCTCCTGTCCTAGAACTCCACAATAGAATGGAGTTGTAGAAAGGAAAAACAGAACCCTCCAAGAAATGGCTAGAACCATGTTAAGTGATAGTGGCATTCAAAAATACTTTTGGGCTGAAGCAGTGTCAACTGCTTGCTACATACTTAACAGGGTTTCCATCAGAAGCATCTTGAACAAAACTCCATATGAAATATGGAAAGGAAGAAAACCCAGTGTTGGATATTTTCATGTATTTGGATGTAATTGTTTCATTCTAAATAACAAAGAAAATCTTGAAAAGTTTGATGCAAAATCTGAGAAAGGGATCTTTCTTGGATATTCTACAACTTCAAAAGCCTATAGAGTTTATAATATAAAGAATCAAACTATAGAAGAAAGCATGCATGTTGTTTTCAATGATACTAATCCACCTTGTCAAGAGAAACATACAAAAGAATCAGATGATGAAGGTGAGCTACTGCAGAAGCAATCTTCTGACAGAAAAAACTCTCCAGAAGATACAGGGAAACAGGGATCTCCTGCAGAAGATTCTGTAGAAGATACTGATGTGGCTAAAGAAAGACTTCCTAAGAGTTGGAAGCTAATCACCAATCATCCTCATGAACAAATCATTGGAAGCACTGCAGAAGGAGTCAGAACTAGATCACAACTAAGGAACAATGAAAACAGTTCTGCACTCCTGTCTCAAATTGAACCAAAAAACATAAGTAAAGCCTTAGAAATGAATCTTGGGTAGATGCAATGAAAGAAGAATTGGATCAATTTGAAAAGAACAAAGTGTGGACACTTGTACCTTCTCCAGAAGATCACCCCATTATTGGCACTAAATGGGTTTTCAGAAACAAAATGGATGAAGAAGGTAAAGTGATCAGAAACAAAGCAAGGTTAGTGGCTCAAGGATATAATCAACAGGAAGGTATTGATTTTGATGAAACTTTTGCACCTGTTGCTAGACTAGAAGCTATTAGAATTCTACTTGCTTTAACTGCTCACAAAAATTTCAAACTTTACCAAATGGATGTTAAAAGTGCTTTTCTAAATGTTTACATAAGTGAGGAAGTATTTGTGCACCAGCCTCCTGGTTTTGAAAATCCAAAACATCCAACTTATGTTTTCAAACTCACAAAATTATTATATGGATTAAAACAAGCTCCTAGAGCTTGGTAAGAGAGATTAAGTAGTTTCCTTCTTAACAATGAATTTTCTAGAGGAAAGATTGACACAACCTTGTTTAGGAAAATTATTAAGAAGGATCTACTGATTGTGCAAATTTATGTGGATGACATCATTTTTGGATCAACAAATACAAAAATGTGTGAAGATTTTTCTAATCTAATGAAGGGAGAATTTGAAATGAGTCTTATGGGAGAACTTAAATACTTTCTTGGATTGCAAATAAAGCAAGAAAAATCTGGAATTTTCATATACCAAGAAAAGTATATTAAGGATCTTCTCAAAAGATACAGAATGGAAGGATCAAAATCCATGGGAACTCCCATGCATCTTTCTATAGTTCTAGATCTGGATGAAAATGGAAAATCTGTGTCTGAGAAGGAGTATAGAGGAATGATAGGATCTCTATTATATTTAACTTCTAGTAGACCAGATATTCTATTTTCAGTAGGACTATGTGCTAGATTTCAATCTTCTCCAAAAGAATCACATGTTGCTGCTGTGAAAAGAATACTCAGATATCTTGTTGGAACCACTGATCTTGGTCTTTGGTACAAGAAAGGTACAAAATTTGACTTAACAGGTTATTGTGATGCTGATTATGCTGGAGATAGACTAGATAGAAAGAGCACAAGTGGTGGATGTCAATTCCTTGGAGAAGCATTAGTTTCATGGTCATGCAAGAAGCAACCTACCATAGCTTTATCTACTGCAGAAGCAGAATATGTATCTGCTGCAAGCTGCTGCTCTCAAATGTTATGGATAAAGCATCAAATGGAGGATTATTGTTTAAGGTACACAAAAATCCCTATATTTTGTGACAATACAAGTGCCATAAACTTGTCCAAGAATCCTATACAACATTCTAGATCTAAACACATTGATATAAAGCATCATTTCATTAGGGATCATGTGCAGAAGAATGAAATTGAACTCAAATTCATTGAAACCAAGCTTCAAGTAGCTGACATCTTCACCAAACCTCTTGTAGAAGACAGATTTGTGTTTATTAGGGAAAAATTAAATATGTGCAGACTGTTAAATTAAATAATTTAGTAGATTTAATTAGATTTTTAAATCTTTCATGAATACAGAAGGTATTCGTATCTTCTGCAGAAGATAAAAAGTCAACTAGGAGCTGTTCCTTCTGCAACAATTCTGCAGAACTTCTTTCTTCTATGCAAGAAGAAGGTCCTTCTCCAAAGTCTGAACACTATCTGACATATCCTCATAGCTATCAAAAGGACTGAACATCAGTACTAGAAAATGTGTCTATCAACCTCTCATAATTCTCTCTCCTAGGTCAACTCTGAAAATGACACTACATGAGCAGCTGGGTGCTTAGCTCTCTAAGTGTTAGAAATGAAAAGGTTCTTTTTGTCTCTCCCTTTCAAAGAGAAAGTTAGTTACACCAATTAGGCAATTAAAATTCTGACCGTTTGAAACAATAAAAGGTTGAAATGCGCGCTATTCTCTCCCCTCATGCGCTCTCTCTCTCCTCTCAAACGACTAGTTAGGAGAAATATATCTCAGCTAGGGAACCCAGTTTCATCCTCTCCAAACCTTCTCCAGAAACAAATCTACCTATTCCCCTCTTCATACTCTGTTTTCTGCTCAAAATGAGAACGAAATCCATTGCCTGCAAAAATGTCTCTTCTTCCTCACCCATCTCAGAAGATGATTCAGAACCATTTGAAATTACTGCAATGGAAATAGTTCCTTACTCTGAACCCATACGTGCTGAACCAATTTCCACAGAACCTCCCAGAGCAGAACAAGAATCTACTGAAGCAGAGCAACCTTCCTCTCCCATAGCTCACCCATCAACTGAAGAACCAAAATCCACTCCAGCTGAGGAGACTATCCCTGAACCAGCTAAATCAATACCATCACCTTCACCAGCCATCTCTAAAATCAAACCCATCTCAGCTCCTTCCTCCTCAAATAATCCCTCTGACATTCCCATTGTTAGAGTAAGAAGGTTTGAAAGGAACATGGGCACCTTCCATACCATTGGAAATGATCCAAAGAATCCCATTGGGATTGATTCCCCACCCAAACCTTCTTCTCCCATTGCCACTAACAAATCTAGCACTCAGGAATGTATAGAAGATAAGAAAGATGCTTCAGAAGAAGGAAGCAAAGAAGAAAGTGATCCTTCTGAGGATCCTGAAGATAGTGATTTGGACCTTTTTGAAGATTCTGAGATGCTCAAGGCATTCTCTGAGAAATGGAAGTGGAAAAGCATCATTCCTGGTAGAGTGTTCATGATAAGAGAGATAAGAAGAGGAAGATGGGATGCTAACTACTTCCTCCAGAAGCAAGGATGGGGAGATTTCCTTGTCTTTAAAGAACCTATATACCCCAGAATCATAAAAGCTTTTTATGCTTCTGCAAGCAACTACCAGAGTGATGGAAACTCTCTTGTTGCTGATGTCAAAGGCTCAACTATCATCCTCACCCCAAGCATTATTGAGGAAGTTCTCAATCTGCCTGCATGTCAGAATCAACTCTATGAAGATACTTGGTATGCTTCTGCAGGCATAACCAAAGAAGTAGTCAGAAAAGTCCTTAGCCAACCCAACCTACCACTTGTTTCAAGCAAGCTTATTCCCATTTGCAGACTTTTTCATAAAATGTGCTGCTACTCAATTCTTCCTAGAGTTGATACTCTTGAGAGGGTTACAGACCAAGACCTATTGGTTCTGTATCACCTGTTGATTGGAAAACCACTTTCCCTATCCCATCTGCTTCTTAGAAGCATGATTTACTCAGCAAATCCACAGAGAGCTTATGCCAGCCTACCATATGGCATGTTATTAACCAAAATCTTCAGATTGTATAATGTGCCTCTTGAGGATGAAGAATGTGAAGACAGCTGCACAATCTTTGACAGAAAGAATATTAAGAAAATGAAAATGATGCATCCCACTCATTCTGAACTATTCTCTAGCAGCAGCAGTGAAGAAGAAGCTTCTGAAGAAGAAAAGGCTCCAAGGACTAAGAAGAAGAAGGAGGTACTTAAGACCTTCTCCATAAAAAGGAAGGGTCCAACAGTACCTTCTGGAGATGAGAGCCTAGTAAAGCTCAAAAAGTTTCTTCTTCTGGAGTTGAAAAGGATTGTCCAACCCCTTCTGTCTCACATGAGATCATGGACACCTCACCCCTCAAAGAGGATCAAGCAGCTTCCCCAGTAGAGCATGCCTTTATAGAAGAAGAGTCTGTAGAAGAGGATAGGGAGCAATCACTTGCTTCTGCAGAGGGATTAGCTGTCAATACCCTAGCCATGCTTTACACAGCCCAGCCTACCTCTCCCACCATTCCACTCCCAACACCCCCAACTACTGCAGCTGCTACAGAAAAAGGTGCTGCTAAGGAATCAGTGCAGAAGGAAGAAACTCAATCAGGTCCTTCTGCAGGGACTTTTGGAACTGATCTGGTGAATCAATTCCTTGCTTCTCCTATTCTGGATTCTTCCATTCCCGCTGCTATTCCTCTCAAAGACTTTATACCTGCTGTGTATGCCCATCTCTCCTCCATGGAAACATTTCTCCAGCAACTAAGTGCTGAGAAGGAAAATATGCCTTCTGATCCTTTGCAGAAGGAAGAGGTTGCTGGACCTGAAGCTGCTGCACCAGAAGATGTTTCCCCTACTGCAAAAACTGAGCCTTCTTCTTCCCAAGCACTTGAGAAACAAGTGGGGAAAAATAAAGGCAGACATCAAGAAACTATTTTCAAACATCAATGTTCTGCAAAATTCTGTAAATGAGATGATTGAAAGGTTCACACAACATCAGTTCTGGTTCAATAACTTTGTTCTGCCTGCAATTGCTCCTCAAGCACCACAAATGCTATTTAATCAATACCAACCTCCTCAGAACATCCTCCAACCAACTACCTCATCATCCTCTGACCATTCTTCTCCTTCTAAGTAGAAGAAGATGATGATTCTGCTTCTCCTAGACTATACTAGTTTCTTTTTGATAGATGACAAAGGGGGAGAAGTAGTATGTGTAGTAGGTTGTTTGACATTCTTATGTCTTAGGAATCTGCTAGGAGACATATTATTTGGCTTATTTTGTATGACATTGATCATGTCTTTTTGGATGATCTTGGTTGATCTTTTTGATTAATGAATGCAATTCAATCATGCTTTTTCCTGCTTATATAAATTGCTCTACATTCTGATCAATTGATAAAGTTCTGTTATGTGCATTCTTATATGAAATTTACAATAAATGCTATAAAAGCACATGCCCACACTCAGGGGGAGTACCTTCAGAATTATAACAATGTAAAACTTAATAGGTTGTCATCATAAAAAAGGGGGAGATTGTAAGGTCCAAGAATCCCTTAAAGAATGTTTTAATGATGACAACCAATCAAGCTTTACTTGGAGTAATTTTGAACTTTAAAGGACTAATGATTTTGTTCAAGTGTATATTCAGAAGATACAGGTAAGCACTTGCAGAAAGTAAAATTGAGTAACAGAAGCAAGAAAGGAATGGCACTTATTTAAGAAGGAATGTCTTAGAATTGACAGAAATGACAAATCTGTGACAAACAGATTTAATACATACTGAAAAGCATTGAGAAGTTCTCTGTCATCCTCCAGAAGAGAGGAACAACTTTCTAAAAGATGAAGTTATAATGAAATTCTCTTAGAAGGAGGATTCACTTTTAAAATGTAAAAGAAAAGCTCATCACTGGCTGTCAAGCATCAAGACATACTTAAAACAGTCTCTGTAAGGCATGAAATTGATTATCAGAAGATGGATGGTTGTTCCTGAGAAGAACCTGAGAATACTAATTCTGCAGAAGGAACAAAACATGTCAGAAACCAAAGAACAGATTGAATTTTCTATCTTCTAAGGTTACAGCTGCCTCACAGATCAAAAAATATTCTCAATCAAGTAAATGATGAATTGCAAGGAGACCTGCAAGAAGAATGATACTCCAGAAGCTATGGAGAAGGAATGAAATGCTGCAGAAGATACAAATAAGGCTAAAATCATATTAATTTCATTCTTATCATCTTCTCATTATTCCAATGGGTCAATTAACTCAAGAATAAGTGAAAATACTATACTGGAAGATTTTAGCATGCTTGCAGAAGAATTGCCCTGAGAAACAGCCCAAAACATCCTGCAGAAGGAACCCTGCAGAAGGAAGAGCTGGTCAAACTTGACACCTGTAAAGTTGTACTTGCTGCAGCAGTGAAAGGGACATCTCCTTGAACCCAGCTGGCTTCCCAACGGCTATATTCTTCTCAGCTCTCTATAAAAGGAGGTTTTCTCCACAATTGGAGAACACCTCACTCCAAAAGATACATCAGCTTTTGCTTCTACACTTCTCAATCTTCTGGAAAATTTCTCTCTCCTTCATAAGAGTGTTCTCTGGTCTGAAAAGCTTTGGAGAGAGTCTTGGCTCATAAATTTGCTTCTGTTGTGCAAGTATTGTAATAGTTTGAGCCTTGTTTGTTTGTATTCTTTCTCATATTGTTTGTAAAAGTCTCAAAAGAGGTGTGCATGTGCATAGCTTTCTTTGAGCAGTAAGGGAAAGGTTTTCCTGTGAGGTTTACTGAGATTAGGTAATCTCAGTGAGGTTACAGAATCTGCAGAAGGTACTTGCAGCATTCTGGGAAGTGAATCTTCTGCAGAAGGTTCTGCAGTTGATGATAAGTTGTAAAACTGAGTTGGTTGTGTTGTTCTTAGCCTGAAGAGGCAGGTAAAAAATACTAGTGGTAAGGTTACCCAAGAAGATTGTAAGTTGTTTGAAAGAGTGAGAAAATCCTACAGGTGTAGGGACTGGAGGTAGCCTCAGGTTGGAAGAGGTGAACCAGTATAAATTTCCGTGTGTCATCTTCTTTACTCTCCCTCTTTATTATTATTGCACATTACCTAACTTGAGATATATATTCTAAATAATTAAAACAAGCTAACCATTTCCTTCTGGAGGTTTATTTCTTTATACTTAGTCAAGGCAAACCCTTGAGCAGAAAAAGTATATAAAGAAATTGCAGATAAAATTTATTCAATCACAATTCAACCCCCCTTCTTGTGATTGAAGCCAAAACTTCATCTTTTTTAGACTGAGGACCTCCATCTCCCTCTTGGCCGAGAATTTGATGTGGTTACCTCGTTATTACAAGTAATTGCCCGGAGGCCTGTGATGGTTCGGAGACCCTGTGATGACCCGAAGACCCTGTGATAGCTCGAAAGCTCTATGATGGTCCAAGGACCCTTATAACATGTTCCATGATGGGCAATGGCCCATACATGCTTAAAAATACAGTCAATACATTCACCAGTCCAAAATCCCCAAATCACCTACCCTAAGGTTTAGAATACAAGAGAATATATACAACCAATCAACTCAACAATTCATCCTAGGTTTGTCTCTAATCAATCACAATCAACAATAAGAGCAAGGGAAGTAAGAATAAGGAGCATACATAGGTAACCATTCAAGAATGAAAGTGAGTGAGAACCACAATCACTTCAAATGGGGAAGAAATAAGAGAAATAAAAGGAGGAGGGTGATGATTCCAAGCCCCAAGGGTGGTGGAGAAGCCTTCAAGCTAGCTTTTCTTCCTCTTCTAACTCCTTCTCTCTCTAAGTTTCTCCCTCTCTCTAAAATCATAAATGGATGTAATAAAATGATGGGGGAGGCTAGGGTTCACTGTTTTAAAAAACTAAAGTCGCACGCGCTCGCTCAAGCGAGGGATTCCTTGCTTGAGCGAGCCCCAACTAATAAGGCACCCTTGATGCTGCAGGGGTCCTCGCTCGAGCGAGCCCTTGCTCGCTTAAGCACTCCTGCGAGCATTCCTGATACTATAGGTAGAGGTGTCAATTTGGGTTGAGCTCGGTGAGCCAACCCGACCCAACCCGGCTCACTGGTAGGTTGGGTTGGTAAAATATAGGCTCACATTTTCGCGGGTCAAAAGTGGGTCAACCCACTTAACTCGCAAGCCAAAGTGGGTTCGAGCCAGGTTGAGGTGGGTTTGCTCACTTTTTAATTTTTATTTATATTTTATATTTTTTAAGTCATTTTTATAATTTTTTATATTTTTTTATAATTTTTTTTACTTTTTTATTATTTTTTAAGTAAGGTGAGTCAGCCCGCTTAACCCACCAACCCGCGGTGAGTCGAGCCGGGTTGGTATTTTTTTAGCTCACCAAAAAAGTGAGTCAACCCAGCTCGACTCACTTTTAGCCTAACCCGTGGTAAGCCAACTCGCGTGAGTCGGGTTGGCTCACTTTGACACCTCTAACTGCAGGGTTCTCGCTCGAGCGGGCCTGAGAGCACTCTTTGCTCGCTTGTAAGAGCACCTAGTTTATGGCGCTTCCGTGTTGCTTAGCGCTTAAATTGATCATTTTAAAATCAGGGCACTTCAAATTTGGGCGGGAGCGCCGTTATAGTTAAAAGTTAGGACGCTCCATCTGCGCGCCCTGAATTTTTAATTACTTTCTCTGACCAGGGCGCTCCCAGACGCGCCCATATGAGCCCAGTTTTTTATGTTGTTGTTGAGGGCGCTTCCTAAAAGCGTCCTCCCAATAAAAACATTTTTTTAATATGTTGGTGTTTAGGGTGCTTTTAGAAGCGCCCTCCCAATGAGTTCTTTAGGACGCTTTATATGAGCGCCCTATTTTTTTTTCCTTGGTGCGCTTCCTAGAGCGCTTTCCCCTTCCCCTACTTTTTTTTCTCAACCCTGATTAGATCACAGAAGCTCGACTCTCTCTCACCCATTCCCTCCTGATTTCTCTCTGTGTGCCATCGTCGTCGAAGCTCGCGCTACCATCGCCTCCATTGCTACATCCTCTGTCGTCCGACCTCACCCCTGCGCTGTGAGAGGAAGGTCTCGCAATTGTCTCCACTGTTGCGCCCTCCCCCATGTATCGCGCCCTAAATGCAACAGCAACCACCGTCAACCGACCGGCCTCCTCACCAGTCACGTCCGCCCCTCGCTCACGCTCCATTCCTCTTCTTCTTCCCCCCCCCCCCCCCCCCGTCTGCCGTTCGTCACTGCGGCTAGTGGAGCGTTCACAGCCGCCTGAATTGGTTTAGAACTCTCTGTCAACATCTTGTTGGAGAGCTCGTTGTCGCCGCCCTGTTGGAGCTCGCCGTCGCACCGCTGCTACAGTTAAGGGTTTTGCCTATTTTTTTTCTGCAGTTTTTTATAGTATTTTTTTCGTCGTACTAGGGAAGAGGTATACCAAGCAATCGAGGACTACAGAGGAAGAACATGCACTCTTGGTCGCCACCCTTAATTAAGAAACCAAGTAGTGTGGCCATGGGCGGGAAAGATTTTCACTTCTACTAGTGTAAGTAATTAACTAATAGTAATATATATCTTCAGCCTATTATGAGAATTGCAAAGATTTACTACATGGTCTTCTTGTCTTCCTTTATATCACCCCCTAAAATTCTAATGAACTGCAGAATTTCTTCCAAAGTTAAGGAGGCAAAAGTCATTAACTTTTAGGTCTCAATATATAAACAAGAAGGAAGTGAGGTGCAACACTGTTCGTGTTAGTTCTGCAAGAAAATCTGACTCTATTTACAATGATTTGAAAGAAACCAAAACACAGCTTATTTGTTGGTATATTTGTATTTTAGAGTATGTGTAGGGACATGGAATGTTGGAAGAAAACTTCCACCTGACGATCTAGACATCGATGAATGGCTAGGCATTAATGAACCAACTGTTATCTATGTAAGTTGTACACTGTCTCTTGTCACAAGTTTAATTTTCTCTGTTTCTAATATTGTACATACACCTGAATACAGTGTCATTTTGTAATCACTTTTTTTTCCTTTCATGTATATGGAGATTCATCCCATTTGTTTGATTTTAAAAGTTGCTTTGCATTTGCAGTCTTCAGGAGATTGTACCCTTAAACCCTGGTAACATTTTTTGTGCTGAGCCTACTCTCCCACTACTAAAAAAATGGCATACGCCTACGATCACTTTTGCCTACTCAATTTTAATTCGTCACTGAAAATCTAATTTTATCTATTTTGACCAAGTCTTTTGCAAAACAAAATTTTTTTGCTCAGTTTTGGCTTTTTGGGATTCACTCTTCTCTTCCCTCACTTCTGAGTTTGTATTTTCAATTCTCAAAATTTCTAATCTCATTTTTTATCCTTATTATATTATTCTCTGCCCCAAAGGATTGGTCATGCAAGATTCTTGCTTGCACTTCACATGGCAGCTGAAGCTGGAAATCCATATTTTCGAGTTGGTTACAACAGCTTGGGTGCATTTGCGACTATTAACCATCTTCACTTTCAGGTACCTAGTGCTAAACAACTTGAGATTACCTCTCTTCCCATATCAAATACTCCAAGTTCGAATCTTTGGCTTTTCAAAATTCAAACGGCTTCTCTTATCATAACACTGAGCAAGTGATTCTGGCTTTTCAATACTTTGCTTTTATGACTTTTATCTGACTTTTATGTGGTTTTAGAACTTAATAGTCCTTTTGATCATGATATTGAGTTATTCTTAGTCTAAAAGATGTGTTGTGCATTTGCTTGCATATGGCCCTGTATCTCCTTTATATTATAGGATTTATATTATAGGATGTTATATGTGACAAGACCTAATACTATGTTTTATGCTAATAAGTATGTAGTGTTAATGTCAAGTGGAATTGGAGATTTGACAATAAATAGGTGTGAGGCTGGATATTTGAAGAGGAGAGTAATAAGAGTCAGATATAAACTTGTAATCCTATTTGATG
The DNA here is from genome assembly GCA_026901365.1 of Sesbania bispinosa. Classification (NCBI taxonomy): domain Eukaryota; kingdom Viridiplantae; phylum Streptophyta; class Magnoliopsida; order Fabales; family Fabaceae; genus Sesbania; species Sesbania bispinosa. The sequence continues at coordinate 183,656 of QLOH01000385.1, forward strand.
GCTGTTAATGTCTTATCACAAAATGCCCTATAATGCTTCTAGTTGGTTTTGCTGGCTTGGTAGCTGGTGCTTATAGTATGGCAATTGAAGAGTTTGTCTATGTCTACACTCAGTATGACATTGAGATGGCTCAGATTAAAAGAGAGAGTGAAACTAATAATAATGATGAAGAAGCTCAAAGGGAGAAGCTTCCAAACCCATTTTAGGCTGCACTTGCATTAGCACTTGCATTTTCTGTGGGTGCTTTCGTGCCACTGTTAGCTATTGTGTTTACAAGGAATCACAAGATAAGGATGGGAGTTGTTGCTGCTGTGGCTAGTTTGGCTTTGTTGGTGTTTGGAGGGGTTGGAGCAGTGCTTGGAAAGACTCCGGTGAGGAGATCTTGTGTTAGAGTACTCATTGGAGGTTGGATGGCTATGGCCATAACATTTGGCCTCACCAAATTGATTGGTTCCTCTGGAATTTAACTAATATATGGTTATTATTAGTTGTGTTATAACAAAAACTTGCATGTCGCTCTCATAATATGTGCTGATCATATATTTATGCGGCACAAATTCATCTATATACAGTAAGAAGATCACTCAATCCAAAGCATAACTATATTACTATATGGAATATTTTTTTCAGCAACTTCTAAATTCATTATTTTGTAACCTTTTAGGATCTTCTTAAGTCCAAGGCCTAGACTGTAACTTTTATCAGCATTTTGCACTTATGGTCTGGCTAAGCTGTTGAAATCTAATTCTAATAATTAGAAGTCAATCAACTTTTAGGATTAAATTCAGTTTTCTCCTTTGTCCCCCTAGTGTTTCAGTCTATATTATTGTGCCAATTATAGTTTAGTGTGAAATTATAAAGACTTTCTTCTATTTGTTTATATGTTACTTATATAGACCCTGATATTTGTGCTTGGCTGAAATAGCAACTACTCGGACATCATTCAAGCCATCAGTAGCTTGGATGAAGTATGATAATGTATATGTATCTCCAAACACACACACACACCCTCATTACTCAATTGTATTTTTTTCAACTTCTTAATACAAATTTCCATGTGTCTTCCCTGTAGCCTTCTTTCAATATAGACCCTCTATTACAATGAGTTTAATTTTGTGTTACTTTCAAAACTGAAATATCATCTTTGCAGGGTGTTTGGTCTTATACAAAGGAAGCATATTAGTTGAAGATATGAAATGAATTCACAACTGTTAGGGAAACATGGTGAAGTTTTCTTGCTCTACCCCTGTCCCTCTTGAAAGAAAAAGACATTGTGAAGTTTTTTCATGGAAATTAACTTGATATATTTCACCTTGTTTTGTTGATGGAAAATTTGTATAAGCTGCAAAAGCGGACTCTGTATCCTCCAACAAGCTTCTTTTTAAAAAAATCAACTTCTAATGTATACATAGGCATCATTTCGGTATTAAAAAGATCAAATTCTAATTATACATAGGCATCATTTGGGTATTAAAAAATCTTTTTGAAATAGTTTATTTTATCCATTAAATGGAATAAGAGGCTCTTGAGTTTTGAACCCTTCATTGCAAGTTGCAACAACTGTCTTTTGAGTCTTGCAATATATTTGAGATTAATGTGTTGATTTCTTAGGTTAGTTTGTTATGAATTTAAAAATACAATGTACATATGAGGACCATCAATTTCTGTTTATCTTTCAATTCTACTTTTTCACTGTTCCTTTAACTGTTAAATAGGTTCGTGAGGCCCTCAAAGATGAGTGAACAAAGAATAAATTAATACATTGAGGGAAAGTACGGAAAATTTGGACTTGATAGGTATGTAGCTTAATTTGCTTTAACTACCCTTACTTGATTAATGCATGTGATCTGTATACAGTCTATATTTTGCTTTTGCAGTGGAAATTGGGATTTAAAAACAAAGGTCCCTCATCAATGTGAAGTGTCAAAGATAATGCTTCCTCCATATTTTACGGAGTGGATTAATCTTAAAGATGTCTACCTGAACTTTTATAATAGGAGGGTAAGTTCTTTCATTGGTTAGAATTTACAGAAGAATATGATAGAATTATTGATTCCTTTTTTCATCATGACAAACAAGACTTCGGGTAAATGGTACAATGGAAATTCTACCTTATGTCTTGTGGATGTCTGGATGATTATTTAGTTTTGGTGGTAACTATAGCTAGGTGCAAACTGAACGGTTCGAAAGCTCCTGGTTTATGAATGCATATCTAATATTAAATATTAATATTTTAGGCCTTTAGATTATGCTTTCCATTTAATTTCATAAATGTTGTTGTCATGATTCGAAATGCCAAGTTCATAGTTTGTGTCTGCAGTATGTATGTACAGATTCTTGCACAAGACAAATTGAACTTGTTGTCATTGACATTTTACATGTTTCCCACATCATATTTTCCTTAATTTTTTCTATTACTTTACTGGTATAGTCTTAAGTTCCATCTCATGTATCTTAAGTTACATGTCCTATATCTTGCATTCTTCTTGAAAACAAGTAGTTGCTATTAAGAACTTGTATATCATACTATATTATTTATTTTGTGGCGGTCACTGACCTCCGGTAATATAAAATATTACAAATATATGTAGTTTGTGGCGGTCAAAGACTGCCAGTAATGTGCAATTTTTTTAAAAATATGCACTTTGTGGGGGCTCCAGACTGTCAGTAATCAATGGCGCTCACTGGAAGCGCCCTCCCCAACGCAGAAAAATAAAAATAGAAAGTAAAAGTTCTGAGGACGCTTCCGTGTCTTTTTAAGCGCCCTCCACTGACTTTTGTCAGGGCGTTTCAAAAACGCCCTTTTCTTAACGACTATACTAGAGCAGTTGCTGTAAGTGCGCACGGAAGCGCCCTTTTATGGGATACGGGAGCGCCCTAATAGGCCTTTTTTGGCATAGTGTGTCAACTCAGAGAGCGCCCCTGATGCTGCAGGGGTCCTCGCTCGAGCGAGCCTATCAACTCAGAAACTCCCCCTTTACTTGAACTCAAATTTTTCCTTTCTTCACTCTTACTCCCTTCTCTTCTCTACTCCTAAAATATTAGTCTCTATCCTTACTCATTGGTTTTAAGAAATTAAATTGGAATTTTGGGATGTTACATCACTTTTAAACCTTTTAAATTACAAAAAAAAAAAAAATCAAACAAGATAAAGTGATTCGACCCAATGTAGGTCCATAAACCGAGTTAACCCATCCGCCAAGCCCATTACCTGCATAACCTACCACTCGATGAACCCTCATCGATTCAAGAATGAAAATGAGCAAAAAAAAAAAGTTGCAGTCGATTTTAATCGGGTTAGGATATTGAGCTCGAAACCCAACCATACCTGATCGTTGCCCAACCTTAATTCCTGATTGAATTAAAAAGACTAAATATCTCCTTTAGCTAAGTGCATTATAAAATAAAGACTCAAGGTAATGCTGTCAAATTAATAAATAACTAGTATATTAACAAGATAAATTTCCCAGCCCAAGGAATTAAGACAGCTATGGATGTGGAAGTCATCTCAGAGAATAGGCTAAGGTTCAAAGATGATGAGGTTCCAGAGGCTGCATCTTCTGATAATCCTTTTAAGGTTCAAAAGGATGAGGCTCTGGAAAATGAAGATATGAATGAGGAATCTGATGCTTCACCATAGAATGATTGGGAGCCATCTTGCTTACTTCAGGTGTTCTCTATCCTTTTTCTTTATTAATTTTTTAATGATAGATTTCTCTGATTTTAAAACAATTGTTTGGAATGTGAGAGGTGCTGGTAATAGAGTATGTCAGAGACATATTAAAAACATAATTTCCACCTATAATCCAGATGTTATAGCTATATTGGAAACTCATATTTTGTTTAACAAAACACACACTTTCTGGTCTGGGTTGGGTTTCCTTCCTATAGTTGTGGCTGAGGCTAATGGCCACATGGGGGGTATTTGGCTTATGGGCAAACAGGGATCAAATTTTAATTATTCTGTTACTGATATTCATTCACAAGTTATTACAGTCAAGGTTTCTGCTGGTAATTCTTCCTGGTTTTTTTCTACAGTTTATGCTAGTCCTTCTATTTCTTCTAGAGATCATATGTGGTCTCATCTTTCAATGTTGAAAGACAGTATAACTCTTCCCTGGTTATTGATGGGAGATTTCAATTATATTTTACTTTCTAGTGAACAAAAAGGGGGTTGTTTCTCTCTGTCTAGAGCCAATCATTTTGCCTCCCATCTAGATAGTTGTGATTTGTTAGATATTGGAAGTTTTGGCCTAAAGTTCACTTGGAGTAGAAATTGTAGAGGTAGTATGTGGGTCCATAAGAGACTTGATAGAGGTGTGGCCAACCAATCATGGAGATTAGCCTTTCCTAATGCCTCTATAGAAAATCTTTGTAAATAGCATTCTGACCATAATCCAATTATGTTAAGGTGTGGTAGAAAACTTTTAAAGGGGCAAAGGCCTTTTAGATTTCAAGCTGCCTGGACAACCCATCCTGATTATGCTCCTTTGGTAGATTCTACTTGGAGTATCTCTGCAAATAATGTTATTCAATGTTTATCTGATGTTTCTGAGGCTTCTGTTAGGTTTAACAAAGAGGTTTTTGGATCCATTTTTACTAGAAAGAAGAAGTTGGAAAGAAGACTGGCAGGTTTAGAAAGAGCCTTAGAAATAGGTCCATCTAGCAGCTTGTATTAGCTTAAGGATGATCTCCAGCAAGAGTATAATTCAGTCTTATATCAAGAAGAACTTCTCTGGTATCAAAAATCCAGAGAAAACTGGGTTAAGCTTGGAAGTAAGAACATTGCTTTCTTTCATACTCAAACCAAGGTTAGAAGGGCTAGAAATAGAATATATGGTCTTTTTCTTCCTAGTGGTGATTGGTGTAGTGAGGCTGACATCCTTCAAAGGGAGGTTGTTCTGTTTTATCAAAATTTGTTTTGTGAAACCTCAGCCAATGGTTCTTATGTACCATCTCCTAACTTAAGGAAATTAACATCTTCTGATAAGGATTTACTTCTGGCCCCAGTCTCAAAAGATGAGGTTCTTAGTGCTCTCTCTTCAATGAAGTCCTATAAGGCTCCTGGGCCTGATGGATTTCAACCTATATTTTTTAAATTGTATTGGGAGAGAATAGGTGATGATGTTTGGAACTTTGTTAAACAAGCCTTTATATCAGGATCCATTCCTAAAGAGGCTGTTGAGACTCTACTTGTCCTTATCCCAAAGGTTGATAGACCAAACTCTTTCAAAGAATTTAGACCCATAAGTCTGTGTAACAGTCTTTATAAAATTGTTTCAAAGGTTCTGGTTAATAGGCTTAGGCCAATTCTAGCTAAGATTGTTAGTCCCTTACAAGCAAGCTTTATACCAGGTAGAAGTACTACTGATAATGCTGTCATTCTTCAGGAACTAGTCCATAATATGAAAAAATCTAAAAGTAAAAAGGGTGATATAATCTTTAAGTTGGATCTTGAAAAAGCTTATGATAGAGTAGATTGGCAATTTTTGGAAAATATCCTTCATGAATATCTCTTTCCTGATTGTGTTATTTCTTTAATAATGAGTGCTATTACTAAAAACTCAATTTCATTACTTTGGAATGGAAATAAATGTGATCCTATTACTCCTACAAGGGGTCTTAGGCAAGGGGATCCCCTTTCCCCTTTTCTTTTTGTTCTTTGTATGGAAAAATTAGGTGAAATGCTTAGTGATGTTGTGGAAAATAAATGTATCTCTCCAATTAAAATTACTCCTAACTCTCCTAGCATATCACACTTGTTTTTTTGCTGATGATTCCCTTATTTGTTGTAGAGCTAAAATATCAAATATTAGATATCTGTCCAACCTATTACAAGAGTTTGTCTGATGTCAGGTTTCAAGATAAATATGGAGAAATCTACAGCCTACTGCACTCAATCTATTCCTATGAGGAAGCAACAACGAATTTCATCTTTGACAGGAATAAGATTGACGGGTTCTTTGCAGAAGTACCTTGGTTTTAAGATTTTTAATTCTAGAGTAAAGAAGGAAGACTTTCAAAATATTATGCACAAAGTCAATTGCAGATTGGCTTCTTGGAAGGGAAAAGTTTTAAATAAAGCTGGGAGACTCACCTTAGTAAATTCAGTCATCAATTCAATTCCAACATACTCAATGCAGCTACACTGGATACCTGAGGGTATTTGTAATGAGCTTGATAAGACAGCCAGAACCTTTTTGTGGACGGGGAACACCAACTCAGGAGTCAATTTGGTAAACTGGGAATCTATTTCTACTTCAAGGAATAAGGGAGGGCTTGGCATCAGAAGAGCTAGACTGCAGAATATCTCCCTCTTAGGGAAGCTGGTCTGGGATGTTCTACACAAAGATGAGTCCAAGCTTTGGGTTAGATTAATTTGCTCTAAGTATGGTGGAGGGGATCAGGTTTTTCAACACAGTAGGAATGCTTCTTATATTTGGAGATCCATCCAGAAAGCAGCATCCTTTCTTAAAGATGGTTATGATGTCAGGTTTGGTGATGGAAACTCAAATCTCTTTTATGATCATTGGCTGCCAGCTGGTCCTATTTGCAGGGATCTGCCCTTTATTAATATTCATGACATAGGTCTTAGATTGAGAGATGTTTGGGATCGACAGTCTTGGAATTTGAATATGCTTTGGACATTTCTTCCTCATCATACTTCAGAAACTCTGAGTAACCTGAAGCCTATATTTTCAGATGGAGTATCAGAGGAGATAATTTGGAGCATTGCATCAGATGGCAAGTACACAGCTAAGGCTGGTTATGTATGGTTATCACAATATCAGAATCCTTCAGATTCACATGTTTCTTGGTCCTGGATCTGGAAAATGAAATGTAGTGAACAGGTTAAGTTCTTGATCTGGCTTGCAGCAAAGGACAGAGTCCCAACAAAATCTCTTCTACTTCATAGAAACATTACTGCTTCTTCCACTTGTATGTCCTGCCACCTTGAAGAAGAAACTAGTCTTCATTGTTTTAGATCCTGTTCTGTAGCATCCTCCTTATGGACTGTTTTAGGGTATGCTAACTTTACTGACTTCCAAACTCAAGACAACATCCATGATTGGCTGTCTTGGTCCTTCAGAAGGTTTGGTACAAAATTTATTGCTGGAATTTGGGAGATATGGAAAGCTAGGAATAAGATGGTTTTTGAAGGGGTGTCAACTTCTCCCATACAGCTTCTTCATAATGTCAACAGCCTGTACAAGTCTTTTCATACTGCTTTCAGTCTGGATGTTCATCTTCAACAGCAAAACAGAATTTGGATTAGATGGATAGCTCCTCCAACAGACTTTGTGGCAATCAATTTGGATGGTAGTTACTTCCCTAACCTGGGAAAATCTGGCCTTGGTGGTATTCTAAGGGACAACAGTGGCAACTTGATTAAAGGTTTCTATGGCCATCTGGTTTCAAATAATGTTATTCTGGCAGAATTAACAGCAATCTTGAAGGGTTTAAATCTGGTCTGGGATGAAGGATTTAGACAAGTTAAGTGTTGGACTGATTCTTTATCTGCCTTGTCTTTGATCAAGGATAATTTTAATAGATTTCATCCTTTTGCTGGTATTATTCATAATATCAAAGTTGTTCTGGCAAGATATTGGGATTGCCAAATTCTTCACATACACAGGGAAGGTAATAGATGTGCAGACAATCTTGCTAAGAGAGGAGCTCTTGGTGGAGATAGTTTTATAGTTTTCAGTAATACTTTAGATGGGGTTTTAGATGACTTGTTGGTGGCTGATGCCAATGGGGAGTATGTTCTTAGGGGTAGAATAGGCTAAGTCCTGTTTTTCTTTTTGTTTCGCTGTCTTTTAATTCATCCTTTTACCAAAAAAATATTAACAAGATAAATGTATATTTTTATATAATTAAAATTCAATTATTAATAAATTAATATCTTTAAAATTAAAATAATTAAAATAATTTTAAATAACTATTCAATTTTGAATTATAATAATAGGTTATATTTTATCATTTAAATTTAATTTATATTATTATTTGATAATAATTATAATTAAATAAATTAAAATTATAATAATAAAATAAATAAATATTTGTATTAAAAGTAAAGATCAAAATAGAAAATAATATGATAAGACTTTTAATCTTAATAAATTTCAGAACTAAAAATTAGAATTTACTAGTATTTAAAAATTTAAATAGAGTGAGAGAGATGATTAACATTAATAGTGGAAAGAGAGAAACTCACTAGCTTTCACAAATTATGTGTGGAATTTATCATGAAATAAAAAGAAGATAAAAATCATTAGAAGGAAGAGTAGGGTAAGTGAGTGTCTAAGTCTTAAATTTATTATAGAGATTTTTTTTAGTTTAACCACAGGTATCCTCTCCACGGGAGGCAATCCTGTTCGAGCCGGGAACATCCACATCATGGTGGGGCTAGCTCTCCCAGCGGGGATTTTTTTCATCCACAAGACTCGAACACGAGACCTTGCTGTTTTGGACCTTGGCAAACGTACCAATGTCGCAATAGTATAATAGTTTTTAAGTAAGAGTGTCGAACCCACGAGGAACGGTTTTAATCAAAATTCAAAGTTTAGCTTACTAAGTATATGTACAAAAAGGAGAATATTTGATTCATGTTTGATTTTTGTAACAACTAATTTAAACTTGCATAAAAGTAGTAAAGTGCAAAGTAAAGTTTAGGAAAGTTCAAGTGGGAGAAGCTGGGATTGAATTTCATCTATCGCACTCTTCCGTATTTTGGAAATAAAAAACCTATAGTATTCGAACTAGACAATATTGAAGCACAAGCTAAAATTATTCACACTGATTCCTCCAATGTGAAATCCTTAGAACAACCCCCTAAACACCGATTCCTCCAATGTTTAACAAGTTGCCTAGCATTAAGAAAAGATGTTTTAAAGCTATTGATAAATCGAATGTCATTCCTAGCGTTTCGACCTATCGAGCATTTTTCTTCCAAATCGAATTTCCAAAATACTTCCCGCTACTTCAAGAAATCTAAATCAAGATTACTACTGAGTTAATAGAATCAAGCATTAAGAGTAGAATGAAAATGCCAATATTGAAAAGAAACGAAATTTCTATAGATAAATGAATCCAAAATACATCCACGTTTGAATAGATTACATTCAATCCCAAAATAAAGGTTTAGCTACTCATAGTAGCACTTACAACCCAAGAGAAATGGAGAAGAAGAAATGGAGGCACAAACCCTAGCAAAGCTCCTGGAGAAAACTTGGAGAAGAGGATTACCAAAAAGCTCCCCAGAAAATCTCCCCTCTCTTCCTTTTATAATGCGCTCGAAATTGACGAAAACTCGAGCTCGCTTCAGCACAAGACAAGTGTGCTTGAGCGCACTTTTACTTTTCAGAAAGGTGTAGTGAGAGTGTGCTGAAGCGCGCCCTTGAAGAGGATTTGAGCTTGATTTAGAGCTGTCTGAAAATAGCGCGCTTCAGCATGCAAGAGTGTGATAGAGCGCGCCCTTGAAAAGTGGAGAGTTAAGCTTCGATCTCCAGCTGTCTGAATTTGTGTGCTTCAGCCCACTAAAGCGTGCTTTTGAGAAAGAGATTTTTGGCTTAGGCACTCTGAACTTTGTGTGCTCAAGCCCATAAAAGTGTGCTTGAGCGCACTGTTTGAGAAGTTGAGAAGCTCAGCCTTAGACTTTCGAGTGTCTGAAAATTGTGTGTTGGAGCGCGCAATAGTGAGCTCTCACTATGCCAAAAAAGGCCTTAGAGGGCGCTCCCGTGCAGCCTTAAAAGGCGCTCTCGTGCACACTAATACAATCTGCTCTTCTTTGGTCAACAAAACGAGGACACTCAATGGAGCGCCCTGTAAAATCCAAAAGAGGGCGCTCCCGTGCAGCGTTACAGGGCGCACGATGGAGCGCCCTCCATATGCACAAGACGTACTTATGGAGGGCGCTCCTGGGAGCGCCCTCCTTTCCATTTTTTATTTTTTTTTAAATTTTTGTTTCACAATAAGGGCGCTCCTAAGAGCGCCCTCCTTTCCATTTTTTTATTTTTTTTCAGATTTTTGTTTCACAATAAGGGCGCTCCTAGGAGCGCCCTCCTTTCCATTTTTTTTTTCAGATTTTTCTTTTTTTAATCTACTTTAACCTGCATATTTGTTTCAGTCTGATCCCAATGGCTTAATCCAAAATCATGCATATTAATTCCTTAAAATTCAAACACTTTATCATACTATGAACAACACTTAGTTAACAACACACATATCATACTATGAACAACACTTAGTAAACAACACACATATCTAATTGAAATAAGAATCCAAACAACACACAAATAATATGAAGTACCTATACAACTATATAGAAATAACCAAAACACATGACACTAGAATCAACTCAGTTGGTAAACAAACATGCATCTCATATACATGCTTAACAACTATAAGTCTTCTAAACTAAAATTTTGTTGCCATAGTTTACTCTGTTTACTCAACATTTCCCAATTTATCAAACAGTTGTACAAAACCATATCAGCAACCAGAATTCATTAGTCAAATGTACATGTTAAATTCATAAGTCAACAGTTAAGTCACTAATTAACAATTTTGTTTAGCATTTTCACCTTATGTACCACATAATGTACAAATCAATTACAAATAAGTGGTAACTACACGGTTTGCCCATTTTTCCCGAACCTCATCAAGCTGCTCCGTTGTGTAGGTTGAGCATCGGAACTGAGCAAAGTACTGTAAAAGGCAAAAATTTATTTCAGTATATAAACTAGTGAATGATGGTCCAAAAAAGTACTTTGCTATCACAAGTCATAATTACCTCTCTAGGTATTACGAGTTGGTTTTGATCAATGATCTCCTTCATATAACGCATTACGAAGAGCCCACAATCGTCATTGTTTGTTTGGGTAGGACACTACAAATATAATTAAGTTAAAAATAAGTGATGCTTACGCGCTTAGTAATGAAGAAACAAAATGTGCAGAAGAGATGAATATTACCTTAATGCGGTACCATGTGGGTTCTGGTAGAATACTATTTTGTTTTTCCTGGAATCCACTGTACTTTCTATATTTTTTATAGATCTAAAGCAATATAACAAGTAAATTGTATAAGAGATCTTAACTATGTTAATGTGATAGTAATTAAGCCAAGGAGTACTTACTTTTTAATCATATCCTTGATGGGAGCATAATGTTCTGGGGGATTACGCAAGGAGTCCAGAAAGTAAACTTTGCCAAAACCACTAAGACTCAATGCAAGAAGAACCCAATGTTGGCTACAACCACAATGTCAAATATGTCAAATAAATGGTTTTTACAAAACAAGAATATTGGTTGTTAAACATATACTACACATACCCGGCATGATTGTATGGAAGCAGGAACAATTTCTCTTGCCCGCGTCTATTGCACAACACCCTTCCCACCAACTTATGTTGCTTGGTGTTCACATTGAATGTTGTGGTGGTTTGTGGAGATATGAAAATATATCGATCCACGCGAGAAGATGGAGCTAAGGCTGAATGATATAAATAACTATGCGAAAAAATGTACATAATGTCAAAACAAGAAAAAAAACGATATAAACAAACTAGATTGCGGTTTGGATTGAAATTACCTGCAATAGACATTAATCACGGTGGCATCCAACCGCTCACGGTACAAAACCGAATGAAGACAATCGGAATCGATCCATTCAATCATTTCATCAGTACTAACAATGCCTGCACTTATCGTGCAATTAATCACAGTGTTGTCCGCTTGCATCTTCTCAGAGTAGTACGTATCCAATGTTTGCAACGATGTTCTGGTAGGTGCAGCAGGTTCTGAAGTCACCACCTCTGGCGGGCATGCACAAACGGGAGACTTCCACATAGTTGAGTGTGGTGAATAACGAGTCTCCACATGCGGCCCCGAAGCAGAAGATTGTGAAGTCTACAAATTCCACATTTTGTACGTATTAATATTTCTAGCTGAAATAATAAAAATGCACTTTTGACACAAATAAAATACAGACATACCAATGCATCCAATCCAACATGTGAGTATGGCCATGCGATGAAACACGCTAATGCATCAGCAAGAGTGCTCAGTTCCCCGTAAGCGTCAGGAAATGGTAGCGCCGCATGGGGTTCAATAGCAAGTTGAACCATCACCTTAATTGAGTTGGATGGAAGTGGGGAATTGTGTAGCTCCTGCCCTGGGACATTCCATGCTTGTCCCTTACCCACTACTCGTAACACCGAGTCTCCCAAGTACAGTATACATTTAAATAAACCCTATATAATTAACACAAGTAATCAACATTATCGACAATTAGTGAAAAAAAAAATAACTGTTAAGAAGTAAAAAATACCTCGGGCAAGCCAGGTCTAGTAGATGAGGTAGAATCTCTGCAACTTCGTTCTGTCCTAACTTCGTGAAGCTCTCTTCTTGTGTCATCAAGTTGTTGTTGAATGTTCATGTATCCGGCTTTCATTTCCCTCAATTCCGCAAGGATGTTTTGATAATCTTCAGAGACTACATTTGGTTGGGGTTGATGAGCATTATAATATTGACCGGGATATACACCAAACCCCACACCCCGAACACGTCCCCTATAGACATCTTTCTTCAGAACTTGGTCAAGAACTTGTCTACCATCTGAGGGACCACTCTCAGCAGGTTGAGACAATATTTCCTCCTAATAAGATAAGGGGTTCAATATAAACTCCACGATCAAGAAATACATGAAATTTAACACACAATGATAGTAACCATATACTTACACATTGTGTGTAGACTTGTTCGACTCCTTCATTGTTCGCATCTTTTTTTTGTCAATCCTAGCGGTTCTCCATAACATATGTCTTGAAACTTCCGAGGTTCCTTCCCCCGCTTGTTGTAACTGCAAAGTATTATTGATACACAATCAATACTAAAAAATACTACAGTGAGTCAAGCATGTTAACGACAATAATTACCACTTCTTGCTCAATTCTGGCATATCCCTTACGTGAACCTCTGTATGGGTATTGAGGATTAGAAGCTCTGGCCTTGTTTTTTTGACTTATTTCTGGAATAACACATGGTAAATATATTGAAGACCTCTTTAACGTATAAAAATGTTGGTTAAATTGACAATGTTTAAAAATATAATGTATTAATGAATATAGTACCTTGAAATGTTCTTGTGACCGTACAGCAACAAAATAATCCCATTGCTCCTGTGATATTATCTCCCCATACCTCTTAGGAGGGTGTGGGATGACATTGCCATCTTCATCATGCATAAAATGTGTGGATAATGTGGACCTAAAAGATCTATGTCTTTTACCAGCCAACATAAGAACATATCTTTTACGATCTTCTCCAACATCAAATGCGGACTACATATAAAACAAACATAATAAGGTAATGAGTTAGTAATGTGCCTTTATGTCCAGTTCTTATTAATAAATGAAGGGGAAATAGTACATACCTTAATGTCCTCCCAAATCATTTCCTTGTATCCATCGCAATCATCGTCCCTCCATGACCTTATTGTAATTGGTACCCTTTCACGAACAATGGCACCAATGTAACTAGATAGTGTCACTCCACCGGGTCCAACAGGTTGGTGCTTTATATTCCACTCCACCTAAGTATAAAGGGAATAAGTTTGTAATTACATAATTCAACTTAATAAGCATAAATTATATCAATGGTGCCAATTAAGTGCTTACCTTGATTGTATTTCCTCTGTTTCTTTCTCTGATTACATGAGCCATTGTTGTAATGCCACGTCAGTGCTCTCTATCCATGTTTTGAGGAGTATCATGGTCCGCGCCTAACATGACAGCTGCATAATAGGATACAAGATATTAATTACTTTAACCTTTTAAAAGTATAAATAAAAATGCAATTTTTATAAGTATAAACATGCATACATTAACTAACTCATTCTCTTTCTTTTTCTGGTTGGTATGAAACTTGTGGGTCGATTTCTAATACGAATTGATGGGTTGAGGAAGATGGTCCCTCAACTCTGTTTCACTAACTCGCTTAGAACAAAAACACTTCGTACAAGGGCAGAGAATTCTACTAGGGTTTGTTGCATGGTCAATGGCAAATTTTATAAACATTTCCACTCCTTCCTCATACTCATGTGTCAGACGGTTTGCAAACATCCAAGAACGATCTATATTCTATCAACATAACATGAAATCATTTATAATTAACTCGAAAAATATATATGACATTTTTTAGATATAATGACTAACTACATGCTTAATTAACACCTAACATACTAACTAGCAAAGGTTGAGAGTTCCTATCCTATCTAGAATTGTCAAAATCCTATCCTAAAAATTATAGTTGACAGAAAAAGGATTACATGATAAAGGATATACCTGTTTAAAGTCAATCACCAATAAGCAGTGTTGAATTATAACCAGCTAGGAAACAATACCTTTAAGAAAAAAACAAGTCAAAAAATATACTCGTAATAAAAAATAGTAGTCCTAAAAATTTGAGCAGCATTTCATCTATTTCTTTAACATTCCCAAATTAAGGAAAAACAACTTTAACTCTAAACCACCAGCTACCAGTCCAAAAGAGATCAATATGAGTAATATATATATATATAACATTACTAAATGCATAATAAAGCACCGCCAAACAAATTTATAAAACACATTTTAACTCCAACCAACAACAATAAAACTAAAATGGTTTAATAAAACCAAAAGTGTTCAATAATAATATGTTCTTAGTTCAGATAGCAAAACAGTGGGTGCAGATAGCAAAACAAAACATGGTCAGAAAAAAAGGGTGCATAAGCAACAAAAATGGTGCAAAGAGGAAAAAAAGGGTGGTAGGGTTTCCCTTACCCTAGTGGCCGCGGCCAATGCAATGAGAGGAGAAGGGAAGGAGTGTTGCCGCCGGAAAGGAACGGAAGGGAAGGGAGCGCACGCCGCGCCGCGCCGGAACGGAAGGAGAAGGAGAAGCTTGCTCCGTTCACGGCCGAGGGAGACGGAGGAGAAGCTTGCTCACGATGAGGGACTAAGTTGACAAACGGAGAAGAGGCTTGACGGAGGGGAAGAAGGAGCTTCACGGCCGAGGGAGACGGTGGAGCTTGAGGGAGAAGGAGAAGTTTAGAGAGAGAGACGGAAGAGCTTGAGGGAGAAGGAGAAGTTTAGAGAGAGAGACGGAGGAGCTGTGAGACGCAGGAGACGTATGTTACCAAAAAAAAATTTGGTTTTATTAAATTCTGCAGGAAACGAGGGCGCTCCACTGGAGCGCCCAGGAAAGGCACATACGAGGGCGCTCAGGAGCGCCTTCCTTTCATCATAATTAAAAAAAAAAAATTCACCCAGGTAACAAGGGCGCTCCAAGGGAGCGCCCTGGAAAACACACAAAGAGGACGCTCCAGTGGAGCGCCCTGGAAACCTAACTAGAAAAACCAAAGAGGGCGCTCCAGTCAAAGAGGGCGCTCCACTAGAGCGCCCTGGAAACCTAACCAGAAGAACCAAAGAGGGCGCTCATTCATCAAAATTATAAAAAAAAATTCACGCAAAGGAACAAGTAAAAAGGAAAAAAAATATTGGAGGGCGCTCCCTTAAGCGCCCTCTAAAGAAGTGTATGTAAAAAAAACATTAATGACAAGGGCGCGCAGTTGGAGCGCCCTTTTATCCTACCTATAAGGGCGCTCCCGCCCGTATTTGGAGCGCCCTGGTATTTAAACGATTGTTTTAGACGCTAGCCAGCACGGGAGCGCCCTAAAGGCAGTGTTCTAATATCCTCAAATTAGCGTAGTGTCTGAAATTTATGTGCTCCAGCACGCAAAAGTGTGCTTGAGCACACTTTTTGGGAAATTAACTTTTGCACATTTTTCCTCTTTGGCTGCTTTTGAATTTTCTTTATCTTCTTCCCAAGCCTGAAAAAGGGTAATTTCCTCATCAAAATGGCTTCAAAACTCCAAAACTAAATTAAAAACTACAAAAACTGAATTCAAGCAATAAAAGGGCAATTATGGGCTCAATTAAGAACAATTATCATTTCAAAGTGTTAAAATTACACCTAAAAGTTACTAATTCTAAGCACTTATCACTTGCTTAAGGGGAATCAAACATGTACCACTTGAACCAACCCTTTTGGTTATTATAGAGAATTGAGATAATTAAGGAAACTTATGACTAAGATAAACATATTAAAATAACTTAAATATGTTTTTAGTCCCTAAAATGTTAGCGAATTTTGTGTTAGTCCCTATAAAATTTTTCACCTAAGTTTAGTCCCTCATTAATTTTCCGTTTCTAAGTTTAATCATTGCCGTTAATTTGCACGGTTAAGTGATGACCTGCCACTGTTACAGTCCGCTGATGTGTTTATATTTAGGCTGACATGGCTGCCATGGTGAATTTTTCTGAAATTATTTTCCCCCAATTTTTTTTTAATTCTTAATTCCAATATTATTATTAAAAAAATTAAGAATATTGGAATTAATAATTAAAAAAAATGGGGAAAAATAATTTTAGAAAAATCCATTGTGGTAGCCATGTCACGTTAATAATTAAACTTGAAAACAGAAAATTAATGAATTAAACTTGAAAACAGAAAATTAATGAGGGACTAAAGTTGGGACTAATTTTTCAGGGACTAAAAACATATTTAAGAAATTAAAAGTTATTACAACTAATTGAATTTTTTGAAAAAAATTAATATATACTTTACAAACGATAAACAAATGATAATCAAACCCGATTTGCTGTGGTTGAAATAAAAGTATTTCAAAAGCACATTCAAACGAACTTGGGTTATAAAAAAGGGAAATAGATCATTGCTATAGTTTATTAAAATAACTATAATTTTTTTAAAAAATTATATTTTAAATTTTAAGGATATAAAATTATCCTAATAAAGTTTCATGATCAATTTTATTTAATATTTTTTCAATTAGTAATAAAGTCACATTATTAAAAAATGAAATTATTATTAGTAACTATTTAAGAAAAAGAATTATAGTAAAAAGAGGATCTATATTTTAATAGAAAAGTCTTTACTCATAATATTCTTTATCAATTAATTAATAATTATTTTTATTTTTTAAATATTAGTAATTAACCATTGATAAAAATTTTGGACTTATGAATTTTTAAATATTAATAATTAACCATTAATAAAAAATTTGTACCTTTATTTATTTTTAGTTAACCTCTCAAGCATGAGAAGCTAGGAAGCAGACTTAAGTAAAACACGCAACATCACTTATACATTGGTTACAAGAAAAGAGAGAAGATTACCTTCTCACAAACTACAACATGCAACATGTTGGCCTACTCTTACCGATTCCATTGCATATTATTTTTAGCCACACACAAACTAAGCACTACACTGTAAACGAACGATGTTGATCGACCATATATATCTAGTGTTACAATAATAAAATTAAAGCACTATTACTTATCAACCTATAGCTAGCTAGCTAGTTGCATGCATATGCAATTTCATTACTGATCCCTGCCGCCCTTGTTCCTGTTCCTTCCAGTGTCACCACTACCAGTAGTATTTGCTTCTTGTCCCCACTGACCTCCACCAGCATCAACACCAACACCAGCGGTTCCATAGCCAGTAGTGGCACCAGTGTTAGCGGCATATCCAGGAGGCATACCAGTAGTGCCATATACAGCAGTGTAACGATATTCAGTGGTCACATTAGCATCACCCATGCCACCATATGCTCCTGTTGCATCACCACCAGCAGCGCCTCCATATCCAAGACCAACATTCCCCATGGTCCCATAAGCATAGGGGGCTACTGGGTCTGTGGCAGTTCTGGTTCCGAATTCGTCATTCTTGTTAACATCGCGGTCACGGTCACGGTCACGGACATCCTCGGTACGGACATCCTCGGTATGGTTCTGAAATTCCTCACGGCGTGGTTGTTGCTGTGCCATATTAAAGAAAATAATTAATATTGTTTCGATGAGTTGGGGTGGGATACTCCTGTAAACAAATTGGTATTGTATATATATTTGAGAGGTTAAGCGGTGAGGAGTGCCACCTTAGCTTACACAACATCTGCCACGTTAGTTTGGATGGATTGTATACACACATATCTTCAACACGTATAAATATCATAGTATAATCTATACAAATTTTTACAACGTTTTTTTTTCAAAGAATATTGAGTAGAATTTTTTATCTTTGCTTCATGAAGATGCACTTAATCATTATGAGATAGCATTAAATGTTCTTCATCCTGTTATACATGAGACAACACTGACACTGTACAATGTTGCAGCGCTGTTCTGACTACTGCAGGTCTGTTGCGCAACATGTCCTCTTTGGTGCTTGCTTTTCAAACCTTAGCCAAAAGTGATCTTTTGTCTTTCCAGATTATGTTATAAGGTTGCATGAAGGATTGAGTCAAATTTTAACCTGCCACGTCAGAAATGCCTTGGCTTCAGATAGCTTGCCTTCATATGCCTCTTCCGTCTTTGGATCATACTTTAGACTTCAAATAAATCTTCAGAACCTTGTGCCTAGATACATGACTTGCTTTAGATAGCTTTTGTACTTCAGTTTGATGGCCTTATCTGAAACATCATAACATCATTAAAAATTTCGTGAAGACTTATTCAGAGTTTACTTAAGTTTATTATCATCAAAATCTTAAATGTGGGGTGTCTTAGACTCAAAAAGTCTTGAGACTCAACACAACAGGCATAAATCCTTGATTTTCAGAATTAGGACATTAAAAAAATAATTTGACAATTGACAGACACATATAATGGTTTCTTTTTACAATTTCAACACAGTAAGTTGTAATTGAAATTTCTATTTGAAATTAAAAAAAACCCTAAATGAAATATGACTGGATGAACTAAGGTGCTATTCAATTGCCGAATCATTTTCATTAAAGGTTACTAGACAAGTTGACACAAAATTAAAAATTTGTTTGCCACATTAGCATAAAAGTTAACGGTGTTAATTAAAGGGGACTAAATTAACTTATGTGATTTCATAATATAATTTTAAACTTTAGGGACTAAAACCACATTTGGTCATACTTCGGGGACTAAAAACTTATTTAACCCTTTAAATTATATGTATTAGATAAAACCATAATTTTTCACATTCATGTTAATTATCAATGCTTTAAAGTGAATATCATGTCAAATCTACTTAATCATATATGAATATATATAATATAATTACTTCTAAAATAATTAATTACTTGTTCTAAGAGTTGGGTGTGACTGAACTACTGATTAAAAAAATAACTATTATTAAAAAATAACATACCTCAATTCAATGTAGGTTAAACTAAAATAAATTAGTTTTTTTTAGATTAAATAAATAAATGCTAACACACTAGTTGCTTTACATAATACTGGCATATTTGTAGTTTTATAAATTAAATATGATTTTTAAATTTTCAAACTTTGATTCACTTGGATTTTATAAATCATTCCCCCACAAATTTTTTTGGGCAACTATCCTTAATTTCACTGGTTAAAGGGGGTAAGAAGAAACAAGCCTAGACAATGATTTAGCACGTTATGATTTGGTAAATTTAGGCATTTTACAATGGTATTACATTTAGGAATGAGTGATATATTATATTTATCTACTAGATTTGATCAAAGTTAGATTCTAGAATTTGATTTTAACTAAAGTTCAGAGAGTTGCTATTTTGTTTTCAAATTGGTGTGTTAATCCCCTAGCCTCTAAGTTGGAATATATGGTACTAATTGAAGAATCTCTCCAAAGTTAACACGTTTGCCTAAATATACAGATCAAATTTTATCTGTTTATGAACCATTGATGATACCCTCGCGTTGATGACATTAAATAGGAATTAAAAATATCTTTTTAAAACTCATACACTTATTCATTAATTAATAATTTCTTAAATTAACTCTCGACTCAATTCACAAATAATAATACTAAAAAAATCTTTCCTCAAATAGAAATGTTGAAAAGTATGAATATATAACCATTAATCATTTTCCTATAAATTAACTTTGACTATTTTACCAATAATAAAAGAATTGACTTTGAAAGAAATATTGAAAAGTGACAATATATAATTATTAATTAATTTCTTAAGTTAACTCTTTGACTCAACTCACCAAATAATTAAAAAATAATTAATTCATAAAGAAAGATAGAAAATAGTGGATACATAATTATTAATTAAGTTCATAAAATTACTTTTATTTCTATTCAAAAAATAAAAGAAATAAATCCTAATTGCTTTGGAAAAAAAGTTGACTAAAAAATAAATGACGATAAGTATGAATCTAACGTTACGTTAGAGAAGAAAGGATATAAACTCGTGCTACGAGTGAACTTCACCAATTTCATGTTGCGATATTGGTGGTTATCATTGCCATTTGTTGTAAAGGTCTAAAAGTCAATACGCGTTACCAACTTAACTCTTTTGTAACTCTTTTGTAAGCTAGGATCACATTGAGGGTATTTAAAAAAAGATTTAAAAGAATAAGGAGAAGAATGAAAGAAGGAAAAGGGAGAAAATTAAGGGTTATGGAAGGAGCGGATTTGATCAACAAACTTCCTGAAGCACTTCTTGCAGATATCGTGTCTCTACTTCCTGGCACTGAAGGTGTGAGAACTAGTGCCCTTTCCCAACGATGGAAACCGTGTGGAAGCAATCTTCCCGTCTCAACTTCGACCAAAAACAAATGTTGAAGCCTTTGATTGAAAATTATCTCTAATCTACAAATCCAAACAAGTGTTTTGCCTCTGCGTTGCTTCATAAGGTAATGTTAGAGACATAGTGTAAATCAAATCATGTATCTTATCTATAAGCTTAATAACCGAGTTTCTTAGTGTTTGATTTTTGTTACCCCCATTTTTCAAAGAAGTTAAATTTTAGCACCAAGTTTGATTTCTTATTGTGGGGACTGGACGTAGCCTAGGGAGTGGGTGAACCAGCATAAATCTCTGTGCATCTCTTCTTTCTATCTTGCTCACTTAAATTACATTTACAAATATCTGAAGCTCAGCTTGACTCACTTAACTTACGTAAAAGATCTTAATATTAATCACAACTAAATTGTCAAGCTTATCTTTACGTCTCTCATTTAAATATAACCTGAGCTTTTCTAATTTGGGTTCTCTAAGTTAATCTGAGATTCCAAGCTACTAAGCTTGAGAGATAAGCTCAGGTTGACCTTAAGTTTTTCAGGAATCAATTTTTCTAAGTCTCTATTCAACCCCCTTCTAGAGACATCCAACCAACTTCATTTTCTACATTTGGTTTGCATGATACGAAGTATAAATATTGTCCAAGTAGTGATAAATGGAAAAGAGCTGAAAAATGTTGTCAATTTTTTAAGCCATTTTATGAGATCACGACCTTGATATCTGGGTCATCTCACCTAACTTCTAATTTGTATTTCATGCAAGTGTGGAAAATTGAGTGCCTATGTGCATGAAAATTTACTCAATGAGGATGAGGTGCTTAAGGAGATGTCTGGTAGAATGAAAGTGAAATTTGACAAGTATTGGAGTGATTATAGTGTGGTGCTTGCTATTGCCAATGTTCTTGATCCTAGGATGAAATTTACATTTTTGGAGTATTGTTAAACTTGGTCTTGATCCAACCTCTTGCCAAGCAAAGTTTAAAGTTATGAGATGCAAGTTGTATGCTCTATTTAATGAGTATGTCAAGAGGTCAAGTAGGGAATCATCTTCATCTATTACTCATCATCAATCTCATGCTAAAGTTCAACCATCTCAATTTGCTCCCAATGTTGATAGCTTTCAAACTAATGTTCCTCAAGGAATTATGGATGTAAGAATCAAATAGTAGAAGTGTGTGGTAGGTCACAATTGGACATTTATTTGGATGATCCAATACTCTTACAAAATATCATCCAAAACTTGATGTCTTACAATATTGGAATGAAAACAAAATTCGCTTTCCGGATCTTGCTTTGTTGGCTTGTGATATTTTGAGCATTCCAATAACAATTGTGGCTTCTGAATTCGTTTTTAGTATTGGCTCACGGGTTCTTAACAAGTATAAAGTCCCCTTCTTCCTGATAATGTGCAAGCTTTGATGTGTACAAGAAATTGGTTATTAGGATTTGAGTTGGAAGGTACCTAATTATTACAAGTTATGAATTTTATGTTATATATATCTTTATTTTATTCATACATAAATTTCTTTCTATTTTAATATTTTTACTTTTTTATTAGAGTTGTAGGAAATGAAGACCAAGATATGGTGGTTGAGACAAAGAGTGATCCACAAAATTAATGTTGGGTCAAACTTGCAAACCATTTTGGAAGAAAATAAATGAATGATTTTATCTTATTTCAAATCTACTTATGTTATTTTAGTTGTATTAGAACTCACACTAAGAGATACTTGATAACTCTAGTGTTGGATTGTTGTTAATGGTGGTGTTTACTATTTACAATTGACACTTAAATGTTGTGTTAATAAGTGATAGATACCTCATGACTATTAGACTATGTGTTGTATTTTTAATCACTTTAGTCTACTCTTTAGTCTTTATGTTTGGTGAATGTTGATGTTAGTAAATTACTTTATAATCTTTTATTTAAGGATTCAAGTGAATTAATTTATAAAGATTCATTTCTAATTTATAAGATAAAAACTAAAATTTACGTTTTTTTAGAAATTTTTTGAATTAATTTAAATTCTATTTTTTTAAATACATTGGCGGGCTGGCCCGTAGGTTGGTCTACAAACCTGTGGGTTTAAACGGACTAGAAATTTGCAGGCCTATTTAAAACGTGGGCTCAAAAGGTTAAGCCTGTGTAAACCGCGGGATTCGACGGGCCGGTGTAGGCCGACCTATTACCCACTCTATTGTGACCTAAACTCCAAGTCTCTTCTCTTGACTTTTCCATGTATGTGGCAATGGGATTGGAGAGGGGTAGGATGAGAATTTTAAAAAAAATACAAACAACATTGGTGTGCGAATAGAAAAGGAGGGGTGTAGAAAGTAACTCCATACTTTTACTCACCCTAGCCCAATTGACCATAATTGTCCAAATTCGTTTTTCTTTTACCCGTCCAACTGAAGACCAAACTGGACCTATGAAGATAAACTCCATTAACAGGGCAAAAGCCCAAAGAGAGACTACAAAAAAAAACCCCAAGACCCAAAATGAGTTATGCGAAGAATACCACAATTACAATAGCAATCCAAAACAAGATTCGTTTAGCTCTAAAGGATAAGACACGACTGGACCTACCAAACCCGTCTTCAATCAAATTTGAGCCTTTGTTATTGCCACCACGTTTTTGCTATTCCCACCCCCCATGTTATTGTAAAATTTAAAATCCCTAAAGTGCCCTTAAAGTTACTTTTATACCTTATTTAACCTTTATAGCTTGTTGTGTATTCCTCTACTACGAAGACAATGTGGTTCCTCTACTATTGTGATATTTTCTGCATCTGCTATCATCTTCATTTTGCTAGTTGATTCAAGTATTGGTTTTGATCAGAAAATCATTGTAGAAATCCAGTATGTGCTTCATTTTAATCAATATTTGAGGTAAGTTGTTTGATTATAGTAGTATTTTTTTTACCCACTTTGATACATTGTACCTATTTCTGGGGGTTAGCGTGAATTTTTCACGGTTTTACAGACACTATTATCCGTAAAGATAGTACGAACAACAATGTTCGTATGTGTTAAGTGAAAAACTACGGACACACATGTCCGACAAACATCCGGACAAGGATGTTCGTATTAAAACATGGCAATCCTCCGGACATACTCATTCGGACTTAGTAAAAATAGCAGAACGGACAACCTTGTCCGTATGAGTTCCACGGACACCCTTGTCCTTAGACTCTGTACGAACTCTGCGGACAGCCTTGTCCATATGAACTCAACGAAGTTCATACGGATGATCGAGGTCGTACTCAATCAAATAAAATGAATTAAAGTGCAGTAAGGGTTTGTTAACCCAAAGTCGTTTCCCAAGGAATTCATTCACAAATTCAGATTTTCAATTTCAAAACAACTCACACACACAGGGGATTTTTATTGATGTTCATACCAATTTCTAAATTTCTAAAACAAAATTTAAATTCCAGAAAGAATTCAAGAAAAACGGATTGGGTTCTCTACCTTATTCACAATTGGATCTATCATAGGTTCATACAAAATTCCTCAAATCCTTGACAGCAAGAAAATCGGATTAAGCATCCTTGATAGTTTTCACAGTAGAATTAAGCAAACTAGCATGAATCCTAATTTCTAATCCTTGGAATTAAGAAAACCATGAATTCATTTCAGATTTAAGCAACCTAAAATGTGAGATTAGATTCAAATTAAAATTCGAATTTCATAAAGCATGCAACTCAAATTCAGATTCAAACCTAAGCATCAAGAAATTAGGAGAAGAAATCATAATTTTGTCCAAGAAATTAGAAGATGAAAATTGAAAATAGAACCTCAATTTCCTTTGTGAATTCAACAGAGAAACAATCCTTGAAGCTTAGCCTTCCATTCCATGGAGGAGAAATTCGAAAATTGAAGAAGAGGAGAAGAAGAAGAGCCAAAACCATAGTTATAAAAACCGGACCGGACCGGACCGGTCAGTTCAACCGGTCCGGTGAGTGGTCCATATCATGCAAAAAACCGGCTGGTTCCAGAACCGGTGGGAACTGGTCAAGAACCGGTCGAACCGGCAAAAAACCGGTGTCATCAAACCGGTTGAACCGGTCAGTTTTTAAATTTTCAATTTTTTTGTTTTTTTTTTGTTTTTTATTTAATCTAAAATATTTTTGTGATAAATAAGAATAAATTTTTAAGTATTGCACATAAATATTTATTATTTAGTCAATTATTATTAATTGTTTATTTTATAATATATATAATAAGGTCCTTTATATTTATTTGTAATCTTATATATCTTGATTTCTTTATAATTTTATGTTATTTTATTACTTAAAATATTATATAATATTAAAATATATATTTATTTATTACCCGGTTCGACCACGGTTGAACCAATGAACCGTGAACCGGTGCCTTTACCGGTCAAGTTTTAAAAACATTTGCCAAAACCGTCCAAGAAGAGAAAAGAGAAAAAGAGAGGGAAAATGAAGAGTCAAATTCTAAAATTCTGAAAAATGAGGGAAAAGTGTTTAACTATTCAGCAACACACCTATTTATAGAGCCTAAATCACTAACAATCTGATTAGGTCTTAATTGGGCCGAAATTAATTAAAAAAGGCCCACAAACTAATTACAAAACTAAGCAAATTCGGATTTGCAATAGGCAGCACCAGTAGGCAATTTTGAAATAGCAGTTGATCCTAATTCCTTAGTGGGAATATGGTCATATAGCATATCAAATTAAAGCCCCGGAAGTTAGCTTTCCAATGCCACTGGAATCACTCAAATTGGACACATATAGCTCCAGATATCATCAAAACAAGACAGGTAGGTCAGTAGGCTTAAAAATCTGAATTTAAACAACATTAACAATTAAAGCCCAATTTGGTAAATTCCAATTAAAACAGTGGATTTAATCACAATTATAGTCCAAGAAAGCTAAGATTAATTATGCAAAGTGTGAAAAAAATGTGTTCATCAACGGACAAGGTTGTCCGTGGAGTTCATACGGATAAGGGTGTATGTACTCCACGGACATCCTTGTTCATATGAGCACCACGGACAGGCTTGTCCATATTTGATTATTTGAGCTGAATATGAATATAGACAGCCTTGTCCGTATATAATTTTTTTTTGTCTTAACCTATGAGAATATGCAGTAATGGAAGGAAGGTGATGGGACGAAAAAAATAAAGAATTCAATGCGGAATATGACTATGAGAATGATGTAGAGGTAATATATATATATATATATATATATTTACACACACACACACATATATATATATATTATTTAGGATTAAATTATAAACTAAATGTGAATTTAAATGCTGATGTTTTGATGTGACAGAGAACCCTATGGAGGAGATGACTGATTACTCAGATACTTATACGACGAATGAGATAAGTTAAGTAAATTTTTAAGTCCTTCATACATATGTTTAAGTGATTTGTGTGATGCTAATATTGAACTTTGTGTCACCAGATGTTTGGCAATCGAGATGAATTGTTGAAATGGGTGCATGAAACAGCAAAGGCACATGGTTTTGTTGTAGTTATTGTGAGGTCAGACGTGGGAGGGAATGGTCGGAGAACAACGCTAGTATTGGGTTGTCAAAGGAGAGGAAAGTATAAACCATACAAGAATCAGTTGATCCGTAAAGTTACTGGTACAAAAAAATGTTATTGTCCTTTCAAGCTGAGAGGGAGACCAGTAAGTACATATGATGGCTAGAGACTTAATGTAGTTGTGGTTATCACAATCATGATGTTACAGAAAAATTTGGAGGGTCATGCTTATGTTGGTCGTCTAAATGCTGATGAGTTGTCCTTAGTTAATGACATGACCAAGAATATGGTTAAGCCTAGAAATATCTTACTAAAATTGAAGGAGCACAATAAGGATAATGTGACTACCATCAAGCAAATTTATAATGCCCGACAAGCCTGTCGAACATCACTAAGGGGTCCACGGACAGAAATGTTAACACCTGATGAAGTTTAATGGAAAGAGATAACTATGTATATTGGCATAGAAGACATGAGGACTTGGATGTTGTTAGAGAAATTGTATGGACACATCCGAATGCATTAAAGCTGCTAAATTTATTTTGTATTGTGTTAATTATTAACACCACTTACAAAACAAACAAGTACAGGTTTTGCTATTGCTTGAGGTTGTAGGTGTTACTTCCATTGAGTTGACATTTTCAGTGGCTTTTGTAACATCCCAAAATTTAGAAATTTAGAAATATAATTTAAATACGTATAATTATATTTCGATAACGTTAGCTGTAAAAAATAGAAGTTATACATTAATAATAATAAATATTAATATACCTGTATTTATGAGATAATAATAATATAATATTATAAATATTAGGAGAGACATCAGATTATTAGGATCTTAATCAAATATGGTCATATTGAATATAAATATAGTAATTATTATATTAATAAAATAATATCAGGATTAGTAATGATAATCTTACGAGAGAGATATGGTTAGTATTTTAAATTAGGATAAGATTTTAAAATAGGAATAATGAGATAACGAGGATTAAGGATAAGGATCAATACAAATTGAGGATAAGATTTAATTATAAGATTGGAATTTAAATTTGAATGTAGATGGTTAAGGACTCCGTAATATACTAATAATTCCTAATATAAATAAATAAATAAAATAAAATAAATGGAAGAAATAATAGTATTATTATTTTAATAATATTAATTGATTAAATAAGAGGAATAATAATAGTATTAGTAATATTAATATTTTTATGAATAATGTTATTTAACAAAATAAGATGAGTGGGTGAGGGTGGGTCCAACCTAGTTAGTATTTAAGTAAGGAGGGGTTACCAATTCACCCTAATCCTTTTTTTTTCAAAACGTTAGAGAGTGAAACTTTAAGGAGGGGAGAAACGATTCCACAAGGAGAAGGTGCTGCAGAGTAGATCAGTAAGAGGGAGCCACCATTCGCTTTTGGGATTGTCATCTCTAAGGTACAGTGGGGGGAGAGGGTGCTGCTTATATGTGCATGTGGGGGGTGCTTGGGTAGTAACCTAAGACTTTAAAATTCGTATTAATAATTGATATATTGAGTATGGATGATGAAAACTGTAGATTGATGATTGATTGTATGATTCTTGATGAATCTTGAGTGGATTGAATGAAATAATATGAATAGAGAAAAGGGGATTAATAAGGGTCTGATGATTTGGGGTTTTGATGGGAAAACCTTGTAAAACTGTTAAAGATTGATACTTTGGTGGAGTTTGATGAATATAAACGCATATAAATGATGTTTTGATGAAAAGGATTGATTAGAGAGTGAATAAGAGAGGTTTAGAATTGTAGAGATCGCGATAACTGCGATCTGCGTCGCGGGTAATCGATTACCAGGGTGGTAATCGATTATCAGAGCTTTCTGGGCAACCAGGAGGGCTGTTTGCTTGCAGGTAATCGATTACAGAGATGCTATAATCAATTACCAGAGAGTTTGTGTGTTGGTAATCAATTACAGAGGTTTGGTAATCGATTACTAGGGTGATTGCTTGCAGGTAATCGATTACCAAGGGTTGGTAATCAATTACCAGAGACTTTGTTTGCGGGTAATCGATTACAGGAGGCGTGTAATCGATTACCAGTGTGGATTGGTGATTTCTGGTGATGAATGATTGCTCATATTGAGTTTGATGCATTATATGATGATGATTGCTGATATTTGGTGATGCTAAATGATGATTTATGATGATGATGATGATATTTAATGATGAAAATGATGATGTATAAAATGATACTTGACGATGTATGATGATGAGGTTTGATGATGAGTACGATGTTGATGATGATGATGTATATATGTATTTATGATGATGATAATTATGATGACCGGTGATATTTGTGATGATGATGATTGGTGATATTTATGATGATTTGTGATGAGAATGATTGATGATGATGATGTTAATGTTGTGCCTGAGGCTAACTCAGGGAGGTGAATAGTGTACCTGAGTCTAACTCAGGGATGTGATGATGATGATGATATAACTAATCTCATGATGTTTATGATGTCTTGAGCATATATGATG
This sequence comes from Sesbania bispinosa, assembly GCA_026901365.1. Classification (NCBI taxonomy): domain Eukaryota; kingdom Viridiplantae; phylum Streptophyta; class Magnoliopsida; order Fabales; family Fabaceae; genus Sesbania; species Sesbania bispinosa. Next base: position 212,328 of record QLOH01000385.1, read on the forward strand.
TTGTACTTAAGATACACAAGCCCAGTGAGGGGTGGAGTGTAGCTCAGGGAGGTGAGTATTGTACCTGAGTCTAACTCGGGGAGGTGCGTATTGTACCTGGGTCTAACTCGGGGAGGTGATTATGGTACCTGAGTATAATTCAGGGAGGCGAGCGATCATTATAATAATATGGATTATGGTACCTGAGTATAACTCAGGGAGGTGAGCAATGAGTATGATAATAGTGATTATGGTACCTGAGTATAATTCAGGGAGGCGAGCGATGATTATAATAATATGGATTATGGTACCTGAGTATAACTTAGGGAGGTGAGCAATAAGTATGATAATAGTGATTATGGTACCTGAGTATAATTCAGGGAGGCGAACGGTGATTATAATAATATGGATTATGGTACCTGAGTATAACTCAGGGAAGCGAGCAATGAGTATGATAATATTGATTATGGTACCTGAGAGTAACTCAGGGAGGTGAACGATGATTATGATGATATTGAATATGGTACCTGAGGTGTACAAGCCCAGAGTGGGTGAAGTACAACTCAGGGAGGTGAATGATGATTATGATGATTATGATGATATTGATGATTACGATGATATTGATGAGTATGATGATTATGGTGATATTGATAATTATGATGGTTATGGTGATATTGATGACGTTGTTGGTGTATATGATGATGGATGAATATGTCTTATATATGATGATATAAAAAAATGAGTTATATGATGATGCTATGATTTTGTAATGATGAAATGAGTAATAGGTGCTGAGAATAGAGTAGGCGAATTATTTGGTGAATGAGGATAGAAGAATTATATGATGATATCGATGGATTGTTATATGATGATTTATAGATGATTATTATCTTATGAATTATTTGATGTTTGGGTATGTGGTGTGATTGATGATGATGTTGTTTATATGAGGGTGAGTATAGGGTAGCCTCCTATGTGTATGTATGAGTAGTATTCTTTTCCTCACCGTTACACTGTGGTTATTTTACAGGTGATGATGATGACACCACTGGTGTCGAGTTTTGATTAAAGGGAGTGTTGCTCTGGTACATGTGATATCAGGGCATATTATTGGGGGTTCTTTTCTTTATGTTACTAGATAGGAAGGATTTTGTAAACACTTTTAAATGCCCTACATGGCGAGTAGGATGCTTTAATTATTGATAATTTGGAGATTTCGCTGCTTGTGTATTTTGAAAACCTTTGAGTTCTATTTTCGTTTTAATTAAGTTGTTTTAACAATGAATGAGGTTTTAAATGAAGAGATATGTGAACCTTTTTACCCGTTGAGGGGTATTGTTTTGAAAAATATTCGACTTATGAATTGTATAAGAGCTGGGGTAGAAGGGTGTCACAACTTTTGCTTACATGGAACAAGAAAAAATCAGATAACTTCATGTGGGTGTTAGAGAAGTTAAGAAGCATAATTCTTAGATCTGATGCATCACCTCAGGTTATTGTTACTGATAGGGATGTTGCATTGATGAATGCAGTGGAGAAGGTTTTTCCTGATGCTACTCAGGTACTATGTCAATTTCATATTGATAAGAATGTCAAGGCGAAATTCAAGACCTATGTGTCTCACACACAAGAATGGAAACCTATTATGGATGTTTGGATGAGTTTAATGCATTCATCCACATAAAGTAATTTTGAGATGCAATTGGCGTATTTCGAACAAATGTGCTTACCTTTTGGTATGTTCTTGAATTATGTGAAAAATAATTGGCTCATTCCTCATAAAGAAAAGTTTGTTGATGCATGGATCAATAAAGTGATGCGTCTAAGCACGACCACGACTAATAGGTATTATAATTTAAACTTATAAAATGGATGCTATTGTTTTGTACATAGATGGATAGATTAATGTAATCTCCGTTTTGTCAGGGTTGAGAGTTCTCATTCAAGGTTGAAGAACATACTTCAAGATTCTCGAGGTGACTTGTGCAATTGTTGGGATGGTATGAACAACATGATCACACTCCAGCATACAGAAATTAAAGCTTCATTTCAGAGGAGCATAACCATAGTTGAACACAGCTTTAATAATCCTCTTTACAATGAACTTAGAGGTTTATTGCCTCGTAATGCTTTGGCTCTTATTGATGATGAGAAGCAACACATTAACTATGTCGGTATCGACAGTTCTGCTTGTGATTGCACTTTGAGGAACAAATATGGATTACCTTGCGCATGCCAGCAGCCCGGTAACAATAATAACTTTTAATATATTTGCAATTAGATCTTTCATCATTAAACTAATTGCATGGGGAACCATATTCCTGTTACTAAGGTTCATACCCATTGGATGATACTGACATTTAATGATGGGGGCATTGATGATCCTGGTTGTGGATTATCAATTCAACCTGAGTGTGATGAAGTCTTAAGGAGATTCGAACAACTTGATCTTTCTGGAAAGGTGGTGCTGAAGTCTAAAATGCATGAAGTTGCATATCCAGAGACCACTTTCATGTGTCCCCCTCCTGACGAAGTTAAGACTAAAGGTGGGGTAAAGGGAAAGTGCAAGTCCAAATATTCCACTAAGTGTGATCCCTTATTCTTTGAGCATGTGGATGTCATGCATTCACAACATGAAAGTTCTTCTACTCACCTAGCTGCTTTTAAATCTTGACCTAGATGCAAAAAATAGGTGACTATTTTAGATCAGTTTCCTTCAACTTTACATCCATTTATCGTCAAGGTAGATGATGTTGAAGCAGATGGGAATTGTGGGTATCGTGCAATTGCTACATCATTAGGTTTTGGTCAAGATTCTTGGCCTGTAACCCGTGGTGACTTGAGTAGAGAACTTCTAAACTACCATGCTCAATATATTAAATTATTTGGTGGAGTTGACCGCTATAATCAGTTAAGGATGTCTTTATTTATTGATTGTGGGAAAATAGTTTCAGTTAACAAGTGGATGACACTACCTGATATGGGATATATCATAGCATCAAGGTATAACTTGGTGCTTGTTTCACTATCGAAATCAGGATCCATGACATTTTTCCCATTTAGAGGACATCCAAAATTATCACATCAAATTATTTGCGTTGGATACGTTTATGGTAATCACTTTGTTCAGGTATTAAACTATTCTTATATTAACTTTTTTCATAAATTTTTTATATTATTTTGATTTAGTCTTGACATTATGCTTTGCAGGTTGAATTGAAGGATGGATGTCCTATACCCCCCACTGCTTTACAGTGGTGATCGAATCGCCTGCTAGAGGCCGAGGCTTGGGAGTTTCCATATTACGAGAGAATGACTGCATTTATGTGCTTATTTGGTGACAATGAGACCCAACATGTACCTACCATCATTGATTTGTTGTAATCTCACATTAACTAGATAATGAAGGAACGAGTAACCTTTATAAAACTCAATACATAATCCAACAGGGTTTATCAGACCATACAAAATACATATATAAACAATAGATCATCTAAGAGGTGGAACCGTCCCTACCCTTCCTCTTCCGATAGTATGTGCAAGTGATCCTCGTGCATTGATACTGCTGGCCTAACTGGGCCATCCTCAACGCCTCATGTGTTAGCATCTCACCATCCGACCCTGGTATGACCATGTCCATACTCAATAATGCATGAAGTCTCTCTGTAGTTCTCACAAAAAGAACCTACATCATAACAAACATGTAAGTAATTAACGAACAAATTTTATATGTTAAAATTGTTTAATGCTATTTCATAAAGATATACCTGATGAGAACTATCGCCTGGGGTCCCACTAGGGATATCCTAGCTCCCACCGAATGTCGGCACTCTACGAGGCAATGGATCATGAACTCTATCCTCATGTGGTATAAGATATGGATATGAAACCAGTCGAAAACCGGTCCAAATATCCATGAATGCACTCCCCTGCATGAGTGACAGGAGGTCTCCTCCTACTCTCATCCAATAAGTGGTCGTGGTAGTGGAGGAAATGGGCATGAACATCAGCTGAGGGAGGCACTGGCAACTACACATGTGGTGAAGGGGGAATGCTCTGTATATGTGTAACACCCGCGTTTTACCGTTTTTGTCGTTTTGAGTGTTTTATTGGATTTTGAGTGATTAAAATTATTTTTAATCATCAAAATTTATATTTTGGATTTAGAATTAAATTTTCTATTTTTAGGGAATTTCTGGGAATTTTTGGGGTTTTTCTGTGAAAATTACCTTTTTACCCCTCCTATCCCTTGAACCGGGCCCGGATACTCTTGATCCGGGCCAGAAAATTTGCACAAACCTTCCATTTTCCTCCTAGAAGACCGTGCATAATGCAGCCTTGGTGCATGAGAGACACTTGTCTCATCCTTTCTCCCTTCCAAGACAAGTGTGTAGCTTATGAATTTATGGCATTAAAAGACTAAAAACAATTACTTCTTTCTTTTTCCTACATGCAAGGTTCCTTTCACTCTCTCATTTCTCTCATCCTTTCTTCTCCTTGGCCGTGAGCCATTCACCATTTTCTCTCCAAAACTTTCATCCTCCCTTAAACACAATCAAGCCAAGGTTCCATCTTTGAACCAAAGCTTCAAATTATAAGTCTTCTAGCCTTGAAAAGTCCTTGTTGGTGACTAAAAGAAGCATCTTTGGGGGCTGTTTTTGGGGTCAAATTCTGCACCTATTTCCTTGAGAGTTTGAGGTAAAGGGGGGGGGGGAGAACTTGGACTCTAGTAAGATTTGTAACTAGAGTCAAGGATTTGCCCTTAAATCCTTGTCTTTTCTCTTGTTTTTCCTTGAAAAAAATCACTTTTGAGCTTTTCTTTGAGCAAATGTTTTGGATTCTTGGAGCTGGGTTGTTTACATGTTTTTAAGTTTATTATGATGCTTGGAATGTGCTTGGATTGTGGTTGTTTATGCATGCAAGCCCAGAATCAATTTTGAGAAAAATTTCCACTTTTTCCTCCTATAGCTCTCGGCCTAGAGAGAGTAAGGGGCTGCATGTGTTTTAAAAATTTTTTTGGCACTTGTAATGTGTTTGTATGATGAATCTATGAACATGCATGAAGTTGGTTGGATGTATACAATTGTTTTTTATTATTGATCTTTGAAAATTGGTGTTTTTGAGCTTGAAAATGGAGTTATGAACTTTAAAATGTATGTGGATGATTTTGGGTGAATTATTATGATATTTGGTATTTAGAATGTTTGTTGATGATTGTGTGAAAGTTTGGTGAAGATTGAATGTTGGGAAAAATTTGAAGTTTTGATGAACATTCAAGGTTGTTCTTGATGTTCATGAGTTGTTCTTGATGAAACTCATCAAGAATACCTTTTTGATCTTAAAAAGGTCAAGTGAATGTTGAAAACATGTTTTTGGGCTTAATGGTCCAAAAAGGACTAAGGAACAATTTCATAAGTAAAAGGGTTAAAATGCAAATAAAGAAAGTTTTTGAATAAAAGACTAAATTCGGATTTTCACTTTCACTAAAACAAAAGTCAACATAAAAGTCAACTTTTTGACTTATTATGAGTAAAAATGGGCTCCCATGAGTCATCCAACCTTTGGGTCCTTGATTCAGGCCCAAAGCCTTAAAAAAAAAGAGTCAATGACTCATTTAAAAGTCAACCAAAAATAATTTGTGGATTTGGGCTTAGATTAGAGTTGGACTTCAACTCTAATCCAAGTAATAAAAAAAATTAAAACTTAGGATTAATTAGTGGGCTTAACTAATTTAATTACCTAAGTTAATTAACCTAATTCACTTAAGTTAATTAAGTAAAGAATGATTAATTAAAGTCTAAAGTTAATTAATCTTAATGAAAGTATTAATTAAGTAATTAATCAAGAATGATGATTAAGAACTAATTAATTATGATTAACCTTAATCAAACATAATTAAAAATCCTAATCCAAGATTAAGGAAGAGATTAAGGGATAATTAGAAATTAATTAGGACCTTAAGTAAGGATTAAGACTTACTTAAAGAGGATTAAGATTAACTGTAATCCGGTTAATGAAGACTAGTTGTGATTAAAAGTTAAACCTAATCTTAATTAGTCATACAAAGAGAATTAGGATAAGTAATGCCTTCCATAAGACACAATCATAAGTCTTAGTAAATTATAGGACTTAAGTGGACATGATTATCAAGAACGCTAGTACAAACTACCTTAAAAGATTATAACCAGTATACTCTTCTTACATAAAATTTGAGAAGCTTAGTGAGAAAGTGTGGTTTCAACCCGGGATAAGGTTTAGTTCTTCTTGTAAAGAGGAGACTTTGAATCGGGCCGTACCACGGAGATGTGGTGACGTTGAATGATTCAAAGGGGCTTCGCCTGTAAGGAGGTGTTTGTTTTGAAACTTTGTTGTGTGACATGCATCATAAGGCATTGTTGATACTTAAGGTTAAAGACCTTACGACCTATATGGCAGTGACACTCGGTACAGTGTGAAACAGGTAGGATGGGTGCACTGGGTTTTGCAAAGAACACCAGCGTGTCCTCGAACGGGGATGCCAACCCTGAGGATAGTTAGGTCCCAAAAATGCTCAGGTGACGTAGGCTCGCTCCCTACTGTCGAGTAAATGGGGTACAGACTTGACTATCCTGTCGCTCTCAAGTTTTCAGGGTCAGTTGAGATTGTCTGGAAGTCGGGAAAAATTGGCCAAAAGAAAATATAAGTACCCCGCGCTAGTACAGACTCTAACTCCTGATACGTTGTACATATATGGTCAGGCAGTTGATGTTGTGCTCTGCGGATGGTGATGTTTCCCTGGGCCCACATGCATTAGTTCATATGCATCATGATAATATAAACTGTATTCTTGTGATTGAATAGTGTGGATATTATGTGTATGCTCTAGTTGCTGTATCCTACATGCTGTGAGTTCATGCGATGTTCTCACCCTTCTTTTCTGCTTTTGTTATTTCTGTCGTTGTATTTCTTCACTACATCGACAGTCGGCATCGGGGATATCCAGTATGTCGACCATGAGGATCCAGCTGCGGTGGATGCCACGAGGACAGTGGCGGGTGACCAACATTCCTAGACGGTGTGTGTTCACAGGGAGGTTCGCCTTATCATTTCTCATCCTAGCCTTCCCTTAATTCCGGAGTTGGACTTCACAGTGCCAGTGACCCTCGAGTTCGAGACGCCACCAGGACTCAGACACTATACTAATTTTCGTAACTCTCGTCGTCGTCCCGCTTCTTCTCCATCATCATGGTCTTCTCGGATGGCGACTATGGCTGAGCCAGATTCCCCTAGATACTCTCCAGCTCCTGAGGCATCACCTTCACAGACTGTGCGTCCTGATCGCATAGCAGCTCTCTCCCGAGTGAGCCAGATTTGATCGTGATAGATGACAACACGGACGAGGAGGAGGATCCTGAGGAGGAGGAGCCGGAGGAGGATTCCTCTAACGACGATCCCTCAGAGGATTTCAGGATGATCACTCTTGAAGGTGCTGGGAGGAGGAGTTGTGGATGGCTTCCTGCTGAGTCGGAGGATGATGAGTAGGACTAGCGTAGTTGTGAGTAGTTGTGAGTCTAGGTAGTAGGAGCTCTGATCTAGCGACCTCTTGTTTTGTATTTTATTGAGGTCTTATTTATTTTAGTCTACTACTGGAACTCATCTTTTGTGTGGTTATCTTGTTGGCTCGAGAAGCACACTGATACTGTGTTGTATGTATATATTTATGATGTTTCCTTCCTTATGATTGATCTTATGACTGCGTGTATGCTGTGTATGCATGCGAGGTAATACTCGTCTAGATGTTTTCGGAAAACGAGTTTCAAACTTAAGGAAAGGATATTTCATAAATACTTAAAATGAAATTAGAAATATAATAGGTTGATGAGAACTAAGCTCTTTCAAAAAAAAATATTTCCGTATTTTGACAGTTTTAAAAACAGTAAGTTCGACGGTTACGTGTTATAATGTGATATTCTTAGCGGTATAACTAAGGGTGTCGCAATATGCCCATACTATTGCAGTACCCGGTCTGGAAGATGAGGTAATGGTGCGCCACCGGATGTGATGTATCCATAATACCAACATGCATCATGGAAAGGACGATATGCCCTTTGTGTGATATACAGTGTCCATATGATGTCCGAGTGGCGTATCCGATCCAAGTATTGACGTATGTTCATAATGTCACCTACAGGACGATGAGGCCTCAACCTCCTAGACAATGGCATGCCTTCTACATAGTCAAGGCTCCTCTCTCCATGCGTAATGTGTAGAAAGTGTTCCAAGATCCAAGCCTAATAAACGGTTTATTTAACATGTAAACTATTCCAATAAGATGTTTAAAATTATTACAAGTTAACATTTATTACACTTTACCTGAAATAGTGTAGAGTAACCTGCTAGCTGACGGGTTTGATGTAAACTGGCTTCATTAAGTTTCTCATAGAGGTAAGCCAATGCTACTGCACCCCAAGCAATCTGGCCCACTAATGCCAACACTCGAAACAACTCCAAGTACTGTACTCGGACATTCGACACACTCTTATCGGTAAAAATGGCACATCCAACCAGGTGGAGCGGATATGCCCTTGCAGCGTATGTCAAACGGTTCTGCTCCACGTTGTTCTCATACACGCTACGGAGCCAACTGAGCCTAACACTAGGGCCCTGAGTGTATTCTGTCTCCGCAATTGCATCACTATATGATACCCCAAGTAATGTGACCACAACTCCTTGGCTTCATCCTTACCCAAAGATGGCAAGAAGAAGAACCTACCATGTACCGGTATATGCAGTAAGATGTTCACATCATCCAGAGTGATGGTCATCTCACCCACTGGCAGATGAAAGTTGGATGTGTCTTTGTGCCATCTCTCAATAAACGCAAACAACAAACTCATGTCAACAAGAGAGTGGGTACCCTCTACAAGTGGTCCTAGACCAGGGTCATCCACAATGTCTCTCACATAATCATTCTCTGGACTTTTAGCTTCCTCCCGCGGGTGATTACCTTTAACGTTCCCTATCCTGTAACAAACATAAAAAATAATTATTTACTTTCTAAATAAACTAACGGGCATTTACACTTAACTTAATAATTATAAATTTACCTACCGCACTACCACAAACGGCGTGCAACGTGAGACTCATATGACCTCAACAAAGAGGTATCCTGAGGACCTCCCTCGTAAACAACTTATTGTGGCACTTCCTCTATGGGTGTTGGGTCATTCCGCTGCATAGGTTGCTCAAGTTGTCGCGCTCTACGTGCTCGGGCAGATGTAATAGGCCGAATTTGCTCTTCTGCATCACCTCGACCTCTACTGGGTGAACCATCACCTCTTCCACCTCTTCTTCTCACCATATTGTAAATAAATAACAATTAAATAAAAAGAACAAAAACAACGACAAAGAAATTTAATACATATACGGACAAAAAAAATTAACAAAAAAAAATTCACATATACGGACATAGGTGTCCGTATATTTTTTTTTGCAAAAATTATTACATATACGGATACGTTTGTCCGTAAAATCTTTTGGCAAAATTTTTAAGCTTACGGACAGTCTTGTCTGTCCTTTTCACGGATCCGTGTCCTTTACGGACAATGAGGTACGGATGCCTTCCCGGACACACGTGTCTGGTGGTCATCCCATAATAAACTATTCGGACACCCATGTCCGTGTAAATTTCCGGACACAAGGGTGCGTCCGTCTTCCAGCCATCTTTCTACGGACATCCTTGTCCGTCACACTTCCCGGATTCCAGTGTCCGGTAGTTTGAGAAATGGCATCCGGACACCCTTGTCCGGATAAATGTGCCCGTGTCCGTAATGCATTATTCTTTTCCCCTCGCCTCCGTTAGCCACCCAAATCCCACTAGTTGCAGAAAAAGAAAGCAAAAGAGGGTGAGAAATGTACCTTGTACTCCTCAAGCTCCTTCCGGTTCTTCAATGGCGGAAATGCGGTGTGAAAACCTCTTCAAGTAGCGTCCAAATTTTACACGAGGGAGAAAGCGTTCGTGTCCGGAGAATGTGAAAGAGGGAAGGAAGAGAATATCATTTTTAAATTATTTACAGGGGGCAATTGTGGGATTTTATATTTTCCAATAAAATGGGGGTGAGAATAGTAAAAAATGTGGTGGCAAAAACAATCGCCTCAAATTGGGTATAGTGGGCTTGAGTTGGTTCACGGGTTTACGAGCACATTACTAATAAAGGCATTACTATACTTGGGTGCCCATGATTTGGTAGAATACTAGAATGTCAACCCCTATCGATTTGAGAGGCAAACTCCATAACATGGTTTTATGGTTATATATAATGCATAAATCCTTGAGGTGTTGAGATAATTTTAAATTTTTAAATTCCCTATTTTATTGTATTCCTTATTCCAAAGCCCAACACTTGTCACATATTTTTTTTAAATAAAAATTAAATTTAAATTAGGGACCAAAATCACACAAGCACTGAATTAGAGAGATAAAAATACAACTAATTTTTTTAAAAAATAATCATTTTACCTATAATACTGTTAGTCACATAAGTCATTATATGTCTTGTATGTCATCAAATTTAGTTAGCTATTAGATGAAAAAATAACGAATAACCCACATTCATTTAACTTTAAAAATAAGAGGACTAAATTTGAGTAAAAATAACTAGGTATAACAAAATTGCATTAAAACTAAATTAGAGTGACAAAAAATACAATTAAACCTTTAGATATTATATAGTTATAATTCATAAAATAAAACCATTAAATGTATCTAAGCCTCAAGGAAATCACCCTAATTTATATCCGATCTCCAATCCTATATAAACCATATGGTATATAGTCTTTTCTAGAGCCCAACGGTGCATATCATTAATTTGTGTCAACCTTTACTTGTTTGGCATAAGAAATGTTTACTTTTAAGATTTATGGGAAAGTGTGTTTTCCATATTTGGTAGAAAATATTAAAAACATTTCCTAGGCATAAGAGATTATTTGAATGTGAATTTGTGAACAAAAATTAAAAGTTTTATTCTCACATTTATGGGTGGGAAAAAATTTCCCATGGGAATAAGAAAATTTACTAAATTTTTTAACATTTATTTTAAAGTTAATAAAGTACTCTCATTTATTTTAATATTTTACTGAACTACCCTTAGTACATTATATATAGGTTGCAAAGTTATTAAAATACCCTCATGTATGACAAATGTAAGTCACATTATTAGAGGTGGGTATATGGGTTATGGTTTGCTTGCATTACCTTTGACTTGTGTGGGCTTGGACCAGATAAAATTATGGTTTGTTTAATTATGGATCTATGGATGTTTGTGGACCAACTTGTTTACTTCAACAAAACATAAAAAAATATTTTTTTTAAAAAAATTCTTAGTTATGTATAGTAAAAATGTTTTATTTTGGTCCAACCTACATATTAGTCTACCCCAAAAATTGAAATTTTACAAAATTAAAAAATTAATTCTATGTAGATTGGTCTGCCAATTAAATGTGGCCTATACAAATTAGTTAGTTTAACTTACGGGCCTAAGCAAACTGTCTTGGCCCAATCCACATATATTCTACTTCTAATGATGACAATTAATAAGCCTATTTTTGGACCAAAAATATAATAATAAGCCTATTTGTTCACAAAAAAAATTAATAAGCCTATTTTAATGTGTCTATGCAGACTAGTCCATGTCAAGTTAATCTATCTGTCTAGACCAAAAAAAAGTTAATCTATCTGTCTATCTCTAATGACAATTGATAAATTGTTATCCAATAATTCTTTTTATTTAAATAAGGATATTTAATAAGACTTTCTTTTGTCTAGGACCACAAGTATTTTCTATAGAGACAATCTCATACATATATATCGCATAAACCAATCATCCGTTGATCTATGAGAATAAGACTTTGTTGGTAATATTCAACATATTTTTTTTGATAAAAATTAAGTAATAATTAAACACATTATGTAAAAATTTCTAGAAATGAATGTGATTTAATAACGAATAAAAGATTCCATATATCAAACCCTACCTACATGAAGGAATTAATCACAACTCATGATTACCACAAATATAGCACATACAAAAGAAACAAGTCCTTTCAAAAATTAGTTGTTTGTCATCATAGGGTGGATTGATCATTAGATATACTATATACTATATAGGCATCCTTTGACCTCCTTAGCAAGCACGCTACTAAAAATGGCAAAATGCCATTGAACGACAAAGTAGCGTCCATCTTGCGCCAAAGCCCAAAAGCATTATTAATATTAGTGGAAGAGAACTTTAATTGATAAGACTACCGAAGAAAAATGTAGAAGAGACTGCACTTTCTTACATATGTCATTCGCCCATATTACTTATTTTTTGGTGGAGTTATAATGATTGGTCTCTTTCTAATGATAAAAAAAACTATATACAAGAATTTAATAACAAATATTGGTTCTGGACCAAACTTCATTGGTAAGAATCCTTATAGTTTTCAAGTTTTTCCTAATTAAATTCTGACATGTGTATCATGTCTGTACTATAGATATTCTAATCTCTAAGGGTATATTAAGGATAAACATGAATAAAATTAATCCTTCATTTTATCAAGACACATGAGCTTAAATCTCAACACAAGATATGTTCCTTCTAAGAAAGCTAGAAAAAAAATATGATACATGTACTTTCTTTTGTCAATTTGTGTAAACAACTATATTTTTAGCTGAACAAATATGAATCCAATACTTTGCTAGGGCAGCTAACATTAAAATATATGTAAGAATGAGATCCATGATATTTTTTAGTATAAAATGAGTTCATGATATGTTACTTCTAAGAAAACTAAAAAATGAGACGTATACTTTCTTAATTTTATCAATTTAATTGTTTTAAACAATTATATCCGTTTAAGGTATCTGACATTATATAAAAGTGAGTCCTTCATGATGTGTATGTTTCTTCTAAGAAGGCTGACATATATACAATTTATGACTGATCAGTTGTGAAAAAAAATATAAATAGAAATGCTATCTGTTAAGTAGTTTGCGTACACATAATGTATGCATATCAAATGAATGAATTTTTTTATCCATAGGTCCTACTTGTATTATGAATGAAATTACAAGAAAGATTCATGTTTATATGAGTATATCCAATAGATGAAGTAAGTAGCGTATCCAAGGGGCTAGCACGGTCATAACCTCCCAAAAAAATATTTTAAATTTTTATAATTATATATATTTCACTGTAAAATATATATTTTATTATTTATCAATCTAACTCTTATATATTTCATAAATTTTGTAGTATTATCTCTTTTTATTTTAAAAATTAACTTTTACTTTTTTCTTTTTTTATATATTCTTTATATAAATTATTTTTCCTCATTTAAAGATGACATTTAATTTATTTTTTTTTATTTTAATGTGATTTTTATAATTGCATGATAAAAAAATATAAAAAAAATAAAGGAACCTAATTCTTTGATTAGATTTGAATTTAACTTTTAGAACTGGATAATAAAATTTCAAAAAACAAAGAAAATATTTTTTATGTCTTTATTTCAATTTTATTTTATTGATTATAGAATGAGAGATAAAGGACTAAGAATTTTCTTTTATTTTATATTTTAGAATATTTTTTTATGATTAGGTGATAAAAAAGAAGAAAGAATTTTATCTTAATTTCATTTAAATTATTATAATATAATATGTATTAAGGAAACATTTTTTTAATTTATTAGCTTTTAAAAAATTCCCGCAACTTCCAAATTTACCCATATCTTAAATCAAACTCTATTTAATTATTCCACATTTATCAACCTAAAAATTATAAATTCTTAACTAATAACTATGAGGGGTAAAAATGTAAAAAATAATAAATACTTCTAAAATTTTATAAAGAATCTAAATTAAAAAAGGATCGAATAAAATTATTAAAAGAAACCTGTAAAAAAGACTGAAAGAAGCATTTGATTTCGGCCCTCAATAATAAAATCCTGGCTATACCTGCCCTTGAATGAAATTAGACCTACAATAAAGTGATTTTAGTAATATATAGGAGAGTATTACACTTATATTATAGAATAATCAGTACCGTTATTTGGTAGGAACTTTAAGAATTAGGTTATAAAATTTAAAAAAATCAAAAAATATTTTTTGTGTCTTGATTATTCAATTTTATTTTAAGGATTATAGGATGAGAGATAAAGGACTAAGAATTTTCTTTTATTTAATTTAAAAATATTTTTTCAAGATTAGGTGATAAAAAAGAAGAAAGAATTCTTATCTTAATTTCATTTTAATTATTATAATATAATGAGGAGGGTTCAACTTACACCGGTGTAAGTTACACTAAGTATTACACCGCTGATAACTACAAATCAAATATATTTTTTAGTGATCCAACCGTTGAATTATGTTTATTCAACATCATGATTATATGTGTCAAATTTCGTAAAATTTCGACACTAATAACTTGATAATCAAATGGTTGGATTTTTCATATATTTAAAATGTATATATAACGTTAATCTTGAGACATCTCAATTACATATCAAATAATTTCAGATTAATATAAAATTTTATATGTATGATCTATATGATAGTAGCTTTCAATCCAACGGTGGATTACTTAATACAATGATCCATTAAAAAATTATTCAGTGGTGTAATACTTGGTGTAACTTACACCGGTGTAAGTTGAACCCTCCTCTAATATAATATGTATTAAGGAAAGATGTTTTAATGTACTAGTTTTTTTAAAAATTCCTATAACTTCTAAATTTACCCGTATTATAAATCAAATTCTATTTAGTTTTTTCACATCTACCAACTATAAATGTTTAATTAATAACCATGAGGGATAAAAATGAAAAAATAATAAATACTTCTAAAATTTTATAAAAATTCTAAAATATGATCAAATAAAATTATCAAAAGAAACCTGTAAAAATGATTGGAAGGAGCAGCAATATGAAGTTATTATAGTGATATATAGGAAAGTATTACACTTGTTATGGACTAATCCCATTAGGCCCATTAATTATATCACCCCAGAACGAGTATAACAGAGTTATTATGATATTACTAATTATCCATAAATACATATACTTGTCTGTTTACTGTATTTATGATTATACTTGCTTAATATATTTATACAGGCCCAAGATCCTTAGGTATCAACAATTCATAAGGTACGAAATCTTCACTCAATTAATCACTTTGACTGTTTTACATATCTTACTTGGGCATCTGAGTGCCTTTGCAGGTACACCCCCATCTGTGGACAACCCGAATCTGCTCCTCGACAGCATCCAAATCCGAGTTTGATTTCGCCCCCGAGTTCGAGTTCTACACCAAAACACGTATAATATAGAATAATCAGTACTATTATATACTACGATTTGTTATTACTTTACTTTTTTTTGAAGTAAATAAAAATTAAAAAAAAATACAAAGACCATTCACACATTGAACAGAAACAATGATGATCAAATCAACTCATTTAATTTTGTATAAAAAAAACTTTGGGGGTGTTTGTTTCTATAGAAACATATTCCGGAGAAAGTGAATTTGGAAATATTGTTTTCTCACGTTTGGTATAAGTTCTAAAAATCACATTTTCGGGTATTATTGATTCCCGAGATCGAAAGTGATTTACGTACTCATCGGGGAGTTTGTTTCAAGTTATAGTAACATATTTTCGGGAAAGTGAACTTGGGAATATATGTTACTTTTCCATGTTTGGTATAAGTTTTAAAAATCATATTCCCGAGTCTGTTATTGATTCCCGAGAAAGTGATTTACCCATGTTTTAGTTACATTTTATTCCATAGTGAGGGTTGAGAATCTTACATTCTCATAGAAATGGAAGTTATTTTTAAAATAACTTCTCACTCTCACTTCTTTCTACTATACTTTTTCTTTTTTTAATTTTTAAAATAAATAAATTTTAAAAATATTCCAGTGAATATTAAATATCTACCAAACATGTTTAGAAATTTTACCCAGGAATAACATCCCTGATAATAGGATTCCTGGGAACATTATTCCCATGAATATGATCTAAAGCCTTGAAACAAATTGCCCCCATGTTTTTGTTACATTTTATCCTCATGGTGAGGGGTGGGAATCTTAGGGCCTGTTTAATTGGTTTACATTTTCATTTCCTGTTTCCATTTTTTGTTTTCTATTTTCTGAAATTTTATAAAGGAAAAACTGGAAATGTTGGAAACAAAAATTTTCCGTTTACAACATTTCAGTTCTTTGTAAAATTTCATAAAACAGGAAATAGAAACAAAAAAATGAAAACGCAAACCAAACAGGCCCTTACATTCCCATGGGAATGGAAGTTATTTTTAAAATAACTTCTCACTCTCACTTTATTCTATTATTTTTTTTAATTTTTTAAATAAATAAATGTTAAAATTATTACCAGGAATATTAAATATCTACCAAACATGTTTAGAAATTTTACCTGGAAATAACATTTTTGGTAACGGATTTTCCGGGAACATTATTCCCAAGAATATAGGGTGAGTTTGTTTTAAGGTATGTAAAAATATTCCCGGGAAAGTAAGATTGGGAAAATGATATTCCCATGTTTGATTGAAGTTTTAGAAAAACTTTCCTGGGTATTATTGATTCTCAGGAATGTATTTTAACCATTAGTTGCTCACTTTTAGGGTAATTTTAGGGTAAACCCTCTTAATTTTGGGTCTACCAGACCCTTAATTTTATTACTATAAAAGGTAAATTTATTTTATAATATATATTATTAATTATTTTATTATTGAATTTATACTATTCATAGTAAAGATCTACCATAAATCACTTTTTATAGTCTGTTTTCAGTATTTCCAGTTTTTCCTTTGTAAAATTTCAGAAAACAGGAAACAGAATGAAAACAGAAAATGGAAACAGGAAATGAAAATGCAAACCAAATAGGCCCTAATATTCTCATGGGAATAGAAGTTATTTTTCCCACTTCCACTTCATCCTAAAATAAATTTTTATTTTATTTTTTTAATTTTTAAAATAAATGATTTTTTTAAAAATTCCCGGGAATATGAAATACATACCAAACATATATATAAGTTTTACCTGGGAATAACATTCTTGATAATAGGATTCCCGAGAATGATATTCCCGGAAATATTATTTTATATATTGAAACAAACTCACCTATGATGTAAAACTTTAAAACAAACTCCCCCTTTAAATTGTGTTATTAATTCAATAAATTCATACAATATATTTTTTCTATCTCTCTTCATCACATGATCGTGAAATATGTATCTAATTAAGCTAATGGAATTTATATAAATTTTATCCAATAATAAAAAAACATGTTAAAAAGAGTGTGTATTATATAATTAATTAGTAGCATTTTTCCCGTAAACCCACTTAATTTTACAAAAGAAGTAATTTCGTACCTAAAAGATTAGTCTCACGACTAATGACGGTAGAGTTATTTCAAACACTCAAATAAAAAAAAATAAACTGAAATTTCATCTGCATTTCCTTAATATGGCCCTATTTGTAGCCAACGAAATTTTAGTCACTGAGTACACGTACTACACTCGGTGTTCCTAACTTTAATGGATGTAAAGTAAAGTGGGCATCTCACCGAGATTTTAAGATTGTAGTATTCCAAACTAACAATGGCAATTCAATTAGTAAATTACCAATAATGAATAGGATAAATACTACTGGTCCGTTTGGTTTACAGTTGAGTAGAATTGATTCTAGAAATGAATGGTTAGGATGGATTATGTACGCTTTACAAAGTACGTTGAAAGGAAGTGATTTAAAATCACTTTTCAAAACCATGGTTTTGTTCTACCACAATTTAAAACAAACAAGCACTACCTAAATAGCTAGGTAAGGACTAAGGATATGCGTTTTCAAAAAAAAAAAGGACTAAGGATATGCATAATAGTAATTATCCATATATTTTTGTTGGGGTGAATGTGGGCCGGAGATACTGTAATAGGGGTGTGAATGTACTCCTTCTTGTCTCAAATATAAGCAAAAAAAATTTGGACAAAAAAAAAAGCAAAAAAAAAACTAACTCACGCTAATTAAGAAATGTCAGTTAACTTCATTAAATTTTCTTGATGTCATCTAAAAATGAATTGTATTCTCTAAATTGCCCTTCATAGGAGACTCCAATTTTATTGAAACTTGTTCCAAGTGGAAACACTATCTCTACATGGTTCATTAGATATGGTCATTGGATAGAACAATTTGAATTTAAGTAAAGGATATTTTAGTCCAAGGTCATTAAATAAGGCAAAGTTAGTTAAAATTTGCTTATATTTTAGACCAACACAAGTGAATTTTTTTTTGCTTATATTTGAGACCGGAGGGAGTAATTAAGTATTCAGCAGAAATATGGATTTGACTTGTTAAATATTCTAACAAACTAGCTTGTTTAATTAAATAAATAAATTCAATCTTAAAATTTAATTTATATGAATAGTTCACTTATTTATATTTATATATAATTAATAAAGATTAATACAAATTTAAAAAAAATTAAAGTTTTAGGTTTGTTTTTAAGATAAATAATGCATAAGAAAGTAAAAGAAATATTCTAAACTTATAAAAATAATATTGGAATATTTTTTATATTTAGAAATTATGTATTGAATTTTGAAAATATAATATTCTAGAAAATTTTAACTATACATATACCATATAATAAGAACATATTTTGATTTTTAGATTATTATTTAATATTAAAATATTTATTAAATACTAAATCGATAACCTTTACATATGATTTAAATTTTTTCAAAAAAAAATAATTAAGTTATAAATAAGTTAAAAAACCAAAGTCAATATTTTTTTTAACAAGTTAAGTTCAAATTTTAAATTTGGCTCGTTTGAATAAATCAGTCAAACTTGAGAGCCATCTATTTTTTTACAAGACAAGATAGAGCTTTACGTGCTCAGCTCGACTAGACATTTACACCCCTACATTATAGTATCCAACCCACCACATACCTACACCTATATATATTTATAGAAAATTGTAATTAAATAATTAAGAATATATGCATGTATATGTACACATATATAATTATTTAATTTAAATATTTCACATATATACATATACAAACATTATATTAATAATTGTTTTTTCTTAATGAAGTGATTTATTTATAGTATTACCATAAAAAAATAGAAACATTAAAATAATTTTTTAAAACATCCTATTTATTTATAGTATTACCACCATGGTAAATTGAAAACAAAGAGTCTTAATAAACCAATTCAATTAAATCTAATATAATAATAAAGTGTAAAAATTGTTCTAAAAAACAATAATAAAAATTGAGAAAACAATAAAAAATTTAAAATATAATAAAATAAGTGTTGCAAGGTACATTATTATAATTATCAGGGAAGGGCTCTCGGGTCGATCCCCACTAAACACATTTTTATGGAGAAGTGGAGAGTCTTAACTGTAACAAAGTCTCAAATAGGGTTGTCCCATACATGTTGTTAACAAAAAAAATTATGATAATTATGTGGCTAATCACTGGCGGAGCCACTTTGTGGCAAAGGGGGCATGGCCCCCCTCAATTTTTTTTTCAAGTTCTATACATGTGTTTGTGTGTTGGAAAATTTCATTTATTATTTTTTTAGATAAAATTACACATCCTTTTTTCTCAAATATAAGCAACTTAAAATTCAATTTTATTGGTGTCAAATATAAGTAAAATCTAACTACTTCAACTCACAATATCCTTAATTAATTTAAAAATTTCTTTCCAAAAATCCACTTTACAATAAATATTAAGAATGGTAGGTAAGGAAATGCGGCTCATTTTTATGTGGGTTTGAGAAAATTTAATGAGCTCAACTAATATTCTTAATTAACGTGAATTAGTCAACTTTTGCTTATATTCAAGGTCAGATCGAGTAGCACAGTAGAAGCACAATTAGAAGAGGATACAAGTTATATATATAATAAAATTAACTGATAAATTAGCTCTTATTGAATTAATAGTGTTAATTTGATTTAAATAATTTGTTAATATAAAATGATATAAAATGGTATATATATTTACATAAATTTTATTATATAGATTTTTTTTCTAGACAAAGATATAATATTAGGTAACTGTAATTTTTATTTTTTATGAACTTTAATTTTTTATTAAGTTTTTAATGATAAATAATTTTATTAAAAGTTAAAATAAATACTGAAATAATTATAATAAATAGTAAAAAGGAACTAATAATTAAAATAATTCACAAAATTGATTAATTATTTACATTATAATTATGGGTATTTATCTTAATTCGACATTTTATACTTGTTTTTTTTGTATTTATTATAATATATATATAATAATAAAATTATATTTGGGAAATGATAATTAATTGAAAAAAATTATAATATTGGCCCCTTGATCTCAATGTTTGGCTTCGCCCCTGTGGCCAATACATATCTAAACTTTTTTAGTTACGCAGTAATTATGGATTGACTATATGAATTATTTGCTACATATCAGTTACATATTATATTATATAGTTGTGAACTAGTTATAGATTAGATATGAAATTATCAAAGTGTACTACATAGAACCTATTTTTCTATTACCTAGCCAAGCCTTTTTTTTCATAAATATATTACCTTTAAATTAATTTGAGATTTAGTTTTATGTCTAATTTTCTATTTTATTGTAATAGTTTTTTATTTCATAATAAAAAATAAATTTTAATAAATATGTATAGGTAAGATATAGTCAAATAAGAAATCATTAATTGTAAAATATTATTTCTTAAAAAAACAAGTCAACATTTTTAAATTTCTTCAAACAAAATTTAATTCTAAAGTAAAATATTAATGCCAAGCTAATGAAAAGATATTCACATGATTTTTTTACAAACAAATGGAATTATTTTAAAAAAGATTCAAATCACAGTTTTTGCTGAATAAACAATGATTTAAAACATTACTTAATATAAGATGAAGTCATTAAAACACTGTAATGATTTCTATGCTTCTAAAAATTGTGGATTTAGTACACAATAAAAGACAAAACAGAGGAAATGTGGATTTACATACCAATTCAATAATTTTTTTCTTCAATGTAGAAGGAAATTAATTGTTTATATAAAAAAACAATTTTAGAAGATCTTGTAATGAAGCAAACCCATTGGGTACATTATAGACAAAGATAAAGAAAGAAGGTGCTAAAAGAAGAAACAAAAAAGAAAAGGGAACAAAATGAGAAAGCAATCAAATCATGTTATGAGTGTGAAAGAGATGAGGTTCCTCCCAATACCAATACCCAAACAACTATGTTTTTTTTTGGCCACACCCCTCCACTATAACGTGGCCATATACTTTTTTACAAAAACAACTCTCTTCCATTCACACTCTTCCCCATTGCCATCTCATTATTTTATTAGCTGGCCCTCACATTTTTTTACATTTTTTTCAATTTTCCCTCTCTCATTTCCTCCTCTATATATACCCTTAAAAGTCGCACTCCAAACAAACTGAATCTTCTAGTTTTTCTCTCTCTCTCTAATCTATCAAGCAAAACCATGGCGTTTAGAGGCATTATTCTAATACTAGCAGTGATGACATTATTTCAGATTCAGATATGCTTATCAGAGATAAACAGAGCAGACTTTCCAAAGGGATTTATATTTGGCACTGCCTCTTCAGCTTTTCAGGTTAGTACCTACTCCAATTTTTTTTTTTCATTCAGTTTCAGGCCACCAATTAAAGAATTTTTCTGAAATTTTTTATAGATATGTAATTTGTTTTGGTTTGCTTTTTCCCTTTGATAAAGGAAAAGCAAAAGCTTGAAACAGAAATGTTTTCTTCACTTTTGTTGTGAGGTGAGAAACTGAGAATGAGCTTTAGATGGTTTTCAACATGAACAAGCGGTTACCGCAAATGAATGAGGAGGGATAAGAATGAAAAACGACACAACATGTTCAATAATAAAAAAAAAACAAATTAAAATTAATTGCCGCGTTATTGATTACTAATTTGTCTATACCAGTTAACCAATTTTGTCAGGCACTGTGCCTTAGTCCTTCCTTGAAGAAGGTGACTCATTTTTATTGTATTTTCTATTCTTTGCATTAATTTTGGTAATTAATGCCCAAGTGTCCTGAGTTGACAATTGAGTATTGATTTTTTATTGGGAAAGTAGAATTTTTTTTTTGACTTTTGTGATTCATTCTTTATAGTTGAGAATTTTTGTGGGTCTACATAATAAATGGGTAATTGGAAACTGCTGTTCTTTTAAAGGAAAAGATATTTACCTACCTTAGTGACTTAATTATCAGAGTAGATCTCATTAATCATTACTCTCTTATGGAAATCACTAAACAATTATAATAAACGAATCATTCAAAAAAAGTTAAAAAAAAATAATCTAATGACAACTGTATGTTTGTGCCATGCTCTTGCATTTTGGCCTATGGATTCCAGTAGTTGCCTAACCTTTCAATTCTCTGTCCACATAGCATTGAATGTTATCGAATGTTTTGCTAGATTTACTATTTACACATAATCCAAAAGCACAAAATCTAAAATTCAATTTATAAATAAGTTTGATCAATCAATGTTTACTAATTCAGTTACAAGTTTTTTTTATTGAATGCTTAACTCGGTTGTATTTATAAGATAATTTAAATAAAAATACGCATATTAAGAAAAATAATTAATACGTTGATTTTTAAGAAATTACTCTATATGATTATAAGTTTACCCCTTTTTTAAATTAAATTTCACTACCATGGTAATTGTGTGACCTTAAAATTTTTAATGGTCACCAATGATAAATATGAGAAAAAAACAATAAATACTTCTAGATTTGTATACTTTGTCTTATAAATAGGACCGTGGAAAATTTTAAAATGTTGTCTTATAAATAAGACCGGAGGAAATATTTTGAAATGAATTTTTTTTTCATCGGGTTGTGAATGGGTAGTCCAATTTGCCTTTGCGGTCGCCGGTGCTATTGTTTTGGGTTGTGCCACGGTGGAGAAGCTGCTAAAAAATAATCACATTTTACTCTTTTATTATTTATAAAATTAAAAAATGGAATATATGAATTTTAATTAAGATAAAAAATATAAAAAATAAACTAATAAAAATAATAAGATAATTATATACTAATTAAGAGAGAGTAATCAAATAGGGGTGATGTCTATATAATTTGATGGGATTTACGTAAATTTTAACTCATTACAAAAAAACGTGATAATAAGAGTGTGTTGATACAACTATTCATAATAGTATATTTTATCATATTATCGTGATATTAAAAGTTTTATATTAAATTAAAATTAAATAATAAAAATGTAACCTTATCTGTTTTACTATTTTAATTTTGTTTAAGATTTTATTTAATCTTACCCTTTATTTTCTTCCTCTTTCTCATTTTCACATTTTGTCTTCATCGATTATCAACTGCTTCTCTTGTTTTTTTTTTTTTTTTCTGAATTATGGCTTGTGAGATTGTAGTTTTGTATAACGATCATATTAAAAATATTATACTTTAAGGGGTCTCTGTTTTTATTTTTTCAATATAATGAGTTTTGAATCTAATAACTCGTGTTAAACTATCCAAACCCCCGATCACTATATTGACGCTAATGGGTTTAATAATCTCTTTGCACATGATTGATGATGGTAAAAAGATTTTAGAATATAATTTACTAAAAACAATTTGAAATTGTACTTATTTAAGAATTTAAATTAGATGCTTGTTAATACAAAAATAAAATGATGTGATAATAACACTTGAGTGGATCCCACTCATTTCTTCTCACTTCCACTCACACTAAACAGAGAGAGGAGGTGATATCGCTCCATTTCTCTCTTCCCTTTAATTATTTGTTTACACATATTTGACTTTTATGATTTTATGTGTTTGAACAAATGATATAATTATGGATCATATATGATTTAAATAATATTGTTATCTTCTGTCTAGTATGAAGGAGCAGTGAAAGAAGACGGAAGGGGTCCATCTGTGTGGGATACATTTTCACGTACCTTCGGTAAGATACTGCCAAGCATATTCATACCTAAATAAATACTCATCATTTTTGTTTAATTGTTTTAATTTGATAACTTCTTAAAAATTATATGGAGTAGTCAATTGTCGGTTTTAGATTTGCCGGCCTGCTACAAATTTGTTTCAGTTGAATTCAGTGCATAAACAAATGAGATTTATGTCTAGTAATAGCGTACATACACTTCAGTCAAAGCATTTCTTGCGTACATACACTTCAGTCAAAGCATTTCTTTTAAGTGCGTCAGTATCATTAAAATTGCCAATATCATATTTTTGTGGAAGTTCACTGCTACCTATGGGTTCTTTTTAAAGTGAAAAAATGAGGACTCTCCATTATTGATGAAAACAGATTAACTAGTAAAATATGCACATATAATATTATATAGAATTTTTTTTTATCAATAATTGAAATTTCTTACCTTTTCCTTTTACATGAGAGCTTACTTTAAATGTGAAAAATCATAGAATATAAATAATGATGCTGCTGGGTGAAAGCAATAAGTCCCCCCCCCCCCCCTCATTTCTTCTAATTCCAAAACTTGGTCACTGTTTGTTGTTATCAGCTAGTTGCGTCACAGAACAACCACAAATTGCTATTTTTTAGCTTAATTACAAACCCTACATATGTGAATTGAGAATTAGAAACCATCGAATAGTGAAAGGAGTTTAAATTTGGGGAATAGTTTTGCTATGAAGTGATATATGGCATAACTTGTTACTCAATTGGAGATGTGGTAGATGAGTGTCACATCTTGGATTTTTTAAGAAATCAAATCTTTGGTATCTCAAATGCTTCATAAGCATGGAATTCTTAATATGCTAAAATATTGGTTGATGATCATGACCTTGCATTTTGTTACAGGTAAGATAACTGATTTCAGCAATGCTGATGTAGCTGTGGATCAGTACCACCGATACGAAGTAAGCAATAATGATAGCTACAGCTAAAATTTTGAATATGATTGCTGATGTCATTTTTCTAATTTGCAAATACAGCTAGATAGATAGATATATCTAGGTATCCGTTTCAGTTGAGGAAAATTGACTCTAGAAATCAATGATTGAGATGAGTAATGCATATTTTACAAAGTATGTTGAACGAAAATAATTAATATCAATTATGTAAAATCATGGTTTTACACCGTTAAAACAATCAGCTAACTAGTCCTGTTATCTACCAGCAAACTCTTTCAGTCCTCCTTTTCTTCTTTGATACGTTAGGTAGTTATTTGAAACTGGGGCCCTCACCACAAAAACTAAGCTAGACCCAAAAGTGACCTTGGTCCTTTTAAATTAATTAGGGAAGAAGATTTTTAAAAAACAGAAGGGGTGAGAATAGCAAAGGCCTTTAAATGGACACTCTACTAAATATATATATCCTGTGCTATACGTTCAAGTAATTTATAATAAATACAGTTTAATTTTTACTTTAACGATTGGTCAAAGAAAGGTTATTTGTTTCTGAACATTGAATTGTTTGTTCTTGTAGGAAGACATACAACTCATGAAGGACATGGGGATGGATGCCTATAGATTTTCCATTTCTTGGTCTCGGATTTTCCCCAGTAAGCATTTTTCACACTGTTTATCTTCAATATAATAAGTAGTTGATTTAATGCTATGTACTGGCATTGAGTTGCACTGTGTGATGTAAATGTATAGTAGTTAACAAGTGTTAACAGTATTGTAGGTAGTTGTAAAATATAAGGAGTATGTATATACTATGTTATAACCCTGTTTTGATAGGCGTCTAATGTTATTTATTGTTATTGAGTTGCACTGTGTGTGTGTGATGTATCTTATAGTTAAACACAATGTTGCATTTAACCAGTGTTGACAGTACTGTAGGTAGTGAAAAATTTAAGGAGTACATATATGCTATGTTATAACAAACAAAAAGTATTGCTGCACTCTTAAGTTCCAAAACAACTTTGATCCTTTTGTGTGCCTGTTGAATACTTTTAGCACAAAAGTTTTGATTGATTAAATATCAAGTACATTTCTAGCAACTTTGAAACTTCCAGTTTATTTGTGCATAACTTTTAGAAGATGATCTGAAATCATAAAAATTTCTTGTGCTAGATGGATCCGGCGCAATCAATCAGGCAGGAATTGATCATTACAATAAACTCATCAACGCATTACTGGCCAAAGGTAGCTCTCATTATCCATGTGCAATTGTTACAGTTTGGTATTAATACTGTCTACATCTTCTGAGTTCTGACTTATATTAGCCTTTAACATACCATGATCTTTATAAGGATCCAAGATACCTCCAATGTTCCTTATTGTTTGATCAATTACATTTTCAGGTATTGAACCATATGTGACCCTCTACCACTGGGACCTACCACAAGCCTTGGAAGACAAGTATAATGGATGGCTCAGCACTGACATCATGTATAAAATGTTACATATAATTCTGTATATGATTTTTACAGTATTCTTATAAATGCTAGTAATAAGAAAAAATATGCTTATAGTTATGTGATTCTTGTGTGCTACAGAAAGGACTTTACAACTTATGCCGAGACATGCTTTCAGAAATTTGGGGACAGGGTGAAGCACTGGATGACATTTAATGAGCCCCATACATTTGCTACACAAGGATATGATGTTGGTCTACAAGCACCTGGACGGTGCTCCATTCTCCTTCACCTGTTTTGTAGGGCAGGGAATTCTGCTACTGAACCTTACATTGTTGCTCACAATGTCCTACTTTCTCATGCAGCAGTAGCTGATTTGTATAGGAAAAAATACAAGGTAAAGTTATGGATATTTTGAAGACTAAAATTAAGGGAGAAATAAATTTTGTTTTGGTCGTTATGAAGTTTCAATCTTATTAAGAAAGCAATTGAATGAATCAGATTTGTGAACTAGGCAGAAAATTCAAGTTGAAATTTACAGAAAGTTGTTTAGTGTGTCGTTGCTATTAGAGATTTTAATAATTATTATGCTTTCATAGCTTATAAATGACTTGGTTATTCCACAGAATACACAGGGTGGATCACTTGGGATAGCTTTTGATGTCATTTGGTATGAGCCAGCAACAAACACTCAAGAAGACATTGAAGCAGCTCAGAGAGCTCAAGATTTTCAGCTGGGCTGGTAATTCATTCACATAGTACCTTATTGATTGAAATCTTCATAATTTAAAAATAAAGCCTACAATATTTCTTCACCATATTTACATGTAAAGATGAAAAAGTGTAAAAAGATTATAACTCAATCTAAATGTCTTAATGACAGGTTTCTTGATCCTTTGATGTTTGGAGATTATCCAAGCTCAATGAGGAGTAGAGTAGGAAATAGGCTACCAAAATTCACTCCATCTGAGGCTGCTCTTGTTAAGGGTTCATTAGATTTTGTGGGGATCAATCATTACACCACGTTTTATGCAAGAAACAATGCTACTAATTTAATTGGAGTTCTGCTTCATGATTCCATTGCAGACTCTGGTGCCATTACCCTTCGTAAGTTTCAAAAGAAACATTATCAATTTCTTTATTAGAGTGCATTATAATTTTGCTCTTTTGTGCTGTCACTAAGTCATTATTTTCCTTCCCTTTGCTTTCAGCATTCAATGGCACAAAAGCTATTGGGGAAAGGGTAAGTCTTGCTTAAGTAATGCATTTTTTTTTGTCTCATTGATTTAATGTAATGATTATTGATTGACTATTTGCTTGAGAAATAAAACATAATCAGAATGAATTTTGCTACTGAAAGCAAAATTAAAATTAGAGTGTAAAAAGACTTGGAAATTATAATTTGATAGTTGCCAGCAGAATATACGTGAGTGTGAAGTCACTAACATTAAAAATTAAAATTACTGTTGCTTTTCAATAGATGTTCAATGGAGAGCTTGGGCGTTTGTACACATAACATAATTCACCATAGAAAAGAGGAATTCTTAAAAGAGGGGGAAAAAGGAAAAACACATATGAGACTAGAGAGCCTTGTCCTTAGTTTTCTCTTCTTGTCCTACTCACTTTAACTTATGTTCAATCATAATCAACTCTCCCTTTAACCATATAAGCAGGCTACTTAGTCCATATATCTCAGTTGAATTTCTCTTATTAGTCAATGATGTAATTTGTAAATTCTGATTTGCAGGCAAATTCTATATGGTTGTATATTGTGCCACAAAGCATGAGAACCTTAATGAACTACATCAGACAAAAGTATGGAAACCCTCTTGTCGTTATCACAGAAAATGGTAATTGTCAAACTCTTATGATCTGCTGAAATTCTAGTTGCAATTTGGCATTAAGAAATTTAAGTCTAGCATAAAATACATACTTGTTACTATGTGTTTATGATAAAGTATAAATTTTATTAGCTTGCAGTGATGCATTATAGAAGTTTTACAGGGCTAGCTAAAATGATTTTAAAATTAAACAGTAGAAGCTTAAAATCTTCTCTCTCTCTCTGTTTCTCTAATCCTTGCCAACATAGTTTTTGTTCATTTTCTTGCTCCTTAATTTGCAATAGAACATATTTTCCTATTTCCTTTAATTTTTAACAGCTAGCACAGCACTTTTAATTGTTGGCAACTACACAATAAAAGTTGTGAGCTAAATCTTCATTCTCATGTTGTTAAATAAAGTGAGTTAAAGTTTATTTCTTATGGTTGTCACAGGGATGGATGATGCAAATAATCCATTTAAATCCATTAAGGATGCTCTAAAGGATGAGAAACGAATTAGATACCACAGTGGTTATCTATCTTACTTACTGGCTTCAATCAAGTATGTAATAGTTTTTATTACTTGTTAGTGTATATATTAGAGTCCTTGATTACTTTTTTAAGTCAATAAACTAATGAAGTGCTTATTTGGCTAACTGCAGAGATGGTTGCAATGTGAAAGGATATTTTGCATGGTCACTGCTGGATAACTGGGAGTGGGCAGCTGGATACTCTTCTAGATTTGGTCTGTATTTTATTGATTACAAAGACAACCTGAAGAGATACCCCAAACAATCTGTCCAATGGTTCAAGAACTTCTTGAAACCAAATATAACAGTGTAGAAGTATAAGGTTGTATTTGGAATAATAAAAAATTCATTTGATTTGATTTGAAAAAAAAAAGTAATTTGATTTAGAAATTAATGTTTATGCTTGAAACTTAGTATACAAAATATATTTGAATTGATTTGTATATCAATTTTATAGTTGAAACACCTTATAAATGAATGAAATTTATTTTCTTTTAATAACTTGTTTTATCATGAATTAGAATAGGAGAGTTAATTCTACTATATCCTGAATGTTTGTCTCGATTCTCAGAGAATTTAGTATATGTTTTGTTTATAGAAGCATACAAAATAATGTTTGATTGATGTACGATTTGAATTTTATATATGGAGGTGGGGAAGGGAGATGAGAAGATACAATGACAATTCAGACATTATCAACTTCCTTTTTCAAGTGAAATAGTGTACAATACATAGGGGAACAATTAATTTGGTTCATCCTAGAAGGAAAAAAAAATAATTTAGTTCCTAAAAGTCGCTTCCATCAGTCACTTTAATCCCTAAATCAGTGTTCGTCTAGTAATTTTAACAGAAGTGATTATTTGACATGTCTTATGTGGCAATCTCATGTGGCTATAAAATATGAAAGGCTAAAATAATATTAAGTGGTAACTTTGATGTAGAACCCTAAATAAGTCTTCTCCAAATGTCTCCCCAATTCATGTGAACATCTAAACCCTAATTCTACTTCAAAGATGATTAGACAAGATTGAATGCATGATGGGTTGAGGATTAGAGCATTCTTATTTGTGTCAACAGAAGAAGGCATCAAATGCCTCATGGAGCGGCTCAACAAGCTTCATAGAGTTTACAAAATAGAAAGGAAATAGGGTTTCATTTTTCCATTGTGGTAGCGGGGCTGTTATATGAACCTAAAAGACACAGAGGAAATATATATATGAGGAACCAATTACCAGTAATAAGTGTTGAGTCTAAGACCCTCTTCAATAAGCTTTTAATGACAACCAATTTTCATACTCAAATTATAAGTGTTCTGAATAAAAAGACTACCAATGTTTGCTTTGAGAATGCTTGATAAAGTACATAAATACTTTATACATCATTAGAAGTAATTTAGAAATAGAACTCATTGTTTAGAAGTACACTTCAGTCAAATCACAAGTTCCCAAGTATGCTTTACATGGAGAAGTTCTTCAAGAAGAAAGAAATTAAGATAAGAAGGAACTACCAAGCTTCAGAATAGTAAAAAAAATACTTATCAAAGATCTACTATGCACACTCAATTGAGTTAAATCAAGCTTTAGAAGGTACTGGAAGCTCTAGAAGATCATGACAAGACCATTAGAAGCAAGAAGCATTGACTAGAAGGAAGATGGTGAAAAACTGAATCAGAACAACTTTTGTGATCACTCAAGAAGTACATTTTCAAGTTACTATTGATGCAAACAAAGCAAACGAAGATTGAGCAAGTGATTAGAAGCATGATTAATACTTTAGAAGAATGAAAGTAAAAACCTTCTATCATTGACTCCCTTTAGAAGCTTTGGAATTCAACAAACATTCTTTAAAAGGTGAAACACATCCCCGAACTCCTCAAGTTTTATTCCTTCAAAGTTTTCAAGTTGAAGGATGTTCAAACAAATATTTAGAAGGTGCTTTTGGCCCAAGTTCAAATGCTTTGCATAAATGGACAAAGTTGGTCAAAGTGAATTTGATGAAGTAAGAGAAAGTGTGCTGCCATGAAAGTTACTAGTCAACCAAAGTTAGACCAAACTTTGACTGCTTTCAAACGGCCAAAAAGTGGCTAGTTTGACCCAAAGCAATTAAATTGACATCGATGGTTGCAACACAAGCAAGAGAGATTTAGTGTGTCATTATCTCTATATTGAAAGTATAATCCACTCTTTAAGTGATCTGAGAGTTTTTTTTTGAAAAAAATCTATATCATTTGACAAGAGGTTGTATATCTCACAAGCTAACTAGTGAAAATTAGTGTTTATGGATAAGATCCCAAGATAACCAGTAAAGATTATTGTTGGTTGAGTAGTTGTAAAGTTATTGGGAAGCCTAAAGAGGTTGTGGGAAAAGATTACTTGTTGGTGTAAGCCTGAAGAGGCCATGGGAAAAGAATACTTACTACTGTATGCCCGAAGAGGTTGAGGAAAAAGAATACTTGGTGGTGTTAATCCTGAGGAGGCTAGGGTAAAATAATACTCGTTGTAACAAGCTTGTTGAAGTAGTGGAAAATTCTATTGACGTAGGTACTAGAAGTAGTCAAAGGAGTTTGTTGTTGAACCAGTATAAAAATCACTATGTAGTATCTCTCTACCCTTACTCTTTTATTATTATGCACTTTTAGTGATTTGCTTTCATATACTTGATTCATATCACTTCCACACTTTCTCAACAAGGCTTGTTTCTATATAATCAATTTTTAAACTATATCTTTTATAAATATCTTGATAAATAATCTTTCCATCATTTAAATATTTATTCTGGAATGTTTCATCAACTTTTGAACTGGTTTAATTCTTTAGGAGCATAAATTATAGTTTCTGCACTTAAGCCAATTTCATACTTTGGGTGCATTTTATTAAATTCTCTTAAAGGTGCTTCTAAGGAGAATTTTCTTCATACAATGATTATATATTAATTATTTGAGGCTTTTGGAAAGTTTCATAAACTTCCAATAAGTTTTAACCCTTTAAAAGCAAGCTTTTAAATTCATGTTTTTCACTATTATTGCTTCTAATCACAACAGTAGCATATATTTGTTGTTAGAATCACTGTGCGATACCTTCTAAACATTGTCAAGGTCATAGTACTTGCAATATAAATTCCTGCGGACATAAGTTTCTTTAGAAGGTTTATTTGTGATAGTTAATATTTGTAACTCATCAATACCATCTTTCAGAAACAACTTTGGATCGCCAAGAAACCTCTTGAGTAAAAATCAGTAAGGATCAAATTTTCAGGTTGAGCCAAAAGTTTTCAAGTGTCACAATTCAACCCTCTTTCTTGTACCTCTCTAAACCACTTTAATAAGGTGAATAGGAAATGGATTAACAAACCATAATATCAGGGGAGTTAAGAATGCTAGAGTTCTTCCGAAATCAAAGAAGTGGGTTCCCCCGCCTCTTGAAACACATGATGCCACACAAGAAGAGCTTGACTTAACATAATCTCAACCACCTATTGACCCAGACAACTCCATATCCACTATTGTGTTGGAGGTAAAAGATTGTCCCTATATTTTCTCAGGATAGTTTATTAATTTAATTGTGTCAATAATTGTATTCTGTAATGTTCATTGCATCTAGTAAATCCAAATCCTATTCAACAAAACTATAACTTTTGGGAGAAGAGTTTTGGGGGGGATGAGTTTTGGGCCGAATGAAGGAGAAAATTGAGGGAATAATTTTGGAAGCTAAAAAACGAGAAATTTGGGAAAAGAATTTCGCTAATTGTTCGCGTGTCTTAGACTTCCCCTGAAGTTTTTTTCTTTTCCTAAAACGCATCAGGTAGATTAATTTTCAAAGGTTGCGGCGGTTTTCTTAAAGTGTCGTATAAATTATCGTAAAGCCTTACCGAGGGCAGTTCAAAATATACCGCCGCAAATTAATTGTCGTTATTCACTTATTTTCTTGTAGTGTATGCAGGAAGATAGATAATACAACTCAAGTGCAACCATAAAATTCAACTTCAATTTAGGATATTCAACTCCAAGTTACTCTTTTTATTGTTTAAAAAATTAAAAACCTCTTTATTGTTTACTTAGTTCTTCTATATTTTCTATTTTTTATTCTTACAAACTTCATTTGTTGTGCCCTCATTAAGAGGAATTAGATATTCTAACCATCCATGTAGACCATAGGGTCTTGTTCCAACATGTGCATTGAGATAAAAAAAAACACAAGGAGACCAATTTATCATTCATGTGAAGGGCCACTCCCTCAGACTACCACTTCTGTCATCCCATAACAAGTGGCTTACCCTATCAGTTCTACCATCCCACTACAATGTCCTCATACCACCACATCTATAATCTCTCCATAAGTTACTCAAACCAGCACTTATGTAATTCCACCACAAGTTATTGATGCTCCATTAGGCCAACTGTCCTTTCGATTAATTCCCCCATTAGTTTTCTACATAGGCTATGAATCTAGCTAATTAAGGCATAAGGAAGAGGTTCATGTAATTCATTTCTTCTCCTCAAGGACCACCTAAAACTCAAACACCAAAGGAGAGATAAGGGCACATGAATCTATGTTAGAAAATTAATGGCAATAAAGTTTTTTTTTATCTTCTTTGGGAATGGACATTGTACTAATTTGTTGTGGGGATTGTGTCTTCTCTTTTGGAATGAACACATAAATTAATCTTACTTCTTTGTCAATGTTATGTTTTGTATAACTGACTTCAATTATGTCTTTTGAATTTGTATGTATGAAATATGATAACTAGATTTTACCATAACGGCAAAATGAAACCCCAATTCTCTTCATTTGCCCTATAACCTCCATGAAGCATTCGATGCTTTCCTCTATTGGCGAAAATGGAAATGTTTCCCCTACCCACTGTGTCTCTATTTTTAACTATTTTTGAAGCAAAATTAGGGTTTAGATTTTTACATGAAGCAGAGGGAATTTGGAGAAGAAAACTTGTTTAGGGTTTTCACATTAGATCAAGAAAGTTTTATTTTAGTTAATTTAGTCCCTCAAAATTATCACTTACTGGAATTTCAATCACTCATACATGTTATAGCAACATAGGGTTGCGACATTAGAGCCGATTATGGCATTTAACGTGTCAAATCATCATTTCTGTTAACGTAACTAGACGTACAACGACGTGGGGACTAAACTGACTCACGGAAGCAACTTTTCGGGACTAATTTGTAAATTTCTTTATTTTAGGGACTAAATTGACAGACATCCAATATTTCAAGGACCAAAATGACTATTTAGTAATATATAAACATGCTTGAAAAATAAATTTCAAATATATGATCATATGTTAATAATATCGAAGGAACGAAAATTAAAGATGATAATTTTATAATGGGAGAATAAGACAATTAAAATGGATATTTAAAAAATGTTAAACTAAATAGTTAATAGAAGAATTTTACTATATCTGATTCAATTTTTTTGTCCATTATAAAAATACATAAAAATTAAGAAATATTTTCTTGTTTTCATAAAGAAAAATGTTTTTAAATTTCTATTATACTTTTATTTTACATTATTTCTTTAATATTTGTTACTACTTATGAATTAGTATAAGAGTGTAATTGAGAAAATTGTAATTAGTTTAACCTTGGACTTGTAGTTGACCTAATAAATAGGAGCAAATTTTTTCCTCCTAGAAACATTAATTAGTTATAAATTAAATAGAGATTTAAAGATGAAAATATTTATTGGCCTTCTTTAATGCTCATTAATAGAACATTTGTAAGTTAGTATAATAATAATGATATGTATTTAATATAATGCCCCGATGAAATTTAAGAATGTGTTTGACATGACCAATAAGCTTACTCCTAGTTATTTGACTAGCTTATAAGTTAGTTTAATTGAGATAAAAATGTTTAGCGTATTTTAGAAAATTTTATATATTTTATTTATTTTTCTTCCACTTTTATCCTTCATATACCTCCTTATTTGTAATTAATTTATTTTTATGTCTTTTTTTTGTCATTTTACACTTATATCAGCTAACTTATCAACTAATTTTATCATCCCTTCTAGTTCAATAAGCTAGTTTTTAAGCTAGAAGTTTGTTGGCTAACATTAACTTATCAGCTAGTTTTACCAAACATAGCCTAAATACATAATACATACACACATATAGATTTAATTAATCTCTATAATTTAAGTTATTTTTTAAATACTTATAGTCTTTAAACAATATAAAATTAACTGAATTATTTAACTACAATATAAAATTTACATGGGTTGTTTTACTTTTAACTTATTTGACTAGCTTATAAGCTAGTTTAATCAAGATAAAAATATTTAGTAAAGCACAAGCTTCTAGCATATTTTAGAAGATTCTATATAAGTTATTTATTTTTCTTCTACTTTTATCCCTCATTTTAATACACCTCATTATTTGTATTTAATTTATTTTTATGTGTTTTTATATCATTTTATATTTGTATCAGCTAACTTATCAACTAATTTTATGATACACTTCTAATTCAACAAGCTAATTTTACTGAACATAGCCCAAATACATAATACATACACATATATAGATTTAATTATAATTGAATTTATTTTAAAAATACTTATAGTCTTTAAACAATATAAAATTAACTGAATTTATTTAACTACAATATAAAATTTACATGGATTATTTTATATTAAAAATTATAAGGAACAGTTTTAATTTTCAAAATTACAAAGACATTAAATAATTTAGAATTTTAAACTATAAAGAAAAATTAATTTATATTACTCCATCGGTCCTATTTATAAGACTAAGTATACAAATCTAGAAACATTTAATATTTTTTTCTCATATTTGTCCTTTTTAACTATCAAGTTTTTAAATAGACACAATTACCATGGTAATGAAATTTAATTTTAAAAAGAAGTAAACTTGTAATCTTGTAGAGATTTTTTTGAAAATCAGTGCATTAATTGTTTTTCTTAATATGTGTGATTTAGTCTGAATTGTCTTATGAATAGGAGTGGAGAAAATATAATATAAGATCAAATAATTAATGTAACCTAAAATTAATATAATCAATTAAGAGTTTTTGGCATTTAAAATTTAATGAAGTGTAATAAATATTTCTCATAATATTAAATGCATCGCACTTGATAGATGAATTATAATAAATATTTTTTTATAACATTTAATAAATATATTAGACTATTCTCTCCAGTCCTATTTATAAGACAATTCAGACAAAACACACATATTAAGAAAAATAATTAATGCATTGATTTTCAAGAAATTACTCTACAAGATTACAAGTTTATCCCTATTTAAAATTAAATTTCACTACCATGGTAATTGTGTTAATTACTTTAAAACTTTTCATGGTTAACAAGAGCAAATATAAGAAAAAACAATAAATATTTCTAGATTTGTGTACTTTATCTTATAAAAAGGACCATGGAAAAGCTTCAAACGTTGTCTTATACATAGGACCGAAGTGAGTAATATATTATACTAATATTTCTCATACATTATCTATTATGCTTAATAAATGTTGTATTAATTAATATTAGTTGCAAGTCAGTTGTACTAATAAATATAAATATAAATTGTGATAGATAGCATACCAAAGAAGTAAATACAAATTAAACACTTAATTGAACTCATAAACTAATCTATATTTTAGTTAGTTAATTAATAGTTAAATAAATAGCATGCGGTGGTTAATTAGTGTAGGGTGAAGGAAAAGGCGAAGGTGTTGGACAGAATGATGGTACTAGTAGTAATGTAATTGCTTTGTTCACGGAATACCTGGGAGAGTTACACGTTACTATTTATTATAAATAGATCACCATGCTGCTTCATGTTTCATTCCTATTTCCTTGCTCACCAGAAACAGAAACAGAAACAAGCTCTATTCTTTTCTTCTTCACCACCGTCACTTTCTTCTTCTTTCCATCTATCAAACAATTAAGGTAATTTCATCTCTTCCTTTTTGTTTTACCTTGCTTATCCTCTGTGACATTTGGGTCTCAACTTTATGTCTGTGAAGAGATCCGCAGGTTGTTTTTTTTTTGTGAATTGTCCTAGATCTGGTACCTTATTTTGTTATATTGGGAATAATTCAGATTCTTCATTTTTGTCTCTTGTTTCATGTGTATATATTATATACAATTGAATAATTAAAGCCCCATTCTACCACCACTTGCATATTATTATCACTAATTTATTTATTTATTTTGCGAATGTCTTATGGATCTACAATTCTTTTACGATTTCTCTAATTGTAAATTATAGATCCTTTTATCTCATTAAAGCACACTAATAATTCTCAAAATCACTGTCATTGTTACTTATATCATGGAGCATATTATTATTAGATGAAATAAATTAATTAATTTTCACCCCTCTTCTCTTGGGAAGTGTGAAGACTTATCTCTATTTCTGGTCTTTAAATTATTCAAGTTTATTCCTGTCCTGATAACCTGTAATAAATATTGCAAATTGGTTGACATTGTTATGTGCTATTTGATTTTGATCCTTGAGTTGTGTCATAGGCTGGTGAGAACAAACAAAAATGGTGAAGATTTGTTGCATTGGAGCTGGGTATGTGGGTGGTCCCACCATGGCTGTGATTGCCTTGAAGTGTCCCAAAGTTGAAGTAACAGTGGTGGACATTTCTACACAGAGAATTAATGCCTGGAACAGTGACCACCTTCCCATCTATGAGCCTGGTCTTGATGATGTGGTGAAGCAGTGCAGGGGAAAGAACCTTTTCTTCAGCACTGAAGTGGAGAAACATGTTTCAGAGGCTGATATAGTCTTTGTCTCTGTGAACACTCCAACAAAAACTCATGGACTTGGAGCTGGCAAAGCAGCTGATTTGACTTACTGGGAGAGTGCTGCTAGGATGATTGCTGATGTCTCAAAATCAGACAAAATTGTGGTTGAAAAATCAACTGTCCCTGTGAAAACAGCTGAGGCAATTGAGAGGATCCTGACCCATAATGGGAAAGGCATCAATTTCACTATTCTTTCAAACCCAGAATTTCTTGCTGAGGGTACAGCAATTCAAGACCTTTTCAATCCAGACAGGGTACTAATTGGAGGCAGGGAGACCCCAGAAGGGCAAAAGGCTATACAAGCTTTGAAAGAAGTTTATGCTAATTGGGTTCCTGTGGAGAGAATCCTTTGCACCAATTTGTGGTCTGCTGAACTCTCAAAGCTTGCTGCCAATGCTTTTCTGGCACAGAGAATTTCCTCTGTGAATGCCATGTCAGCACTATGTGAGGCAACTGGTGCTGATGTTTGCCAGGTGTCCCACTCAATTGGGACAGACTCAAGGATTGGACCAAAGTTCTTGAATGCTAGTGTTGGTTTTGGTGGCTCTTGCTTCCAAAAGGACATATTGAACTTGGTCTACATCTGTGAGTGCAATGGCCTTCCTGAGGTAGCAAATTACTGGAAGCAGGTCATTAAGGTGAATGACTACCAGAAAACAAGGTTTGTGAACAGGGTGGTTTCCTCAATGTTCAACACAGTTTCAAATAAGAAGATTGCTATTCTTGGTTTTGCTTTCAAGAAGGACACAGGTGACACCAGGGAAACCCCAGCTATTGATGTGTGCAAGGGGCTTTTGGGAGATAGGGCTCAGTTGTGCATATTTGATCCTCAGGTTACTGAGGATCAGATAACAAAGGATCTGTCAATGAGGAAGTTTGATAAGGACCACCCTGCTCATCTTCAACCACCAAGCCCCACTTCAATAAAGCAAGTGTCTGTGGTTTGGGATGCTTATGAGGCAGTAAAGGATTCACATGGTGTTTGCATTCTGACTGAGTGGGATGAGTTCAGGAAGCTTGATTACCAAAAAGTTTATGACAGCATGCAGAAGCCAGCATTTGTGTTTGATGGCAGAAATATTGTGGATGCTAACAAGCTCAGGAAAATTGGGTTCATTGTTTATTCCATTGGCAAGCCACTAGATCCATGGCTCAAGGACATGCCTTCTGTGGCATAAAGGGGAAACCACAGGCTGGAGAATTCGCCATCCTATCCTTATTCTTACAATTACATTTCTCATTTTCTTCTCTCTTTTTACTAGTTTTATTTTACCAGATCTTATGGCATAGAAGCGCCCAATATTGTCTTTTTAGCTGCCTAAAATCTTGGTTTGTTGAACTGCCTTTATGTAATAAATAAATGATTACTTGAGGGACTTTTTTTTTTTGAAATTACTTGAGGGGAAATTCTATCGTACCCTTTAGTGAGAGAGGGTTTTGGTACCTTCTTCGATCATTTAATCAATTTCTCCCAACTTTCTTAAACGATCTTAGTAGTTTTATAGTTATGGGACAATGTTTAACTATTAGAATTTGTATAAAAGACTTTTTGATCTCCTATAACCATTATCCTGTATTTTTATTGTATTTCCCTTTTTTTTCACATTTTCATTTGCAATACACATGTGACTCATTTAAAATCTACTTTATGTCTTTGAAATGAGTTGGGACGGAATACACGACCTGTTCCTATGTAGTTTTGACCTTTATGCCTCCATTCAATAAAAAAAATAACAAAAAGGTACCAAAACCCTCTCTGACGGGAGGGTACCAAATTGCGACCCTTACTTGAGGGACTTTTATACAATGGATAGCATTTTTCTCTCATTTTTATGGATTAAATATATTTTCAAGAAGCGGAATTTGATTTTGGTCTTTTTTTTTCATTGGTTTTAATCCTCCAATTCTTAAAATCACATGTTTTTAGTCCTAATTGTTAATTATACTCCATTAAGTCACATTTGCAAATTTATACTACGATTTTTTTTAGGTAAAAATTTATCAAAAATGTGTTGCCATTTTTTCTAGGAAAATCATCTATAGTAAATTTATGTAAAATCACCAATTTTTTTTACGTAAAAATATTGTTGGGAAATTTATCTTCCTTGTTATAGAATAACCCATAGGAAATATTTTGAAAATTTTAGAATCTAAACGGAATTCCCTAAAAAATTTGAAATCTATAGGAAAATTCGAAGGAAATCCATAAAAAAATCTATATGAAATATTGTTATGTTATAACTTGGCGAAATATAACTAACAATAAGGATTAAAATAATGTGACTTTAAAAAATAGAGAATCAAAACAAATGAAAAAATAAATGGGAAATCAAAATCAAATTCACTATATTTCCAAGTAAAAAAATATATTTCACCCTATTTTTATTGAATGTTGATAATTGCTATATTAGCAATGTTATAAAACATTTTTTATATTATCATTTAACAAGAGGTTGAAAAATCCTAAAAGAAATTTAACTTTTACAGTAATATTTAGAAAGTTTTAGTTTTTTAGAATAAATTTGAATCCCTTAATTGAATAGTAGATTGATTATTGTACAATAACAAGAAAGAAATAATAGATATGTGAAGTTAATAGATTCCTGTAAATTTATACACACATTATGATATAATGGTAAATAAAGTAAATTTTAATGAAAGTAATGGCGCTTTCAAAAAAAAAAAATGAAAGTAATGGCAAGCGACATGTTTAACCGTGATTTTGGATACATATTGCACGTGCTTCTCCATGGACATATTTGAGGCCATAAAATAATGCAAACAAATATGCATTATGTCACACATTGCTTTCAAGATGTAACAAAGTGACAAATTAAGGCCGATTTGGGGAGTTGTTAGTTTTCAATTTTTAGTATCTAAAAAATTTTAATCAAGCTTTTAAACTTAAAATTAAAAAATAAAAATTATGTTTTGTAATTTTTAAAATGAACCGATATATGTAACGAGTTGGGTCGGTTCGATTTTGTATTTTCTTACGGGTTAACTCGACTTGACCTGAACTGATAACTCATAGGTCGAGTATACGGACAGCTAAAAAAGTGGGGAAGACCAGAAAAATATAAAATAACAAAGAAAAGTGGATCCAGAAGCTTCCTTAACACCACGCTCGCATAGTGACCACTAACCAAGGAAATGAGAATAGGGATCTATGGACCACATGAAGTTGAGCGGTCGCAGTCACAACGGCACGACGACCGCCACTAGGCAAAGGAACGATAGAAAAGGCACAACGATCGCGGTTGGGCAGGGGAATGAAACAGCATGGTAAAGGGACGGTCAAGGACTTGCAGTGGCCGCGCACAACAAGTGGGAGTGCGTGGCAGAGATTCACAGGTGTGCTTTGTAACGTCCCCGAGCCGCTAGCAGGAGTGATGAGGGTCCCCACAAACCAACACGGGTCTTTCCAGTATGCTTTGTCCTTACTTGCACACTTTCCGGGAAACTTCCTAGAAGGTCACCCATCCCAAAATTGCTCCAAGCCAAGCACACTTAACTATGGAGTTCTTATGTTATGGGCTTCCGAAAAGAAGATGCATCTTGTTGGTATAATTCTCCAAAACAAATTCCTTTAAGTTATCCTCAACTGTACAGTCCCATGCCTGCACAGCCTCTTGATCCCTCTCATTCGGGTGTGGGCTCGGTTCATCCATGTGCCCTTTTTCTGCTTAGAAGCCTGCCAGGAGCTGCTCCTTGTCAGTGCCTCTTTGCACCGACGATCACTCCCCGCCCTCATAAGCCTCTGGCTCTCACATGCTTCACGACGACACGAAGGCAAACAACCAATAGAGAACAAACCAGGGGATGACTTCCACGGCAAAGGACGACAAGGGGACAACATCTATAGCAAATAGAAAACAACAGCGAAAACGAAGGTGTAACATCCCAATTTTGATAAATCAAATTAGAAATAAGATTAGGAGTAGAAAAGCATTTTATAAAAGAAACTAAGCGAAAAAAGGGTTAAAACTGTATTAGAGGGCATAACATTACCCCTTGCTCGCTCAAGCGAGTTATTTCTCGCTTGAGCGAGGAGGAATGGAAACTTGGGAGTTCCATTTTAAGATATTTTTGCTCAAGCGCCCTCTCGCTTGGGCAAAAATATCAAATAAAATGGGAAAATTATGTACTAATGTTTTCGCTTGAGTGAGTCCCCTCGCTCAAGCGAGAAACGTGTTCTCATTCAAGCGAGGAGGTCTCACTTAAGCGAGTATCATCCAGAGAATTGCTTTTTGTACTCGCTCAAGCGAGAGATTCTCGCTTAAGCGAGAGATTCTCGCTTAAGCGAGAATATGTGAGAACAATTTTTTAAAAGCAACTAGTTAAGGCTCTCAACTCATTTATTACTTTCTCCCCTCATTTTAGAGAGAGGCTAGAGAGAAATTCTACCCAAGGGCTTGGATTGAAGAAGAGAAGAGCTTGCTCACCCCCACCTCATCACCACTTCTTCCTCTCATCTCTCTTGGTCTTGTGTTGGTGAGTTTAGCTCACACACCACTCCATTTATTGCTTGAAGTCCTCTTTTTAACCCTTCTTCTATGCTTCCCTTCTAATATTTCTTGTGGTATGTTCATTGAATTGTTGTTGATGGTGTGCCCTAGTTTATTCCCTTTACCTAGGTTTTCATGTTGAATGTGTACGTTTAAAGCTAGGGTTTAGGTGTGTGAGGGTATAAGGGAATATGGGGATCTAGATTAGGTGGGTTCACACCTTGTAGTTGTATTGTCATGGTTTACATGAGATTCAAGTAAAATCCCTTTAAGTATCATTTTTTCAAGTAATTCAAGAACTAAGAAATCATGTTTGGCTTCGCGGCCCCATGGGTCCTAGGACCATCATATCTGTAACACCCACATTTTTGCATGTATGATTTTTATTGTGATATGGTGTAATTGAGTGATTAAGTATTTTTAATCATCAAATAGGATTAGGAATGGATTTCCTGTTTTTCTAGAATTTTTGGGGAATTTTGGGTGTGAAATTACCTTTTTACCCCTACCTTTATTGGAAATTGACCAAAATGCCCCTACCTCAAAAATTTGAATTTCCCTCCAACCTAACACCTTAATCTCTCATTAATAGTATTCTCCTACCATTAGCATTAATTAGAATCCACATTATCTTGTAAGACACACTTTAATAGCCAAAAATCATGAGGAGACATGCTTACCTCACCTTGTACCCCCGAAAGCAACTTTGTCTCCTACCATTATAAAAGCAACTTTTTCTTTTCACCCTTGTTTTAACCTAGCCGTGAACTTAACCTCTTCTTCCTCATCTCTTCTTTTCATCCTTGTTTTAATCCAAAGATTTTCACCTCCATCCCATGGGAAAGATTGTTGGGGAGATCATAAGGAGCAAAAAGAGTGGTGGATCTTGTGATTTGGTGGGACTCAAGATTTTTCTATTCTCCATTGTCAAGAGCTTAAGCTTCACTAGGTAAGGAGAGGAGAACCCTTGAACTCTAGTAGGATTGGTGACTAGAGTGAGGGTGACCCTTGACCCTCCTTCCCTCTCCCTTTGTCTTCATTAAAACTTGAATGCACGAACTTATTCTCTTGTGAATATGGTTCAACCTTCACCATATATATATATATATGCATGACTTTTAATTTGTTCGATGGTTGGAATGTGTTAGTATGATGATTATATATAGATTGTTATTTGGAATTAAACAACTTGTTTGTGTGATTGAATCTTGTGAATAAAGTGTTTTGACTATGTTTAAATGTATGAACCTTCCCATGAGAAAATGTATGGTTATGATTATCTAATGTGATGAAATGAACATGTGGCTAGTGTAGAACATCATACTTGAGTTTTACAATTTTTGGAATTTTATTGATTTTTCATGAAATTCAAGGTGTTCTTGAATGTTCATGGATGTTCTTGATAATGTTCATATGAAACTCATGAAGATGATTGTGTTTGATCCTTGAAGTGTTAGTGAGGGTTATGTTGGAGTGTTATTGGGCTTTAGTAGCCCAATACGTAAAGGTTAAAATTAGGTAAATGAGTAAAAGTAAAAGTAAAAAGTGAAACTTAAGTAAGAAAATGAGAAGTAAATTCGGGTAAAATATTCACACCACAGTAAAGTTAACATAAAACTCACTTTACTTGAAGGTAACTTGAGAA
Source organism: Sesbania bispinosa (assembly GCA_026901365.1). Taxonomy (NCBI): domain Eukaryota; kingdom Viridiplantae; phylum Streptophyta; class Magnoliopsida; order Fabales; family Fabaceae; genus Sesbania; species Sesbania bispinosa. Next base: position 256,004 of record QLOH01000385.1, read on the forward strand.
AATGGACCCTCATGGGTCACATAACCCTTGGGCCACTAGTTTGAGCCCAAATACCCCTCAAACACTTATAAAATACTCCATTGTGATAAAATAAAATAATTAAGAAACATTTGGGCTTGGATTAGTGTTGGGCCTCAACCCTAATATTACCAATGGGAAATTAAGACTCAAATTAAGTTGAGGAGCCCACTAAGCTAGATCACATAAGTTAACCAACTAGGATAGACTTAATTAAGATTACTCTTAATAACCTAAACTAATGATGATTAATAATAAGAGTGGGACTTAACAAGGATTAATACTCAAGTAATTAAAATTAACCTTAATCAACCCTAATGAGGATTAACCCTAAACTTAATCAAGACTACTCTAATCAAGTTTAATTATAATTAAGTCTTAATTACACATAATCAAGATTAAGGATTAATAATGTTTAATAATATGATTAAGACCTAATGACGATTAAGGACTAATTAATTGTGATTAACCTTAATTAAGTGTAATTAAAAGCTTAATCCATGATTAAGAAAGATTAAGAGTTAATTAGGACCTTAAGCAAACATTAAGACTTAATTAGAAAAGATTAGCCTTAATTATAACCTAATTAAGGAAGACTAACCTTAAACAAGACACAATTAAGGGTCAAATCTAACCCCACTTAGCTAATTAAGGATTGTTAAGCTTGTATTAACCATATTAAGCTTTTATTGAGGAAAGATAGACTCAATTAAGATAAGGTAACACCTAAGAAAGATTTTTTAGAGTTAACCATAATCATATACATATGACGTATATTATATAAACCAAGATGTGGAGCATCATTCATAAGACGAAACTATAAGTTGTAGGGTTCAAGTGAAAGTGATAATTAACCTTGAAGACGAATAAATACAACTTATCCTAAAAGCTTATAACAAAACACACTCTACTCACATAAGACTTGAGAAGCCTAGAGAGAGTGTGGACTGACCCAAGATGGGGTTTGGATTTCCTTACGGAGGAAAGTCGTTGAATCTGTGGTTGTACCACGGGGAGTGGTTATGTAAAAGGATTCGATTGACTTTTTCGGTAAGGAATGTGTGATGTGAATGCATAGAATGTGTGACATGCATCATTAAACATTGGTGATGTCTAAGGTTGTGTACCTTATGACCTAAAATGGAAGTGACACCTTGGTACGGGTGTGAAACTTGTTGGGACTAGTGCACTGGGTCTTGCGAATGACGCCAGCGGGTCTTGAAAAGACGTCAGCCTTGAGGATAGTCGAGTTCCGGAGTGAATATCAGGGGACATAGGCTAGCTACCTATTGTCGAGTTCAGGGGGTAAAACTTGACTATACTTGTCGCTCTCAAGGTTTTAGGATCAGTGGAGATTGTATGGAAGTATCACAAAAGAAAGATCGGTAAAAAATATATATATGAGTATGGCTCTTAGTAACGGGACTAGTATAGACTCTAACTCCTGATTACTTCCATATAATCTTGCAGTTGTTGTGTGCACTATGGTGGTGATTTTCCTCGGGCCCTCATGCATTATACATAATATTATGATTGTGAATCATGCAATTGGTTGTATGGATCGTCATGTGGGTTTATAATATTAGATGGATTCGAGTATGTGTTTATTTGGTTAAATTGTGTGAAATTCCCTTGCATGTACTCTAGATATTATATCCTACATCAAGTGAGTTCATGTAAAGTGTTCTCACCCTCATTGCTTTGTTGCGGTTTGGTTTTGCCTTTTTCCCTGCGTCGTTTAGCTGGTACTGGAGATCAGCACAATGAGTACCATGAGGGTGCAACTGCAATGGATGCAAGGAGGGACTTGGAGGATCACTAACGTGCCGAGGAGGTGCGTCTACACCGGCGAGGTTCGAGTCACCATTACCCATCCTGGTCTCCCAGTGCTTCCAGTTATCGAGTTCACCATCCCTTTGATGTTGGAATTTCAGACGCCACCAAACTTGGTTTAGTATACTACCTTTCTTCGACCTCGTCCTCGTCAGGCCTCGTCAGTCTCATCTCGAGCTTCGCGTGTATCAGATTACGTGAACCCGAATCCCCCTCACTATTCACCTACTTTAGAGGCATTTGGTCCTGTAAGGAGGATGGAGACCCGAGATACTCATTCTCAAGATTCAAGTTTCACAAGGTTATCCCATTTCACGTACGCTGGGGACTATTGTCATTAATGATTCGTCCGAGGAGGAGGACTTCGAGGAGGATCCCAATGAGGATCCCTCACGATTGGGTGATGACGAGTAGGGTAGTTATACTTTTGAGTCTAGTCATGAGTCAGCTCTGAGACTTTTGTGGCCTCTATTTTGTATTTTGTTTTGAGGTCATTAGCATACTTATTTCACTACTAGAACTCGCAGTTTTATTAATGGTCTGTAATTTCGATACATACATTTGAATTTGGGATGTAATCTAACTTGTTACCTTACTCTTCGTGAATGATGGTTATGTTAAATTGATGTATGGTTCATGTTCCTGCAATAGAATAGCGACTCACCGTTTTTCGAAAAGGACTCTAAAGAAACACTATACCAAAAAAGGTTTTTTACCGCGTTTCCGCGGGGCTTTTTACCGCGGTTACGACCGCGTTCTACCGCGGAGAGATAAAAGGAATTTACCGCGGTTACTTTTCGAAACCGCGGTAATTGAGTAAGCCTTTTATCGCGGTTCCGAAAAGTAACCGCGGTAGAAAAGGGTGAGTTGGCTTGCAGAATATCGTAGCTATTCTGTAGTTAATGCCTAGTTGTTTAATTAAAAATCCCAACAAAAAATGACTAATGAGTACTTGATAATGTTAGGTTTAAGACACATTAACAAAGGCTGTTCACAAATCAAACAAGAATAGCAGCAAGTTTTAAGCCCATGCAAAATATGTAATTCAAATAATATATTTTCATGTCAAAATTTTAAGTGTGAATCTGAATGATAGAAATATAAATATAAAAAATTTAAATGTAATTAATATACATCAGAATTAAAAAAAATTAGATGAACCTTTTAATCATAAATTATATATAATCAATTTTATAACATTGGTGTTGTGATAATACTCCACCATTTTAACTCACCAAACACATTATTCATTATGCCATTAGCATTAGCATAGTAGTCTACGTTAATTTTGTGTATAAAATTAGAAATGCAAATTATCTCAGTTTTAATTTTTTATAAGAATTCACTTAAATAAAATCATATGTTATTTAGTTAATACAAAATAGGTACCTTAAATGAGAGATAGAAATGAAGCAATACAAAAACTGACAGCAAGAAAGATAGCAATACAAATGAATCGTATAAAAGCTGATAGCAAGCAAGTTAACTCTGTGTAGAAAGATAGAAATACGTACAAATGAATCCTATTTAATTTGTTAAAATGCTTTAACAATGATATCATGGTATTAATTCATACCTGCATATTGACTTTGTGAAGTCACTCTGAATCAAATGAGGACTTGGCATCAGCAAAGCAATGTGGAAAGCCTCCATTCCTTGAAACAAAGCAAATAGGAAACTCTGTCAACATAATGTCTGTCTTTCTATTATTTCTCTGTCAACATAATGTCTGTCAACCTCTGTTAATTTATGTCTCTTACAAAAATAATTAATGAAACAATACTGATGACTTGAGAGGAATAGTGTTATGCTACAAGTACAAGGTAGTTAACAGACTATGCCACAATAAAACATATCTTTTTTTTTTAACTTCAAAAGGAAAGGAGGACTACCACATTGTCAGCACAATGCCCATTAATCACATTGCACCGGCCTCCTCCAGAAACTTTCACCTGCCAACAAAGCCATAAGAATAACAAAAGAGAATAAGGAAACTGCACAATTGACTGACATTATAGCATTATCCACTTGCAACCATAGGGAATACGAAATAGACCTTGGAGAGAGGCTTTCCCTTCTCAATAACCACCACACCGAGGTGAGGTGCCACAATCTTGGCATGAATTGCTCCATACACCCCTACAGCTCCACCCCAACAACCACCACCAACTCTTCCTTTTGAGTGCACAATAAATAACACACTGTTGCTGTTAGACTCTTGTCATGATTCCAAGTGGTGTTTGGAAGCATAGTTGGTTAGAACTTAGAAAAGTAATGTGGTTAAAACTTAGATTAACTGGAACAAAGAATTAAGAACAAAAATTGTACCTACTACCTACCTTTGTAGCTTGGCCAATGGCATGGGTAATGCACCTCCTTTTCCCAAGGTTTAAGACAAGCCTCGTGTGTTTGTAAGCATTGGTGGGAATTAGTGAGGAAAACCCAAGAAAGAGGAGGAAGCAAGCTTGTCCAGAACCAGAAGAGCGCTTGGTTACCGTCTTGTGCAGAGTCTGACATATAGGTATAATGGTTGTCATGGTCTCATCTCATCCGAAATGTTGGTGCAATTCATAACATCATAACAGTGAAATTCACAAAATCAACTAGAGTATAGTCTCTTCCCACAAATTGGTAGCTACAGACTATACAAAAGTGAGAAGATCCACACAAAAAACACTAGAATTTGAAAGCAGACGGTGAATAATGGAAGCTTTAAAGTACCTGGAATGTTGGAGACAAAACCACCTTTATTCTCAATGCTGCCTCTTTCTGTGTTGGGCTCGTGATCTATAGTCACTTGCACTGCTTGACCTTTTCTTGAAAGAACTGCTCGTGAATCTCCTACATTAGCTATCAATAACTTTTGGCCATTGATTAATATTGCAGTTACAGTTGTTGATCCTCCATGCCCCAAATTAGAACTATGTGAAAGAATTGCCTGATCTGTACTCAGATATGCTTTTGCTATAGATGCAGCAGGGTCATCCCAAAATTCTTCCGACAATGACAATGAACAAGTATAAGAATGTAACCTTTCCACTCTAAATTCTGATTAAACTAGCATAAAGGTTTATAATGATTTATTTTTCACAACTCTCAGAGTAAACATATATTTATTTGAATTTGAATTTACTCTGTATTTGAATTTACTCAGCATATGCAAGTTGACTTAACCTTGCTAAAATTATTTCAAGAAATTTACTCTCATACTTGTTGCCAAGAACCTTGATGAATTTATAAGTTTCAGTGACATAATACAATAAAGAAAGAAACACTCCTTCATTTTATACATCCAGACCTGATTTCACGAGAAAAATTTCCTATTCTGTATCTTCAACTTACAAGAAGGAAGATATCTAATATTAGGGTATAATATTCTAATGATAATGGAAGTCAATGAAAGTGATCCATCATAATGGAAGTTAATGATAATACAAGTCCAATCATCCTAATAAAATTACCAATATAACAAAATTCCTAACATACTATGAATCATGTATCCTAATACTCTAAAGTTGAACCAATTTGGCACGGGGTTACCAAAAACATGCTGGATAACAAGATGTGCTTAATCAAAGAAATATTAGACAAGCATGACATACCTGGATCTGCTCAGATCAATGCCTCCCCTTCATAATTTGGTCTAGCCAAAACAGTACCCGATGGTGATATAATGACACTACCCCCAGCACATACAACAGAATCTGGGGGATTTTCTTTTGACTCTTATTCCAGATGAGTGGTTCAACATTCACATTAAATTAGAAACATTGATGAACACGTTAATCTTTATCAAGAAAATTACCTCTATTTTTTCAGCATTTTAGCAGTACCAACTACCAAAGTCCTGCTGTAAAAATGCAATGCAATGAATGGTAAAATCTTGATCTAAAATTAACCAGGCACACATGAGATGACATGCTTGCCAATTGAACAATATAATAATAAATAGCCATAATAACAACAAGGAATCACAAGGATCATAATGAATATACAAAATACTAATCCTATGCAAAATATTGAAAGAACATGAAATAGCTAGGATAACACTTTCCTAGGAACTTGCCTATACAAGGAAGGGACAACTTCTCTTCTAGTTATAACCCTGCAAACAGGGCAATTGTCTTAGAGAGAGGACCCAAAATTTCCTAAAGCTAGAATTCAAGAAGGAAAAAATGGTATCAGTTTGTCAAACAAACATATCTATCTTCATAGTATAAATTAATTTTGGGTGACAAAGAAGAGAATACAGATTATCTCTCTGTATTATATTTTAGCAAATGCAACTACTAGAACTAAGACATAATAGTAAGAAATCAAACAAAATTAAGAAGCTTCAGTTAGTCATGGAATTGAAGCATTGCTAAACGTTTATCTGCTCTAATTTGCAATGCACCCAACATTAAAATCCAAATCCAACTTTTGAAGCTAACTAAATGGAGAAGACATGTCTTCCTTCTAAAAAAAACGCAAAAACAAAGATACCTAGTTAATCCTAATTTCCTAAACACATCGTAATAGACAGAAAAAGCAGCAAGGGGTTCACCATCAACAAATCCAAGGCCCCAATAGAGCAAAAAGTAAATTAAACCTAAAAAACCAAAAATATTCCCCAATTTTCATTCCTAGAATCATTGACACAGAGAAAAGAATCCCCAAACCCTCGAAACTTACACCAGTTGGAGATATAGGTTAGCTCCTACCTGAATGTAAGCACGAATAGAAGATCCAAGAACCCAAATCTAAGCGGCAATAATGCGAACCCAACACTGCAGCAAAAAGCTAGTACAGGGGTTTGCAGCAAGAAGGAAAAGGGAGAGACGAGAGACGAGTGGGTTTCACACGAGAGCTTCTAATGTGGGAAGACAGGGGTTGTGCGCAAAGATGATGTTGTATCTCCATGCAAGATGGCGTGCACGGAGAGAGGTCTGAGACAGGCGCAGCGGCGGACAGCGGCATGAAGAGAGGTCTAAGGGAGGGAGAACGGAAGAAGACCAGGGAGAGAGGAAGAAGAGGGTTCGCGAATTTCTCAGAATGGTTTTGCTGGAAGTGGTTTTTTTTTTAAATACCAAAACACCGCGATTCCCAAACAGATCCGTGTTAATTTCAAATTTCAAATTTTTTACCCGCGGTTCCGGTTAGCAACCGCGGTAATTTGGCCTAAAACTTGAAAAAAAAATAAAAAAATAACATACTGTATTTATATTACCGCGGTTAGTTTTCGGAACCGCGGGTAATATATCAATTTCCTACATTTCACCCCGGTTACTTATTGTAACCGGGTTAATTTTGGCGTGGTAAAAGCCCAAATTTGGCATAGTGAAATAATATTTCATAATACTATGGAATTAGAGGCTTTGTAGGTCAATACTATATTGTCATATGTTATCAATCTATCTTTAAAAAAAAAATCCTCATTTTACTGACTTAGGTATAAACATCCGCTTATAACGTGCAACACATGTGATGTTCTTAGTTGTAACCAGGGGTGTCACAATGTCCAAGTTAAGATTAATCAATTCATGTATCATGTTCGATTTAATCGATTCAGATAATGTCGACGATTATATGTCCTCAAGGGAGATATCCCTTGTAGTATGAGCTCAGGTCTAACTCCAGGTTAAGTGATAAGACCTCTGCAACTGGGTTTAGCAGTTCATGTTAATAAATGAGTTCAGTTATTTGTCAGGTGTTATGTAGTTATGTTATGATTATTATGTATGTGTTGCTGCATCACAATTGCTTTACTCCCTACACATGCATGTCTTAGCTGTTCACTGAGGCATTAGTCTCACCATATGGTTGTAGGTTTTCATTTTAGATTCCAGGATCCTCCCTAGGTTGGTCGTTGAGGGCCATGGAGTTGTTGAAGATTATTGCTATACATGGCTTGTGGAGTGTTGAAATGTTTAGTTTATGTTTTGTAAAACACTATCATGTATATTCTTTTGATGGATATTTAGTGCATGAGTTGCCCATGTTGAGATTTTCTTTTGTTAGGACACATGTATTGTAGTATCCATGCAATTGTCACGTAATTAGTTACTCTGATTATGTTTAGTGGATAAGCAAATATTTATCATGTTTATCGATATCGTTAATGTCGCGAAAAATAATTTCCTAAATTTTGGACTTATGTCTCCAACGGGCATAAATCCTATGTGTTTGGTTAGGACGTTACAGGAGGGCCCAAGGGTTAGAGGATGAGTGACTAAGTGAGAGGTAGGGCTTGGTTGGAAAATGGGCAAGCCAAGTGACTAAGTGAGAGTTAGGGCTTGGTTGGAAAATGGGCAAGCCAAGTGACTAAGTGAGAGTTAGGGTTAGGTTTTTTGTTTTCTACTTTTCTGCAAAGCAAAGTGAAAAAAAAGGATTGTTGCATAGCTCTGAATTATTATTAGTGGAAATTTGCAATCAACTCTAATTTTTTGTATGTGTAATGTACCCTCGGGTCTGGTAATGTGGGTTCATAAATAACCAACATGATACTCGACTTGATCACCTTGTTTTATTTACATTTCAAACCGACCTGACTCGTGGACCCGAATCAACCCGGTTTTATACCCTCGGTTCGAGTCGAGTCATTCGGGGTTCTTCTGGTTGACTCAATCCACGAACAACCCTAGTTTCACATGATAAATATTCTGGTGTTTATAGTTGGTTTGGAGTTTGAGTTATGGAGCCATAGATCGATGCTTGACTCTCAATATGGGATTCTCTATAAAGAGTCAATCACTCGAGAACATGACTTCACAGACATAGGTTAAGACCAAAACCCACATTAACCACAAGTTCCAAATAATCAACAATCGAGGTTAAGCCATCAACTTTGATACCACATGTTGAAATTATTTAATTGAATTTATATTACACTTCACCAAGAAATTGATATAAGTTGTGTATCTCTTGAAGACATAATGAAATAAACTACCTTTGAATGAGATGTCATGCATAGGCATACACTCTAAGAGCAAGATTACCAATGTTATATGATATTAAGTCATATAAATATAGCTTACATAAGTGTCCTTAGATCCGTGGTCAACTAGGATTGGTCCTACTTCTTGGTATGGGTGGCCCTGAAGACCCTTTTCACATTGGTTCTTTAATTTTAAGTGGCAATTTATAAATTTTAAATAAATTACCATTTGCATGATGTGTTGATTTATTGAGATGGAACCACCCATATAAAATGATCAACTTTCTCATATGGCTAATTTTTCTTCGCTTGGGTTTCTTCTTTAACTCCTCGCTAGCCCAATGACTAACAACTCTCGCTCAGACATCCTAGCAAATCCAGATGGGTGAGACCCATTTTTCCTAGTTTTATGAGTTTTATCTCCGGGAAAATGTACCCGTCGATTAAAGTAAAATGAAGTATTTAAAACCCCAAGTATCATCCCACAGAGATTAATTAACAATATTAAGTTAAACCTTAATAATGAAATAAGAGAGAAAGATTATGATTTGTTTTGTAGGTTAAGATTAATAATAATAATTAAATGGGAAAGAGAGAGAAAGTTAAACAACGAAGCAAGCAAGTACAATCAGGATTCAGTTATAAAAGTGTTTAGGGCATTTAGTTTCACTTAAGTGCTTACTAGATTTTCCCCCAATTTCCCTTATAAATCAAGCCAAGCTAATTGCCATTCACTTATTCTAATACTATCAATATCCAATGATCATGCAATATTGATAATCTTCTTCTTAAAACACCATCTTCAATGATCATGCAGATAATGGATTAAGAAAAGCAAAAAAAAAACTAATAAATTTGTTAGTCTGATAACTTACTGAAAACCTAGAATTAAAAGTTTACCTTATAAATTCGTTAATTGAGAATGATATGAAAGCCTATTACCCAACCAATTAAGATTTACCAAGGGTGATCAAATCTTGATATAGTAAAACAATAAGGCAAACATAATTATATAGAGAAAATAATAATTTATAAAGGGAAAAGGGTTCGAATCAGGTTCACAACTTAAGATCCACCATAGCCCATTGGTTAGGTAATTAGTTACTCATAATAAAACATAAATAAATCAAAACTAAAAGCCCTAAGAATTCCATAACTACTAGGAAAAACTAGAAGAGAAAAACCCTTTTGACAGAATTGATTCACTCCAGGAGTTTCCCAAATTTTATTACAAAAAGCTACTGCTCTTGAAGAACCTTGAAAAGACGAGAGAAGAGGAAGATGATTAAGATTATTGAGATGATTCAAATTATCCTCCTCTGCCATAGTTGGTGTCCTTATATAAAAGTTGCAAGTATCCTAATTTGATTCTAACTTTATTTCTTCCTTTACTAACTATCTAAATTTGGAAACTGGAAGTGCAACTCAAGATAGCCCAAAAATCACAATCAAATCTTTTTTCTAAATCATGTCAATGATTATCCTTTTATTTCATTCAATCTCCTTTTCTTGGCAAAATCTCATTTAAGATTCTCTTTTTATTTCTATGACAAAATAAAGGAGAATAAGTGAGATATCAAATAATAATAATGACCATAAATGTCAAATAACTCACTTAAAGATTCTCCTTTTATTTCTATGACAAAATCAGGGAAAATAAGTGAGATATCAAATAATTATAATGACCATAAATGTCAAATAATTCACTTAAATACCTAAAATAAATATATAAAATAGTAGTTTATCACCTAGCCACAATGAAGGAGGTTAGATAGGCGCTTGGAGTTCTCATGCTATTAGTTCCTCCTGACCTGGTGCTCAAGGTCAAGCAAAAAGTTCACAATGTCATGAAATATAATAGTTAGTAAGTAATCATGATAAACATGTTAATTTTGCAAGACTTACATGTTCAAGTAATCATGTTAAGTTTTAAAAATTACTTTGAACTGCTTGAATCAATGATGTCTGGTGGTATTTGGGATCTAAAACTAGGATTGATAGGGTATCTGAATATGTTATGTAATCACATGTGTAATTACATAAGATGTCGCCCTACAAGGAACCTACACAAAGTCACATAACTGGTTAAGTATTATTATATACTTCCTCTATTTTTTATTGTTAGTCATTTTAGAAGTTTTGTTTTGTTCACCTTAGAGTGTCATTTTTATAAATTCAATGAATAATTAATGTTCTTTTCCACTTTTACCCTTTGTAGTGAATGTATGTCTGTTAAATAATATGTTTTGTTGAATAATTAATGAAGAAAGAGAATGAGGGATATAATAGGAAAGTAAGTAATAAATTTCCTTGAAAACTAAAAAACCAATATTTTTTTAATCTTGTGCATAAACCTTAAACAACAACAAAAAAACGGAGGGAGTATTAAGTAACTTTATGAAGATATTCAAATCAAAAAATGAAATTAATTAACTTACACTCTACCTAATGGTTAGATGATTGGACGACCACTCTCATCTAGCATACACGTCGTCAGTTACTAGTTGTTATTCTTGGTCTTCATCATCAGCCTCAAGGTCATCATGCTTTGGTTGGGGACAAGGTGATGTCTATTGGGGTGGTGATAGTTGGAGTGTTGGGTTGAGACCCTATGTCAAAGATAATAGCAGGGCTGGGTCCCGAGCAGAAGGTTTTTAATAACCCAAATGTTGGTATAAAGGTATATATAATGACTGGAAAGGAGCGTGATATGGTGGGGTTCGTCTCAGAAGATGGTGCATGTCTGCATAACTTAGGAAAGGGTGGTCTGTTGGGGGTCTATATGAATGGCTAATATTGGTCGAGTGTATGGTATGGGAAATGGTGGTGTGGTGGGATTTGGGCGAGAAGCTAGCAACCCGAAGAGTGGGCTAGGATATGTTATGGTGTCGGGCTGCGAATCATGTCTCGCCTGTCTTGACCTTACTCCCTTCATTTTGTCATCTGCAAAGCTCTTGCCCTTACATGGATCCTTTTGGTCTTCCGAAGCCATTTTTTGAAAAAAAAAAGAAATGGTTAAAAATAAAGCAAGAAATATGCAAAAGTTATACAAAATACATAAATTAAAAGTGAGAAAAGATAGTCAAGTATTGTTTAACACCCAACCCATTATTGTAGTAATTAATAGTTATTATCTTTATCTTCCTCTTCATCCTCCTTCTCCTCCTCCTCCTCATCATCGTTATGATCACCACCACCATCATTATCAAGACCTCGAACTAAGTCTAGATCAATATGTTCAATATATTTATATCAATTTTGGTCATCATACAACCATATAAATTGTGCAACTTTTTTTATTGGTATAATGTTTGACATTTCATTGTCATAATAAGGGACCTCGTCATCAAGCTCATCAGTTTCCACATGTCCTTGAGGTATTGTCTTTATTGCTACACACCGACCATATTTGTCGGTTTGAGTTTCTAGATAGAGACATAATACATCTCTCTTACTTTTTATGCAACGATGAATAAATTATAACACTTAGATCTAGAAAACTAATCCATTAGCATATGGTCTATACAATCCATCTATGTAAAAAGTAAGTCTTTTCCATCCCATTATAAAAAATGGTGAAGTCTAACCATTTAATTTTCTGGATAGATCATGATACATTTCCTTTGACTTAGTGAATATTTAACAGAAAATTTCCATAACAAATATTTTCCAATCAAATTTCACAATTAAGAATTTATGGTTACCAATTGTTGGGTTAAAATCAAGTGACAAATTTCTTCCTCGATCCAACATCACTTTGTGAAGTGTAGAGAGAGAGAGAGAAGAAAGAGGAAGGAGAAAATCTTAGTGAGAGAAAAATGTAGAGAAAAAACATTTTGAAAGTCAATAATTTTTTTAATTGAATATCGATCCATAAAAAATTTGTCAATGAATGGGTTGGATGGATTTTATTAATTAGGTCATGGATGAATTTAATTTTCATAATAACTTTTTAACGTATTATAAATGGATTTAAAGCCTTTCATTAGTGTTCCAAGTACATTTGTATATAATAGTTGTACACATTGTCTTTGTGTTTTGTTATATAAATGAAGTACTAAAAAGAAATTTGCCATTGTTTTAGTTGCACATAATTCTCTTTGAGCTTATGATGAAAGCATCTATATATATCCTTTAGGAAAATGAAGTAATATTCAATGGTGATGATTCATTTAATGAAAGCCATGTTAACATAAATACATGTTGACGTGAGTAGAATGGTGATATGTGATATAGTTCATTTCATATAATATATTTTGTTTAGAAAAATGATTTTTTAATTCTCTATTTTATAGATTTGTGGAGTTGTAAAGGTGCTCAAATAGATAGTAGGCATTTGAATTTCAAGCCTGAGAGTTAATCCCCGATCGACCTTGAAAACTCTGTCCATGCATTGAATTTATGAACCATAGTTTGGAACTCACTAATATTAGCTAAGATTTCTTTCTTTTTAGGTGTAGAATGTGAGACACTTCTTGACATAATAAAAAACAATTACTTTGGTGTTGTGAATTTATTGAGTATGAACTAGAGTTCATATATATTACTATTTGCTCGAAAGGTTTAGTTTTTCAAGATACAAATTAGGAAAAGGCTCTCTAAGAAGGATCATGGTCACAAGACCTCTTTGATTACTTGAACTTGTATAATAAGTTGCAATATTTTTTGATAGTTAAAACCCTGTGTTTGATATACTCTAAAGTTGGATAAAAAGAGGGTGCCTTAATAAGTAAAAGCAACAAATGAATACATACTATCACAAAAATGTTTTTCTTAAGTAATAAGAAAAAATTGTCTACAGTTTGCTACCAAAAGTCACATCTTTGTTTGTCCAACAATGAAAGTTGAAAAAGAAATTAAACCCTTCAGATTTTTTTTTTGTAGTAACATATAAACCATTATGACTTTGTAAAATATTATCATGTTATCACAATTGGAGTTTTCTCCTACTTCATTCCATTAACACATGCTTTAATTATATATCTTCAATATCAAATGTACTTGACATTAGACATAAAATTTAAACTCAGAGTAATAAAAATTAAAGTTAAATTCAAAGGTAAAATGAAATAGAAAACAAAACACAATTAAAAGCAATGAAAAAAATAAAATTGAGCTCCATCATATATTTCACTTGTGCTTCATTTTAAATGATATAAAAATGCAAGTATATAAAGGAGAACCCTGAACCCATCTATGTGAATGATGTATAAATAAAGATATCCACTACTAAATGAAATTACACTTGTCTAAAGTTTATTTTATTCAAAATTTTCTTATATATATACATAGTTACTTTTACGATATGTAAAGCAAATGATGATATCAAAAAAGGAAAATGTATTGAGGATTGAACTCTTTCATTTCTCAACTCTATTTTATATGAATTAAAAAATAAAAATAATAAATTTATTCCACCATATGATATTTATTATATTTTTATGTTAATTTTATTTGTTAAAGTAAACACATATGTATAAATATTAAATTAATATATTTATTTTATATGAATTAATGAATAAATTACGAATTCTCATGCTATATGAATTTAAGAAAAGTGCTAGCAACACACTCTTTAACACACTCTTTCCAACACACTCCATGTGATTGGTTAAAAATCACATAGGTCCCACCACATTGGGAGTGGGACCCACATAATTTGGTGGGACCCATGTGAATTTTAATCAATCATATGGAGTGTGTTGGAAAAAGTGTGTTAGAGAGTATGTTGCTAGCACTCCTCATGAATTCAATACTAGTAACACACAAAGGAAACAATATAGAGAAAATATAGTTTTATATCCTACTCACTATACAATGAGACAAGAAGAAAGGGAAATTTTTAAATTTGTGCACCAATACAAAAGTAAAGATTACCTAGAATTAAAGGTATTTTCGAATTTTGTCTGTCACCTTTTAGTGTTTTCAGAAAGACTTGATAATTGCAAAAATAGTTGGCAAGACTTGATAATTTCAAAAAAAAAATTGTTGGGGAATTAAAGTTTATAGTTCTGATATCGTGGAGGAAATTGATTCCCCAAATTTCTAGATTAAACTGCAGATTTCAAGCAATTCCTACTAGAGAAAAGCTTCTGATAGTGGAACCGTAATGCCTGAAGTTATTGAAATAAATGATGGCTTATCTTTAGATGCATCTATCAAGGGTTCCACGTTATCTAGTCGAAATGGACAAAATCGAAATAAGAATTATTCACGGAACTTTAAAAACCTCAATCAATACATAATAAACTCTCGTAGCAAAATATAAAGATAGATGAGCTTTTGAAAATCGCACCGAAAAACATGTTTATAGGAATGGAAAGGACACGAAGCTTCAACGGAAGGCTCCAACTCGCCGCCATGAAGACCGGTCACGTGAAGGGAGGGCACTCTGTCATCGCCGCCGCACGTGACGTCGTGCCAATGACAGAGACTCGAAGTGGAGCGGTTGGTCCAACCTTCAAGGAGGTTCGAAGGGTCCGCATAAATCAATTATTTGAAGTTAAGCAAGGACAATGCATCGTTCGGAGACAAAGCATTGAGGGTGTTGCTGAATGGATACACAATGAAGAACAAGGCCAAGGGATGAAAGGGAAAGAACAAAAGAAGAAAAACAAGACCCATGTTTGAAAAAAAGAGAATGAAAAATGAGTTTGGATTTCTCAAAGATGCAAACAAAGATTTCTCAAAGATGCAAACTTTGTTGGTCAACCATGGTATTTGAATATGGTTGTCGGTCAGATCTCGCCGGAGGGGGTTTTGCCGGAAAATAGAGCTCTAGTGAGTGAGAGAGTGTCAGATGGTGGTAACAAGGAATGAGGCGGTGGTGGGGAAGGGAAGGAAAAGGGTTGCAAGGGTTTAAAAAAACTACTCTTATTATTCACCTCTTTGCAAATTTCAGAAATTGTTTATCTTGTTACCAACAATTTATTGAATCCATCAAATCTGAACCATTCAATTAAAAATTATTATATCTTATGGTTTAGATTTCTTGTGTACAAATACACAAATATTTTACTTTTGTATTTGTACCTCTTAAAAATCAATGTTGTGTGCGAGAGAGTCCATATATAGCCAATTACATGGATACGATAGAGGCATCACTATCTTACAATGGTTGTGGTAGTTGTAACAAAAAATTGTAGAGGTTTTCAACCCTTTTGAGGTAGTATATCTAAACATTATTTATGACTTTCGTGCACATCCTTAGTTTGGTTTTAGAATAAAAACATTATTATATGTCTTTCACTATTTTTCTATCCTAAAACCCAATGAAATGTACCTAAAATTTTTAATGTGTCTATATATGATATATAATTTTTTTTATTTTCTCTCACTGCTTTCCATTGTTCTCTCTTCCTCTCCTTATAATTTGGAATGTTGTATATATACTTTATAAAATTCTCACATGCTTTAATCTAAAATATTAAATAATACTTTTATTTGTTTTAAATATAAGATTATTTGACTATCTTGTAAATTGATAATGGATTTCTTAACTTACATGGCTGTTAAATATCCCCGATTTCATGGTTGAAGGCACCATTATAGTCAATGATTTCTATGTTAGATTTGGACTCCTAGTTTGAATAAATTAATTTTTAACTAAAAAAATTATATTCATATAATTATTTTATATCTTACCTTAAAAGAATAGTTATTATATATCTTAACAACATATAAATAAAAGATTTTTATACTTGTTTTACTTTTACAGACTTTAAGTTAAACATATTTATATAATTTCAGAAATGTTATGTTGTAGAATGATCAATATATGAATCGGTTTGGATGAAACTTCTGCAGAAGTACTTCTAGGTGAAAAAATAGATGAATTAAGGTTAAATAAATTTAACTTCTCAATAAGTTGAAATTAGTCTCTGTAGCTCACCCACTTCATAAGCAGTCCCATTTAACTTCTCCATAAGTGACTAATTTCAACTTATGGAGAAATTAAATTCATTTGACCTCTTTAATTTACACTATTTTAATCTTATAGAAGTTCTTTTACAAAAGTGTATCCAAAGTGGGCCATTATCTAATTACTTGCAAGAATTAATGGGAGTTTTACAAAAATAAATTATCTACATGTAACTCTTTATAAAAAAAGTTGAGTTATTATACTCATTAGCATGATATTAATGATATGGCCAATGACAAAAAGAAATGGAGATTTTGATAGAAATTTCACTAGGGAATGATATTATAGAACATTGGCTCATATAAAACTTCTTGAAAGTTTTAGAAATAAAATTGACTACTCACATTCTGTAACTCTTAAAAATGTGATTACATAATCTATTAGAATATAGAAAAGTTGAGATGTAGATTATAGCATTGTCATCTCACCTATCTAATTGACTAAACCATTTATACATCAATAATTTATCCAATGTTTCACATTTGATTGAATCCAACGCTATGTCCTATGATATCTTATATTTTTCATGGTCATTTTATTACTTGCTCATTCATCTCCTTGTCTATAAGGGTTTGTAAAGAGGAAAGATTCTCCTCTTTCATTGTTTTTGGTAAGACATATTACATTTAACTTAAAGTTTAAATTAGTAGCTGAAATAATTTGAGTTGTGTTTGGTAAGGTAGATTTTTTAGACAGCTACTAGCTTTTTAGTCTTTTAAGAAGTTACTTGAGGTTACTTTTTTAAAAAAAGTTCATATTTTTAGTCACCAACTGAAATTTCATTACAATTTTATGCCTCAACAACTCTCAATAATCATTATTTAATAATTAATGATGTCTTTATATGCTATTTTACCATTTTCAACTAGTTTTACCAAACACTTTCAATAAAATCGGCTAGCTTTTAACTTTCAGCTAGCTTTTTAGCTTTCAACTAGCTTTCATCTAGCTTTTTAACTTTCAACTAGTTTACCAAACACATTCTTTATCTACATAAGTATTGAACCAACGTTTCTCTTCAATGTCATCAACTTCATCTACTACTTGCGCACTATGAGTGTGTTTGATAAGCCATTTCAGCTAGCTAAAAGCTGAAATTAGTAGCTAAAACCATTTCAGCTGTGTTTGGTAATGTAGCTTTTTTTAGATAGCTACTAGCTTTTCTTAAGAAGGTACTTGAGCTAGCTTTTTAAAAAAGCTCCAATTTTTAGCTAGTAGCTGAAAATTAATTACAAGTTTATCCCTAACTTATTATTATTTAATAATTAATGATATCCTTATATGTCGTTTTACCATTTTCAACTAGTTTTACCAAACACATTCAATCAAATCAACTAGATTTTCAGCTTTAAGCTAGCTTTAAGCTAATTTTTCAGCTTTCAACTGGCTTTAAGCTTTAAGCTAGTTTTTCAGTTAGTTTTACCAAACACACTCTATATCACAATTTTATGCCACACATAATTACCTCTTCACACTTCTTATCCTATTCCCTACTTTTCTCTTCCTTGAATATAACATCCCTACTCATTATGATTACTTGAAAGTTAAGATTTTGTCTTCTAACTTTCTCCCTATACCACATGCAATTCAAGCATGAGATAGACACCCAAAATCTCTAAAATACTCAATCTTAAGTTTCACCATACTCCAAATTTCTTTAGGGCCTTACTTTTACTACTAATATTAGGGTTATATTTATTAGATGCACTTTCCAATTGATTTTTAGATTAAGAAGTTTTTAGATTTTTATTTCTTGAAGACATGCATTAGACCTTATCATAATGACTATGTTTTTTTCATTTAGAAAATATGTGTTTGTTGTGTTGTCTTATTATGCTATTTAGATCATAAAAACCAATGGATCCTTGAAATATTCACTCACACACGCACGCACGCACACACACGCACGAATGTACACACACACACAAATAGGAGACGTATCAAGTGAGAAAGACATCCCTATATAAGAGTGAGAGGGATCAATATCAATCTTTGGGTGAATTTAAACGATTGAGATTAAAACCTTCACTTAAGTGACTCATGTGCCTCATTTTCCCATGTTTCTTATCTTTTCCCCCAAAACCCTTTCATCTAAAGTGCTTCCTTAGCCGTCAGACCACATTCTGCAAACCTAGCCACCATTGTCGCAGGTCATTCCATCGTTCCCTTTAGTCTGTGGTGTCTAGTTGTCATCAGGACATTGTCATCATATCTGTCCCTGTTTCTCTCCAGATCCACCATTATCTCCAATTCATCTTTTCCATTACCAATAGTCAAGTACTAATCGTCATATTTGTCCAGATTCAACATTCTCATTTTAATTAATTATAATTATACGCATAAATGGGACCAATTTGTTTTTTTTTTTGCATGTATGAGATATTTTCATGTCACTTTTGTGAACCACATCTTACAAGGGAAGCTAAATACATGAACCATGAAGCAAATGTATCTTTAAACACAAGCACGTTGACCTTCCACCATCATTATCATGGTTAATCTATTTGAACGAAAATTTTGATAATTTTTCTTAATTTGCTTCCACTTTTGACTTTCACGCATATATAAAAATTTAATGGGAGAGCAAAATAAGTTGGATAAGAAAAATAAAAGGTATATATTAATCTCATACTATTGGTGAAAATTAAGGTAGCATGTAGCCTTATATCATCATAGGCAAACAAAAAAGAAGTACCACGGCCACTACACGACTACAATGACATAAAAAACATTTTTTCTTGTGTACATATCATTGACTTCATTCTTCTTTGTTGGACACTTCTATTGAAAATTTCCAAAGTTAAGAAAATTATAAATTTTTCTTTGACTAATGAACTTTCTATATTATAATAATATAATTTTGAAACATCACAGTAAGACAATCTCTCTCTACTTTTTCCTCTCAATGATTTTAGTATTCTCTCTCATTCTCTAATTGGATGGTAAACTCTACTTTCCTTCTAAATGATTTTTGACATTCCCTCTTATTCTCTAATTGGATGGCGAATTCCGCACATTACTTACGAGAGTGAGATTCTCCCTCTGAATCGTTAATAATAATTAATCTTTTTTCCTATTTCAATCCTTATTTTTTAATAATATAAATTTTTATTCATATTATTATGATTTTAATTAATTTTATTATATTTTATTATTAAATAATAATATAAAATTAGATTTCAAAATTATTATAAAATATCATCAAATAATAATATATTTAAAATTTTAAAAATTTTACTTTTTAAATATTAATTTATTATAAATTTAATTATATAAAATATATATTTATTCGCGTATTACACGCATTACTATACCAATTTTAGGGTAAACTTGTTTAAAATAGTTTTGAAACGTAAATTTTCGAGCACACTTTCAAGTAAAATTAATTTTACAAAATAAATTATTGAAATTCAAGTTTGAAAACGCCTGGCCAAACCCCCCTTAATAAAAGCACGACCCGTACCTCGCGCTTCTTCATCTTCTTCGTTTGATCTTCTCTCTTTCGATCCTCGATTTCCTTCTAATTATTGCTCGTAATTCTTGAATCGAGTCCTTATTTCGTTCAATTCCCATCATCTTCTTCTGTTTGATCCCAAAATCGTTCACTTTTGGTGAGCACCATCTTGTTCTAGGGTTAGGGTTTCGATCGGTTCTTTAAGGCCATACAGTCGTTCTATCCCTTGTATATTCCGAAAAATTTCCTAGTTTTTGTTCTAATTCCTCCAATATTTCGCCCCAATTCGACATAATATTTGGATGCGTTTTGGAGTCTAGGGTTTTGGAGAGGTCGACTTTTTAGGGCTTTTTTATCTTTTAAATTTCTAGAGGGTCTTTTTCTGTAAATTAATTGAGGGGTTTGATTTCCTCTCTTCTTTTATGAAATTTTAGTGGTCGTATTGTTTTTAATTTCATAATTTGTGGAGTGTCAAGAATCTAGGGTTAGGGTTTGAGACACAAATTTTTTCTTTTTCTAATTGGTGAAATTCTGTTGGGGATACACTCCTCGGTATCGAGTAACGATATTTATCCTGCAATTCTTCGTCCAATTCTCTTTAATTAGGCTTTTAGGCTTTCGTTTGACCTTAAACAGTTAACTGTTCTTCCAAGTGCTACGTTGGCTGGTTGTTCTGAATTTTGAACTTGAAAAAGTTGATAAGGTGAGATTGATTTGTGTTATCACTGCTTTATCATAATTTTTATTGTTTTATCATAATTTTTCTGCTTTATCACTGTAGAAGTTTTAAGAAACATAACACTGAGGTTAAAGGCTAATCAAGCATATTTATTTTGAGTGAAGTACATCAAAGTTTTAAAGGGGTTATCCACTGTAGACAAAAGAGGAGAGGATATTTATTGATAATAGCTCTTATTATTATTATTTCTTTCAGAAGTGAAATGTGCTTTGTCTTATATGGGCCAACATATTTGTAGAATGATAATATTACATTTTTCATACATCTTATGTTATCAATTAATCTATGTGTGTGTGTGCGCGTGTGCGCGTGTGTATGTATTTGTATATAAACATAGAGTGTATGATTTTTGTATGCAAACATAGAGCACCGAGACTACAACTTGAAGTGCACTCAGATCAATTGCATCTGATGCCTTTGTTTACACAGTCAATCAAAATTTGTTCCTCAGTATTAACTCTTAATTTATTGTATTATAGAATCAGAATGGGGTATAAGAGATGTCTTGAGGGAAATGAATTTGAGGATCTTTCTTTGAACAAGGCAAAGCGTTTGGAATACAACAAAGAACGGGTTTCATTAGCCGATGTTGTTACTCCCAACAATGCCTTTGTGAAGAGTGTTATTTCAGGTAAATGTTTCTTTTAATAATATGCTTTAGTCTGTTTTTCTCTTTTTAAACAGAATTAGTTTAAGTTGCCGTTTGTGTGATTGAAATTTTTGTCTGATATATAGTTGATGTATAGTAAAGAACATTCTTCATTTTGTACATAGGTGATGATGAGGGTGGCTTTTACAATATTCAATGGTATGATCCACTTGAAGTTGACACTGTCAAGGAAACCCCATATGCTGTGGACAAGAATGTCCATACCAGTCAGGATGATACTGGTTCTAGTGAGGATGACACTGGTTCTAGGGCAACATCATTATCATATGCCTCTTCAGATTGTTTGGAATTTGATATTCCACATAAAGCATTTGTTCCTCAGGATGATGCCTATGTGACCTGTGATTCCTCCTCCAGAAAACCAGTTCCCATTGGACCAAATCATCAAAGCTGCCATTCCTGTTTGGAGGGGAGAAGAGTGAATAAGATGTCAGAGTTGGCTATATATAATCATGACAGTCCCTATTCTGGTTTAGTATCAGTTCATACTGTTAATGACAGTGAAGAGAGACTCATGGGGACTTCTGTGCTCTCAATGCATGACTCAAGCTTTCATTCATTCTTTGGGAATCAAGATGGAGAAGGCAGGACAGAGTGTAATTGCCCGGATCACGCTCTGTCAGATGTGTTCGACAGCATGTTAGGGAAAGCGCGTGAAATTTGAGGAAGACTCTGGTGAGGAAAATTTTGTAAACTTGGCTTTTGCAACATGGGAGAGGATGTTGCTCTCAAATGGACTGAAGAAGAGGAAGAGATATTTCATGAGGCCTTGTCTACAACAATCCTGCATCATTAGGTAGAAATTTTTGGAAGGCATTTGTCTGCCACTTTCCCATTATCGATCAATAAGGAATTGTCAGCTACTACTTTAATGTCTTTATGCTTCGGAGGAGGGCTTCTCAGAACAGGGCCAGATTCTTGGACATTGACAGTGATGATGATGAGTGTTATCCAAGGAATGCTAGGATTTTTGGTTTTGAAATTCTGAAGATGATTCTGCCATTGAGTCTCTTGGTGATCAGGGATGTTCATGTAGAAAACCAAGATAATTATTCTGATGAAGATGATGGGGATGATGACAGCAGTGACGATGGATCTGATGGCAACAGTGATGATGGAACTGATGGCAATGTTCTAGGTTTAACTAGATATGATATGGGAAACACCACTGAGGTAGAGGGTGGGATTGATCAAGGATCATCAAAATGCAAGGTGAGCTCACAGGATGAGAGTTTGAGTAATCCCATTCAGCATGTTAGCAGGACTGGGACTTGGAGGATTATGAAGGATGATATTGGTTTCCATGAGGATGACTCCTGTATGTCCTTTGAGTGTGATACCAATATGGTTGTGCTTGCCATCTCTCATGGTTTAATTGATGCTAGCCCTGCTTTACAAGCTAGGGGTAGTTAAATGCGATCAAGAGTCCACACATGCATGGAAAACCTGATTTGTCCAGTAATGAGACGGAGCAGTTTATTTATTGGATCCCTGTAATGATGCTAAAGATTGGTGTCATGGGTACTCAACATGTCCTACTGCAGATGTTGACTTTTTTTACCTACATCCAATTTGATTGAAGAGTTTTTTGGCCATGGTACTCCAGATAGACAGACCTGAGGAGACTGAGGTATCAGCTCTTGTGTTTTTTATTGCAGTTAGATGTAATATGTGAGAACCGGAGGAGCTGCTTAATGGTGGTGAAGGTTAGGTCCAAATATAATATCCGAGGCTGAAATGGAGAGCCTTTATTCTTTATTTTTTTTGTTTTGTTATTTACTTTTTTGCCAGAGAGGGTAGGATGATGGGGGGGGGGTAGATTACATTAGGTGTTAATTGTATATACTTTGATGTAGACCTCACCATTCCCAAAAGTATTCCCCACCTTTTCTGTTCTTTTTAACTACCCCAGAACATGTATGATGATGTGAAAAATGTTCTTGACTTTATATATTCTCTCTTTTTTTTTGTAGTATACTAGTTTTATATGCGATGCTTAATCACTATAAAGTAATTTATTATGTTAAGTTGTGCCAGCAAATCGTTTTTCTGTTTTATTGGCCATTTTATGTCTACGTTCTTACTTTCGTATTATTGTTGCTCTGAATTGGGGAAGAAAGAAGGTTTGCTTTTACTTGCAAGCCCGTTCAAGAAATGAAACATCACGTTTTTTTACATGTACAACTTTCTACTGATGCGTTGATCATAATGCGGTTTCACGTTTATCTTAAGAATTGTGCTGAGTGTTACATTTAAGAGTGCTTGTGCTGTGACTTTTGCAAGATTGACCTATTCCTGATGTATAACTGTTTGCCCATTCTTCATCTTTTTTACAGGCCATAACTATATAGGTGCATTTGAATTAACTAAAAGGTGTAAATTTAATTGATACCAATACAGCGCATCATGATGATTTGCTTACTTATTGTCATTGAGACAGCAAATGAGAAAATGGCTCCTCGCACGGGACATTTCATTTTCTAGCAAATGATCATTTTAAAATTGATTTAGGTGCTGTTTGGAAGAGCTTATTTGAGCTTATTTTATGAGCCAATCATTTTAAAATTCATCTACTTTTTAAGAGCTTATCTTATAAGCCAATCATAGTAATGTCATTCATATAGAAAGACAGAGAGCTTGTGGATTGGGTGAATAAGGAAGGATCAGAACAACTTGCCTTAAACCCAAGAGTAATTGGAGTGGTAGACAACTTCTCAACCCAAGCACATAGAGCTTGTTTGAGGGGTTTTTTGAAGCTAGTATACTAGTGAAGGATTAGATGACTCAAACCTAATGGTTGAGTCATTTATACTTTCTCATCTAGAAGGCCATTAAGAAAAGCATTGTTAACATGTAACTGTTGTAGAGCCCAACTGTGAGTTAAGGATAAGGTGAGAAGAATTCAGATGGTGACATGCTTAACAACTGGAGAAAATATTTCTATTTAATAAAAGCCTGATTGTTGGTGAAAACATTTTTCCACCAAGGGTGGTCTTGTAATGGTTTATGAAGCCATACATGTTCTCTTTAGCATGGAATATCCATTTACAACCATTTGAGGGATGATTGAGGGCATCATATTCAGCTTCTATTGCTGCCAACCATTGGGGATGTTCAAGTGCTTGTTTGATTATTTTTGGTTCTATAGTAGTGAGTAGTAAAGAAGGTTGGAGACGAGGTTTGATTACCACAAATTTTAGACATGGTTTACATGGATGTGTATGCTTAGGTCTAGTAGAAGCATATGATCTAGGAGTTTCAGCTATAGCACCGGGTAAAGAATTTTGACTAGTTGGTGTAAGATGAAAGGAATGGGAAGACTTAGAAGATGAAGTAGCAATTGGTGGAGATGTGTTTTTCGGATTGCCTATAGATATGATGAAATTAGTGGAGAGCAAGGTGAATGGATATTGAGATTTGAAGGAGGGGTGTGAAAGTTGAAGATGAGGCCAGAAGGGGGTGCGCTAGAACCATCGAAATGTGAGGAGGAGAATGGGAACATGATCTCATTGAAGAACATCATTATATATGTAAATTCATCTTTAAGGGGACAAGAACTTGTAACCCTTGTGTTTAATGTTCCTAATTTCTCATTCAAGGATTACGTCGTTTGGAAATTGTATACCCCAGATTTATGAAATTATTTCGCGCATATATCGATATCGCACACAATCATAAAACGACGCTTAGGTAATCCACCAGTTACTTAAGCAATATATAAAACAGTCATTTATACATAACTAGTCAATGCCAACAATGGCTCCAATCATAATACAAAATAAAACTATATGCTATAATGTGATACAATTATACATGCGACCTGAAACAATCATCACATGGCCTTTAAGGCTTCATATGTACTAAAATATCCCATTCCAAAAGAATAATCCAACCTATCCAATAAAAAGACCAGATTATCAATTTAGGACCAACACAATCGGTCCTAATATCCAAATCTCCTCCTAAGTCAAGCATCCGACCGGGACCCTGCGAATCTAAATACAAAACTTATCGTATAATGAGACTAGAGTCCTAATAATCGTGCATAACAAGCAGTGTGGGAGTTTCAAGCGAATGAAATGCAACATTCAAACAATTCAATAATATCTCAATATAATCAAATTCAATGAATCAAGTTATAATTTAACATGAAGTGTTTAACCCAACACCCAAGGGGTCTTTCCACTTATCTGAGAAGGCTAGACTGAGCTCAGGCTAACAGGGACTGTCGTCCCTGAAGGCCACTAGGACCTTACCACATTATTGTGGTAGATTCAAACAATCATTTTGCTCTTTTAAACATGAAATCCAAGGCCCCAAATACTTAGTTTAAACATGAAGGCCAGGGATTCAAAAGTCAATATATATTATACCATGAGGTCTCAAAGACCCAATCTAGTTCCTCCAAACATGAGTGAGTTATTATCATAAGAGTCATTTATATCCATCCAAAATATATCACAACATGATTGCCATAGTTCTACTCAAGTTCCATCATCAACATTCAAGAAATAGCAAAATCCCCAAATTCCTCTACCCTAGGGTTTGAGTAAAATAGCCATTTCACCAATCAATCCAACCAATAGCTCAAGAATCATTTATAATCAAACAAATACATTCAATGCAAGCAAGAGAAAAAGGAAGAAGGGAGCATTCATGTATTTCATACAATATCGAGGTGGGTGGTGAGCACACTCACTTTGAATGGAAGAAAATGGAGAAGAGGGAGGAGGAAAGATGACTCTAAACCTTAGGAATGGTGGGGAGACCTTCAATCAAGCCTTCCTTCTTCTTTCTTTCTCCTTCTCTCTCTAAGTTCTTCTCCCTCTCTCTAAAGCCCTAAATGAAGTAATAAATAAGGGGGAGGGTTAGGGTTTTCTGTTTTAAAAAATAGAATTCTCACGCGCTTGCTCGAACACAGAGAACATCCCCTGATGTTGCAGGGGCACGCGCTCGCACGAGCTTCTACGCGCTTGAGAACACCTGCAAGTATCCCTGATACTGTAGGGTGTGCGCTCACGCGGGTTTTAGGGCCTTCCCTGCTCGTGTGCGCGAGCTCCAACTCAGAAACTTTGCTCGCTGTAGCGAGCATCGTGCTCGCTTCAGCGAGCCCCAACTCAGAGACTTTTCTCACTCGAGCGATCCTACCTGCACTCAAATACTTCCTTTCTTTTGCTCTTACTTACCCTTTCTCCCCTCTATTCCTATAGTATTAACCCGTTAACCTCACTCATGGATTTATGAATTTTAATTACGATTTGGGATGTTACATTGTGAATTAGATAATATCCCAAAAATGAGCACTCAATTCAGGGAAATTAAATGCATGTGTTGGTTGTATGGTCTTAAAGAGGAGAAGCATGCACAACTAACATACTTTAAGAAATCTATAATCTGGACTTGTGTTATGATGCTTGGTGAAGGGAACCTCATAATTTCGTGAAATAATTGGTAAATGATCAATATGATAGACAGTTGTGAAGAAGCCATGATCCCCACAACTCAAAGGCATGTGAGCTTAGACAAGTAGAGTTAGGCCATGTTCAACAATGTGACAATACTTTCTTTTACTGTACCATTTTGGTGATGAGTGTGTGGACAAATGAGCATGTGAATAATTCCAAAATCTTGTAAGGCTTTTGGTGAAGGGATGATTTAATCCCCAATCTAATTGTAATGACTTTATTTTAAGGCTCAGTTTCAAATCTATCTTCTTCTTAAATTATAGAAAGGTATGTATTGACTTTGACTTGGTGTGCTGAAGATATATGGTATATTTTATGTATGAATCCATAAAAGTTACAAAATAAGAAAACCACTATGGGAATTCATGGGTGTTGGACCCCATAACCGTGTACACGAAATCAAGAGAAGCATCACAAGTAAAGGTAGAAGGTCTGGCCGAAAGGCTATGTATGTATTTTACCCAAAAAACATGATGAAACATAAATCAACAATACTTCTATTTATGAAAAGTATATTATAAGACTCCAAGACCTTTTTCACACCATATGATTGTGGATGATCAAGTCTTAAATTGCATAGTGAATAGGAAGAACTATCATCGCTATATACTGAATTAGAAAAAGAGTTTACAACATTATTAGCTTAAAGCACATGTGCAAAATAGGATTTAGATAGACTACTATAAACTGTTAGAATCATGTTCACATTTTCAAACTTGTACAAACCATCAGCACCAACATGTACTTTAAGTAGCACTTTTTTAGTCCCCTATGATTTTATAAACAATGAGATGGATGAAACTCAAAGTAGAACAAATTATCCCTTGCAAATTTACTAACACCCATGAGATTTCATGTGATGTTTGGCACAAGAAGTAAATTCTACAAGACTAATTCTATGTGTGGTTGTGTAGGTGTGTTAGATTTCCTGGAAAGCATACCACAAATTAGTTGTTTTTTAGTCATGAGAGGGGTTGTCGAATCCACGGGGAATTTGTTAGATGTTCTATTTATTCCACAAACTTAAAGTCATTGATTGTATTTACACAAATGTATTGAAATTTCATTTTTTTTCAATGTTATAAAGAGAGGATATGATGTTCAAATGTAAACCTGAAATATGACTAAAAAGATTATTTGGATTACAATAGAGTAAGTTGGGATTGAATTTCACCTTTCTCCCTAATTCGTATTCTACTGATTTAAAATATATAGAAGTCTAAACAATAGATATAGATGCAACACACTAATATTTCCTTATATCGATTCCTCGTATGTAAGGATTCTAAGAACACCCCATAAATATCGATTCCTCAAACACTTAATAAATTATCCATCATTAATAACAAGTGTTAAAAGCGCTTGATATATTGAAATCTATTCATAACATTACAACACCTGCTTGAACATTCTGTCATTGCAATCACTTTTGCTGTGACGTTTCCTCCGTTTGAGAAATTGCACACGAACATTGCTTTTGTCACTTTTGACTCATCTTCTCAGTTTTCAGATTCCGCATTCAATATGTTTTTTCTCTGTTGCATCTATATTTTATGTATTCACTGATTGGGTAAGTGAATTTTCTCTTGAGCGAAGCAACATCCACTCAAGCAAGCATAATTCTCCATGTTGAAGGACGATATTTTAACTCAAATGAAAATCCTTCGCTTGAGCGAAAAATGGGCAGTGGTTAATGCTTGATTCTGGAAAAATCTCACTCAGGCGAGTGAATTTCGCTCAATTTCTTTCCCTTCTTTCCATAACTAGTATGTGACTCGTGTCTTCACATTGGTAAATTGATGGTGTGGCTTATGTTGGGATAAAACATCAGTTATCATAAATACTTAGAATTTAAAGTAAATCAATAATATTAATGTAGAATTCATTTCATGCAGCCAATATAGCAATAATGTTAGTCATATCCAACCTCTATTTTCCCTCCAAGTTCACCTAATGCATAGTAGTGAAGTCATTAGCTCAATGTGAGGTCAAATTAGTGGCAATCAAAATCATATACTCTAGCATTTCAATATGAATCTAAAAGTATATTTAAGGACTTGATCTCTCTATGAATAATGGGTGGTACTGGTTGATCCGTTAGTTACTTGCGCATTTTTATCATATATACACATATAATTAATAAATTTATCAAATTTAAAATTTATAGAACCAATGAGTCAATAATGCAATTAACTCTCTTCAGACACATAAAAGTATGTATATATATGGAAGTGATACCAACTTGGACAAATAGTTTCGTTGTACTTGCATTGATGAGTTAAAGGTTTGAGCTCCGCATATAGTGAGTAGTATTAAGGTTATTCAATAATAGCAAAGGTGAATGTTGTATATTGCAATATAATTCACAAGCAATAAGCAAATTAAAAAAATAAATCTCAAAGCCAACTCCATACCAGAGTTTCGTTAATGCCATAAACATGTCTTCTTTAGCTAGTCACAAAATAAAGTGTATCTCCAATAGATGAATGCATAAAAAATGTAGTCTAAAACCAATAATTTAGATAAAGTTAAGGGATGGAAAGAACGAAAATATTTTGCAAAAATGATCACTTTAGTGACAATATTTAATAATTTCCTCCAACATTAGAAGGCAATATTATAAATAACACCTACTGTTATTTACCATAAGTGTATATTGATGATCATTAAAAGTGAACCATGGCTTGTAAAAAAAGTACTGATATGCTAACAAATTATACATTTACATTATTTTCACATATAAGTTATATTTAGATTTTGAAAATTATGTGACACAAATTTTCATCAAATAAATTATTTGAATATTAGTTTTATATATGTTTAAAAGTTTGAAATTTTAGAAAAATTATATTTTATTATATTTTCCCACAATTATACAAATTTTATCAACTAAAATTAATTTTTGAATATGTTTTGTAATTTAACTTTTATATTTTACAAAATTGTTTGTATAATGCATTAGATACATGTTAATTTAATTTTAAAATTCAAAGAAAAAGTAAAAAAATTTCTTCTCAATTATTTGTATAAAGATTTTTTTTTTCATAGACTTTCACTACTTGGGTAGGATATTTAAAAATGCAGAACAAATTGATAATGTTTGCCATATCTTATATTATTTTGAGAAGCTATTTACCCTAATTTAGCTCTAAATCACACTTTTCAATTGATGTGTCTATTGTCTAAATAGTTTAATTTATTTTAATGATATTTTTATCATGTATTATTTTATTTGACATTTGTTTTTATTGTTTCACACATAGTATCAACATCAACCTGAACTTGAATCCAAAAATTTAAAACAATTTAAACTTATATGTATCGCTATACAATGAGTTGTGTTTCAGTTGGTAACACAAACTGAGATTATGAGAAGAGTTGGGTAAGGAGTTTTAATTGTGACTAAGCCTCGAACAAGATTGTCCCTAGTAGTAGGAGATACCTATGGTTAACACAAAAATATTCTCCCATCGTGATTTATATTCATATAACTTACATTAAAAGTTAATTATTATAGTATTTAAATGATTTGTTTCAAATATTACTAATTAAAAGATAATGTATAATATTAAATATGACCATTTAATATTATTTTTTAAATAATAATTTCATGTTGATAAGAAACGCTTACACCACTCATACTATGTGCACTTGTGTGATAAAAGTTTTCCAATTTGTCACACTGAAATTAATTAGTATTGATAAGTTTATATTTTGGAGGGGGAGGTTATATCTTGTCAATATCTTATTGTTGCAAAATTTTAATAAGAGTTACAAATCAAGAGATTTTTCAAAATTGTAACTTAGAAGTATTGCAAAGATGATTAATGTCCCTCACATGGAAGCCTAATAAAATACAAATTGATCAATTTGGAAGAACATTGGCTGATGGAACTGTAAAAAATGCTTCATATGGCGACAAGTATAGTAACAAAAATTGACTCCAGAACCACACAAAAACAAAAGCCTAAATCCACATGGAAGAAGAAAAAATCCTTTTGCCTGAAATATTGTAATCATTGGACGCAAGACAAAAGCAATAACCAATACCCAAGCCGACATGCAATTGATACAACAACGAGAGTGAATTCACAGACAATGTCCAAGCAACACTTATACAACCAATATTCCAGCAACTTTCCATACGAGAAAAATTGTCCCAAAACCTAGCAGAATTTAATGATTACAATAGAACAACGAACAACAACAATAAAACCCAACATATGTGAACCAACAAAGAGAACACATCTGAAAGCGAACAGAAAATGGATCAGTCCAAAATCAAAGCCTCCAAGCACCAAGCAATATCTATGCAGTAACAGCATAATTTAATATGAAAACAACCCTCACCACAACATACAAAATTCCAAAGAGTAAAAAACTTAAAAGGCTTATGCAAGTTATATCCATTGATTCAAATATATGAAATATGTGACATTAGATAATGAAACTAATGTTCTTTTTTAGAGTGATGTAGTATGGGGGGCATATCTTATAGGAATTCTATTCTTATATGAGAATGAGAACAATCATTTTTAACCACCAGATTAAAATTAAAGGATGGGATTAAAACATCCCATTAACCCACTAAAATTTGTCACGTGACCTAACCTTTCAAAATTAAACAAATAATTTTACTTTCTTTGAAACCAAACCTTTTAGAATTCCTTAACATTTGCGCCACAATCCTTACTTTTTCCTCTCTTTGGAACGCACAACACAGTGAATATGACAACTCAGTCGCTCAGGTATTGTATTTTACTGTCTTGTCTTTTTCCAATAGTGGTTCAATTCACATGAATGGATATACATACATATATATATACATATATCTATATATATATATATTAAAGTTTGCGTTTTGTGTAATATGTGTAATCGATCAAATTGATGACATGCACTTGCGAAATTTCGTCCCACATCATCGACCATTCTGTAACTTTTTTTTATAACAACCATTCTTTAACTATTTGATAATGGATCAATTTGTGATTTCTTTTTTTTTAAAGGTTTTTGGTATTAATTGTGGGCATATATTAGTGTGCATTCTATTTAAAGGAATCTATTTAATATTTTTTAATTATGTTTACTTCTATTTAATGCTTTTTAATTCTGTTTAATGTGTACGCTAGTTTGATGACTCATATTTTTTTTATTCATTAGGAATAATTTTATAAAGATGGGTGATGATAGCGTTGATTTAACTACACCAACAAAAGGCTTAAATGATCTAGTTGATATGTTGGAGGAATGGGTTCCAGAGTGTGATGAAGAAATCAAACCTGTAGTTGGCAGAGTCTTTGATACTTTAGAACAAGGAGGGGACTTTTATCAAAGGTATGCACATACTGATGGTTTTAGTGTATGCAAAGAAACTGAAACAAAATATAAAAATGGAGAAACAAAGTGGAAATATTTTCTTTGCTATAAAGAAGGCTTCAAATTAGAGAAAAAAGAGAGTGTAACTGAGTTTCTTGTTGATGATAAAAAGTTATCTAAAACCAGACGAAGAAAACTAACAAGGGAAGGGTGTAATGCAAGGATTGTTTTTAAGAGGACACAAGAAGGAAAATATGAAGTGGTGAGATTTCATGAAGGTCATACACATTCATTAGCTACACCTAAAAAGAAACAGTTCTTAAGATCAGAAGGAGCATAAATAATGTTCATAAGAATTTATTACATTGTTATAATAGAGCTAATGTAGGCCCTTCAAAAGTGTATCAATTATTGAAAGAGCAGGTTGTAACGTCCTAATTTCCCAACTCAGAAATAATGCCCGTTGGAGACACTATTCCTGAAATTCAGAAATTATTTCGTTCTATTTTCAATATCGTCAAACAATTTGCTTAAACTCCCCAACGATTAGCTTAAGCTGTCCAAATACATACATCTTAATCTCCTAATAATTGAAAATCTTAATTAAACTTAGGGGAAAAACCTACACTTGGAGTAGTGTGGTTCAGGAGATCCATACCGGAAAACCGACAGAGTCTCCCCTAAAAACCGGATGTTACCAATTTCAAGTTCAACCTGAAACTCAGTAAAAACCAGTACAGTCTAACAAAATGAATATTCCAATAATCATAATTAAGCCTCCAAGGATAAGAAACATATACATATACATTTACAATATTAATCAACTATCCATTAGTACAAATGAACTAATTCTATTACAAGAAGCTTCCATGCTAAATCAAAACTCAGCTCCACCATCACCTTTCCTGCCTTATCATCACCTGGTAATCCTGCACAACTAAAGTATATCCCTGAAACGTGGGGTGAGACTACAGTCTCAGCGAGCACAACTATGCAAATATAGTGTGGGGATCAATTATATGAGATGCATCACATAATACACATTAACATGAAGCTCATAACTCAATAGCTCATTATAAGAATACATGTACTTATACTCAGAATAACTATATAGCAACTTCGAGTGAATGCAATTAAACATTATATAACAGTTTTTGGCATAAACTTATTCATTAAAATCAATTCAAAGTAAATGCAATTTATGATGCAACTCACTTCTGTGCCCAGCAGGCATGATCTTATCACTTTAACTGGAATTAGAACTGAGCTCAGACTACAGGAAACGTCTTTCCCGTGGACGAATCCCACCCATTACTGGACCGAAGTCAAGTTTTCACATAATAACTTAATTTTAACTCACGGCCGAGGCTGGCTTATATTAACTCACGGTCGAAACTGACTTATATTATCTCAATGCTTATAATCGTAAATGAATTAACAATAATAAGAATCACGTGAATGAAATAAATCAACACAATCTCAATAAATTATTAAACATCAAGAATTATGTGAATAAAATCCAATCATGTAAATAAAACCCTATTTCCCTAAGTTTCACAACCTAGGGTTTTACATAATCATGCATGAACCTTCCTAACTCACCAAATACACATGATCACTAACAATCAACATTCATAACCAAGAAGAAAGGGAATTAAAGGATTGGGTTCATATATAAGATACTCAAACAGAGAAAGTGAGGGTGTGTGGGTTGTACTCACCTCAATGGAACTCAAAGGGAAGAGAAGAGAAGTTGGAGAAGGTGGAAGGTGAAGATGTGAAGTCTATAAATCAGTTTGAGCATTCAAACATGCATCAAAGACTTAGTATCCTTAGGTTTTAATGATTAACAAATAAGATTATATAAGAATATAATAATGAACAAATAAGATTACATAAGAACATAATTCTAACAAGTAAAGACTATACAAGAACATAATAAGACTAAATAAGATTATAAGATTATGTAAACAAGTTCTACTGAGAAAGGTATTGGTTTGTTAACTGTGTTTCAGGTTGGAATACTCATTAGAAGAAAAAGAAGAACAGAAGAAGAAGAACGGATCAAAAGAAGATAAGAAAAACAGAATCAGAATCAGAAGGAGATCAGAAGAACAGAATCAGAATCAGAAGATCAGGATCAGAAGAACAAATGCAGAATCTGAAGACATGAAGATTACATGAAGACTTGAAGACAATAGTAAAGACTCAACCATCGTCTGAAGAATACAGTATGAAGAGAAGAAATGAGAAAGCTCGTCTATCTGAAGTATCTGTATCATCTGAAGACTTAGCTAAATCTGAAGAGGAGTTATCATGTGAAGATATGAAGAAAATATGAAACAGTCTACGAACAGAATCAAGAATTGATCTCTTGGTGACGTTGCTAAGTGTAAAGCACATTCTACAAAACAGACTCCACTTATTTCAGTATAAAAGCTAGACATGCTTTTCTACCTCGACCAAAGTCTTGCACAAATAAGGAAATTCTGCAAAGACTTTCTGCAGCGCCTGCTGCACCTACAACAAAATGGATTTGCGTGCGCAGACCTACTGCACCTGCACCTGCTGCTACCCAGAACTGATCATAAGACTGAGTAAAAGCAACAAGAAAGATGTTTGAATAAAATAAATTTAATTCAACATCTTTATTCATCTAAATCTCAAAAGAAGGAGAAAATGCAAAGAACAGAGCTGCAATCGTCTGAAGAAAAGAAGAAATATCTTATCAGAAGAAAAGAGCTTATTAAAAGCATCTCAAGCTGGAGAATTGAAATAAGCTTGAAATAATTATATGAGATGAGCACATGTTGAAGCTGATGAAATTACAACGAGATAAAAGCAAGCATCTGAGTATATGTGAAGATCAAAGAAATCAATTATCTGAACATATAAACTCTCTGAATGCTTGGAACATATTTCAACATAGAAGAAATCAATACAGAAGCTAAGACTATATGATTCAACGAATATAATATCATATGTCTTTATTCAAAGAGGAAACTACAACAACAACTATTAGACAAGACACCTCACTCAAAGAAGAAAGAAGAAATGGTGTCAGGAGCAAATGAAAAAGGAGTATATACAAAATAGGCAAAAGGACAAATCCAATGGATATCTCCTCATATACACTCCTAAGGAAATCAGAGGAAATCTGAAGAAATCTAAAGAAAGCAGAAGAGAATCAAGAGAGAGAATTAGCAAAATAATATCAAGAAAATCTCTCAACAGAGCTCATCTACAGAAGTGTTAGAACAAGATTGTCTGAACACTTATTTTCTTAAAAAGAAGCAACCATTTGAGAAGCTATTACACAACGACTATATGAGCCACATCATCAACATCTCAACGGTATTATGAATCATCTTCAAACGGCTATATTCAAACAGAACATATAAATATCCCCAAGGTTAAATTTGAAGATGTTGGTTGGAGTGACAATCAATCAAGTTGCCGATCTGTTGGTCAGTTAGTCATGACTATCTAAGCAGTTGGGTGGAACAACAATCAACAAGGCTATTAGGCTGAACGACAATTAACCAAGAATGGTTTGAAGCCACGAACACACCTTGGTTATTCCAATGATACGGGTGAGAATGTAACCCATGGAAACCAATGGTTAGAGAACAAGGCTGGAGCTTAATTTCAGTATCTACCTAGCAAACTCTCAGAGGATGTTATTCCTCATATTAGAGACAGGGATTGTACCTAAATTTATACAGTTGTATCACTGTCTTACCCTTGCACTTAGAATTCACTCATTGTATCCTGAGTAGTACTCAGTTAACCTCTAGTACAGGAAGAGATTAAGTTTATGTTTCGTGGAAACTTAAACTTAGTTTAATTTGTAAACACGATAAGTGTCTGAGAGCCTGGAGAGGCTTGGTGGAAGAAAGAATACTCTACACTTGGTTAAGTGTTTGAGAGCCTGGAGAGGCTTGGTGGAAGAAAGAATACTCGTGGTAGAGCCTGGAGAGGCTTGATAGAAAAGAATACTTGTTGTAGAGCCTGGAGAGGCTTGATAGAAAAGAATACTTGTGGTAGAGCCTGGAGAGGCTTGATAGAAAAGAATACTTGGTATAGAGCCTGGAGAGGCTTGGTTGACAAAGAATACTTGGTTTAGAGCCTGGAGAGGCTTGGTAAGAAAGAATACTTGTTGAACCTGGAGAGGCTTGTCTGTAAAAGAATACTGCATGAGTTGCATGGAGAGGCAGTTGAAAACAAAGTAATACTTGTGTTGGCCTGAAGAGGCTGTGAATAATACTTGTATCTGTGGATTCAGATAGTGGAAAATCCAGTGGTGGTTTGCCCTGGGACTGGATGTAGCTCACGGGTTTAGTGGGTGAACCAGGATAAATTCTTGCCTAAGTCTTCTATCCCTTGAACTCTTTTATTTTCATTTTTCGCATTTATTAAGGGGATTGAAAAGTATTTTCATAATAAACTCTAAGTAAACAATTTAAATAAAATGAGCTTTCTAAGAAACGCTAACATAAAGTATCTCTCATACCATTTGAAGCATTATAAAGAAATCACCTTGAAGAACCTTTGAAATAACTCTCTGAAGCGGGTCTGAAAAGAACTCAGTTCAAAAGTTATCAACAACCTTCAGACGATCTCCAATCATTTGAATAAGTCCAGAAAAGGTTCTGAAAGGCTTCTGTATAATAACCTTCAGAAGGTACATTGAGAAGTTTTTCAATCAAAACAATCTTAAGTTTTTAAGTAAAAAGATTATCAATCTTTACTGTTGTTAACTTCCGCACCTTTAACTCTGATCTTAAGATTTATTTTGAACTTGCTTTGTTTTAAATGATGATTTAATTTAAGATTTCCAAAATACGTTAAAAATGATTAAAACACTATTTAACCCCCTTCTAGTGTTTCCTGTGGTTTTTGGTATCAGAGCTCACTTTCGGGTTGAGCATCTAACAAATGCAGAAGGAGTAGATCCTCAGAAGATGGAAATCTCGCCAAGCTAAAGCAACTCTGAAGAATGATAATGAGAAAAAGAAATCACTTTCTTAAGACTCATTATTATTGGAACTAAGGCATCCTTTAGAAGGATGTAACTGGAAAAGGAAAGTACATCTATCTCTAGATTACACCCAGGTAACATCTTTCCTATCTTAGTTTAAATTAAATCTATTTATTCAAATATGGTATGAAAATAATTTGCTGCATGATTTGTTTGTTATTGAAATTGTTAATACATATATATTTCTGTGAAAATTAATTATTGCATGCTAACTTTTTATATGTATGTGTTTAATTATAATAAAATCAACTAATGTATATTATTTGCTCTGTGTATATATATGTGAATTAATTGCTGCATGTAATCTGTGTCAATTTTTTTTAAAATGAAGTTGAAAAGTTTTATATGATAATCATTTATTCAAATAAATGTGAAACGGCGCAATGTGAATCGTTGAATCATCAAACGGTTTCTCGTAATCGGCACAATGCACATCTCTCCACACTGGTTCAGTGCACGAAACTGTCTCTCATCAATACTTCAAACACGCCTGGCTCTCTATTTAAAAGGATTGAATGATTAACATGGAAAATTACACTTCATTCAATCTTTGCCCTAAAAGGTCAAGTCTCTTCAAGTATCTTCATCTCAGAAAAACCAATTGTTCTATCGTACTCAATGGAAAATATGACTGCATCATCAAGCAACACAAACCCTTCTGTGTTTGACGAAAGGATCATACCCTGCAAAGCAGTTAACCTTTCAGACTTTGATGAGGCAAACTACAAGATCTATGAGTATTTTGACGCTATTGGTTGGACTCCCTTCTTCAACAATATTTCCACACCATGGCATGAGAAAAGTGTCCTGGAGTTCTGGAACAACTCCGAGATCGTATCAAATGAAGACTGGTCTGGAATAAAAACGGAAGTGATGAGAAGACCAATCTGTGTGGACTTCGCTTTAATTGCTGAGGTGATTAGAGTACCTGCCCGAGGAGAACAATATTCTCAAAGGTGGGAATCCATTCGAGAGAAGAGGTTTGCTTTTGATAGAGTTCTCTTTGGAGAAAGACGTCTAGCACCTTACAGACACTCTAAACTTCTGAAGATTCCCAGAGCACTTCTTCTGTACTAAACTGATGTATCCTTCCCAAAGGACGCAACAAATTAGAAATAAATCAGCTGGAAAGATTCGTACTGGGAAACTTGCTGATGAAGAAAAGAATCAGTCTCCCTTGGGTGTTGATGTATCAGATGCTCTTCAGAGAAGATATGAGCAATGAAAATCTCTACCCTCACAACACTTTGATTATGAAAATTCTCATGCACAAGGGCTTTCCTATGGATAGTCTCTTTGACCAACCGTCTCCTGACTTTTTCACTCCGGGTGCACATGCTGAGTTAGAACATATTCTTATTGAAAGAGAAGCTGCCCCTGAAAATCAAGTGGTTATTCCTCCTCTTTTTGCTCCACGCACTAAAGAAGGAACTGAAGACACCCACTTGAAGACTAGAAAAAGGAAAAGGACGATGTTGGGCGCATATTGTTGAGTCTCAAAAATATCATAAGAGATTTTATGATGTTTTAAGACAGCAATATTTCCAAGTTTTAATGATTAACAAATTTACATTATTTATTTTCACAGATACTCTTAAGTGTTTAATTATTTATCTGTGATTTCAGCAAGCCACAATACGCTTTATAAGTCTTTAAGAAGTGCTTCAAGTCATCTGAGGGAAACAGGCCTTCTGAAGTGGTCAACCTGTCTTAAGTGTTGAAGCTGTCTGAAGAGCCAAACCCGTCTGAAGACTGGAACCCGTCTGAAGACTGGAACCTGTCTGAAGACTGGAACCCGTCTGAAGATTGGAAGCCGTCTGAAGCTTTAGTTATGACGTGACATCTTTGCTGAAACCTTGCGTGAAGACTTTTCTGAGTCTCTGCTGCTCGTACGTTTTGGAACACATTTATGGCAACAAACACAGAGGCCTTTCCTGGTGCATTTGAATTTCATACACCACTGAGGAAATCTCTGCAAACGCAGCAACGCAGCAATTCCTGAAGCAGCCTTTTGGCAGATGCAACCTTGTACTGTGTCAGAAATGTCAGGATGCTCAGAAGTATGTCTCACAACGGATTGTATAGCATTTAATGCTATCTCTAAACGATGGTTTTTTCAACGGATTAAAGTCTGGGTATAAATACCCCTTATGAAGACCATCATCCGGTAAGAGGAGAACATATAGAAAAAGAGAATCAAAACGCTGCAATTTTTTTCAAGAAAATCACTCTGATAAAATTCTTTGTACACTTTATATTTTCATATCCTGAGTATACCTCAGTTTTTAGCTGTACATTGTAATAGGTTTGAGCTTCAAACTTGTGTAGTTTAAAAGCTTAAACTCTTTTTCATTGTAATCTCTGTTTGAGCCTGGAGAGGCTTGTCTGTAAAACAATACTTGGTTGTAGAGCCTGAAGAGGCTTGACTGTAAAAGAATACTTGTAATCTTTGTGAAAGATTAAGAGAAAATCCAAGTGCTTGTTGGCATTGGGACTGGAGGTAGCTCACAGTGGTAGTGAGTGAACCAGGATAAATCCTTGGCTAAGTTTTCTATCCCTTATCTCTTGTCAATTCGTTTATATTAATATCAAGGGTGTTGAAAAGCTATTCTAAATATTTTAAAAGCAAAGAAACCTTTTAAAATATATTTTCAGGAGCCATCCAAAAACTTCAGACAGCCCCCATAAACCTGTCTGAAACTGTTTGTAACTTATTGTTTTCAAAAAGCTTTCAAAAATATAAAGAAACACTATTCAACCCCCCTTCTAGTGTTTCCCTGTGTTTCTACACATATCATGTGAAGAAGGTGAATGGCAGAATGACCAGATCTTGCAAGAAGACAGAGAGCCGCTGAGAAGGAAGTTAAAAGGCACAGAAATGAAGGAGGAAATATAAAAGAGAATTCATTTGATGATCAATGATTCCCTTGTGTCATTTCGTTCCTCTTGTTTTTGTCATGATTAAATGTTTTCTTTTTGTATAATTAAAATAGTTAGACTTTTGCCTTGACTTAATGGTGATATACATTTCCCTTATAAGTTATTAAATTTCTTTTTATCTGTAACTATGTTTGTTTAAATGAATCTCTCACACAAAACACCTTTTAATTTGTACAACTGAAAGATAAAAACAATTGACTTAATCATATAAGAACAGAATTAACTAATTAGATTAACTTGCTGAAGTATAATAATAATTGAAATTATTAACTCAAGACACTTGTTTTAATGATTAACTAATATCAGATGCTGCTGAGAGGTATTTCTAGTTTGTGTATGTTTCAGAAAACATATATTAAGGATAAGTTAAGATGATTGTTCAAAGAATCTCTTGGAACACAAAAGACATAAAGCAAACTGGAGCTCGCAGACATCAAGTAACTTCAGAAGGAGAAAAAGGTCTTCACAAAAAGGAGTAATGTCAGAAAAGCATCTCTCCATCCAGAGAATAATAACTGGACTATGCGGTAACATCACTTCACCTTAAAACTTAAATATATGTGAAAATTGTCTTTTTGTGAAAACTTTAAATCTGAAAATAAAATTTTAATTCACTTAATAAGTAAAAAAAAATTAAAAGACTTAAACTTTAAAAGATTTTCAGATAATAATGATCACAATTTTTTTTTTCTTTTCTGCCTTCTCTGAAATGTTTTGTTTTAAAAGGCTTCCTTTTAATATTTTTTCTTTCTTTTTCACTTCTATTTTCTTTCTCTTTTCTCAAACGTATTTCTAGAAATGTTTTCAAACATGTTTTTGTATTTGTTTTTCTGCTTTTCAAAAAACACTTTCCAAAACTTTCTCCATCAATGCTAATGACCCGGTTTCCTATCGTGCTTCATCGATGACCAATCAATGATGTACGTTTCAATACTCCCAAGGTCTGAAACTGTCATCATAAAAGCTACCTAAGCCCATATACATCGCGTGAACAACAATCCAATGGATTCATTTTCTTTACTTCTCTATTTTACCCCTGCTTCAAAGTCCTATAAATTCACAAGAGCTCTTTACACAAACCCACATCTTCAAAGATCTTGTATAGCTTTGTCTAAGGTTCTGAGTGTGTTGCTCCCAGAAGGATGATGAAGAAGCAAAGGGAAGTAGCAGAAGGATCTTTGGAACACGTTGAGGCAAAGATCAAGTCATCAAGGATGGTGTATGGAATGAAGAGTAAGAGAAAGGGTTCATCTGAAAACCCGATTCTCTATACTTGGACCATGATGATCTTACTGCATCACAGACGGACTGAAAGACCCCTGGGAGATCCCAGAATAGCCAATCTTATGATAGGAACCACTTCAAATGTGGTCCTTAGGATTAAGGTTGTGGCTGGTGGTCGAAATACTACCTTAAAGGATGCACCTCCACTATCCCAGCAATTAGAAGGAAAATGCGTTCAGCAAGGCACGGTTGGGATGATAGTATAGGGATCTGAGGCAACTCCTAAAGCTCTGCAGCTGAAGGAGTGGTGGAAGCTTTGAAACAGATGAAGCTACCAAGGCTATGCCTCAGCCCCCATAGGAATCAGAAGAAGGAAGCAATGGATGGACGCATTCTGTTTTTGGAATGTAACCTCCTTTTCTTCTTTTTCAAAATTTATTTTGTACATATCAAATGTTTTGAGAAAATTTAAATCTGTGTATTTCTGTATGTTTCTGTTTTATTTTATTTTCTCTTGTTCAAAAAGGATATCTTTCTATTAACAATTGTTTTTACAAGTTGATTCAATTTTAACAAGTGGTATCTATTCGTAACAACTTGGCTTCTGAATAATAATAACATTCTGAGTAATAACAACACTACATAATCAATATATCTTAACAATTAATGTAAGATAAAAGACCGTGTCTAAAACCCTTAATGTAAGTTAAAAAGGGGGAGAAATATAAAGAAGAAATACAGATAAAGAAAAATTAAGGTTAAAATAAATGAACTTAACAAGGGGAGAAATATATGAAACTTAACATAATGAATCTTTTTAAATATACAAACCTTTTTAAGTAATGACAAAAGGGGGAGAAATATGAAACTCAACAAAATGCTATAAGTAAATAAACTTTATAAAATATGAAACTAATAGGAAAAAGGGAGAAATATTTAAGAAAGGGTAAGGTTATGGTACACAAGTTTTTAAACTTGTGTACCATACACAAGTTATTATAGCCATAGGATATATTATTTTTTAATTGAATGGTCTAGATTAACTTTTATTCAAAAGGTAGTAGGTCATTGAGTTGGATTGTGAAAATTGCAAAAATGAGTTTGGGTAAAAATAGAACTTTTAAAATTTACATTGTGGTCCTCCTATTATTATGTTATTAGTAGTAGGTATGTTTCTCTCTCATCTCTCTTCCATTTGTCTCTCTCTCTCTCTCTTCTCTCCTTTGTTTCTCTCTCCTCTCTCTCCCCTGATTGTCTCTCCTATTTCTCTCTCCTCTTTCTCCCATTTGTTTCTCTCTCCTCTATTTCTCTCCTATCCCTTTCTCCCCTCTCAGTTGTTTCTCTCTCTCCTATTTCTCTATCCTTTATTTCTCTCTCCTCTCCTCTCTCTATTTTTCATTTATTAAGATTTTTTCCCCGCTCTCTCTATTTCTCTCCTATCTCTTTCTCCTCTCTCCTTTGTTTCTCTCTCCTCTATTTCTCTCTCTCCCATAACTCTCTCTTGTCTCTCTACCTATGTTTCACTCTCCTCTCCCTATTTTTCATTTATTAGGATTCTCTCTCCTCTCCTCTCTCATATTTCTCTCTCTCCTCTCTCTCCTCTGTCTCTCTCTATCTCCTCTAATTCTCTCTCATCTCTCCCTCTCTCCTCTGTCTCTCTCATCTCTCCTCCCTTTCTCTCTCCTCTGTTTCTCTCTCCCCTATCATCTATTTCTCTCCTGTTTCTGTCTCCTCCCTCCCCCTCTCCTCTCTCTACTCCGTTTCTCTCTCCTCTATTTCTCTCTCCTCCCTCTCTCCTATGTTTCTATGATGTTTCTATTTCCTCTATTTCTCTCCTATTTCTCTCTCTTCCATATATCCCTCTCACCACGGGAGCCAAGGTAACACCCAAGTCATGCATGCAAAATTTCACGTCAAAATTCATTCGTCAACCATGCAAGCCCCCCCACTATCCATGGAAAGTGT
This sequence comes from Sesbania bispinosa, assembly GCA_026901365.1. Lineage (NCBI taxonomy): Eukaryota > Viridiplantae > Streptophyta > Magnoliopsida > Fabales > Fabaceae > Sesbania > Sesbania bispinosa. The sequence continues at coordinate 299,509 of QLOH01000385.1, forward strand.
ACTTAGGGTTTGGGTTTGTATACTACAACCATCTACTCACCAGTGTCAACTAACCAAACACTCCGTTTCACCTCAACCTTCCACCACATACTTCAACATGCTCAATGGGACACCAACAATATTTTTCCATATTTTTTTCTCATTACCCATTATTTTTAATTTAATTATCTTCTTTTAAATGTAATTAATTCACAGTAAATAGCACAAATATAAAAAAACACACGAAAATTCACCACGTGAACCAAGGTGACACCCAAGTCATGCATGCGGAATTTCACGTCAAAATTCATCCATCAACCATGCAAACCCCCCACTATTCATGGAAAGTGTACTTAGGGTTTGGATTTGTATACTACAACCATCTACTCACCAGTGTTAACTAACCAAACACTTCGTTTCACCTCAACCTTCCACCACATACTTCAACATGCTCAATGGGATACCAACAATATTTTTCCATAATTTGTTTCTATTTTTTCAATATTTTTAATTTAATTATCTTCTTTTAAATGTAATTAATTCACAGTAAATAGCACAAATATAAAAAAATACGAAAGTTCACCACGTGAACCAAAGTGACACCCAAGTCATGCATGCGGAATTTCACGTCAAAATTCATCCGTCAACCATGCAAGCCCCCCCCCCCCACTATCCATGGAAAGTGTACTTAGGGTTTGGGTTTGTATATTACAACAATCTACTCACCAGTGTCAACTAACCAAACACTCTGTTTCACCTCAACCTCCCACCATATACTTTAACGTGCTCAATGGGACACCAACGATATTTTTCCATAATTTTTTCTCATTACCCAATATTTTTAATTTAATTATCTACTTTTAAATGTAATTAAATCACAATAAATAGCACAAATATAAAAAAACACGAAAATTCACCACGTGAACCAAGGTGACACCCAAGTCATGCATGCGGAATTTCACGTCAAAATTCATCCGTCAACCATGCAAGCCCCCCCACTATCCATTGAAGTGTACTTAGGGTTTGGGTTTGTATACTACAACCATCTACTCACCAAATGATCTCCATTGGCCAAAGAATTATTAACACTTCACCACTATCCCAAATGGACCGCGAAATGATTTTTTCTGAAATTTTTGGGAACTAGCAGCTATATTTTGTGATTTTTCTCTATTTTTCACCAAATAACTCACAATAAATACATTATAAATTGAAAAATCACCAAAATTTGGTACACAGTACCTCACCCACTTTGGGATGTCCCAAAAGAAAAGGTTGGATTTTTTGTGGTCATTTGGTGATTTTTGTTCTTAAATTGTAATTATTATAAACTTTTTCCTATGAAAAATCAATTAAAAAAATGAAAAATTTTGTAAAAAATTATTTTAAGGAGAGATTAAAAAAATGACATCAAATTAAAGTAATCAGTGTATAATAGGACACATTAAATGTTAATTAAAATATAAAAAATTATAATACAAAAGAATAATCTATTTTATAATTATAATAGTTAAAGGACTTATTTGTAAATTGTAAAAATTTGTGTACCGGTGCACAAGTTTTAAAACTTGTGTACCTTAACCAAACCTTTAAGAAATATGAAACTAATATAATAATAACGGTTGGTAAGTATCAGTTAGTAACAAGTAACAAAATGGTACCTAATCTAACTAATGTTTAAAATATTAACAAGTGGTATTTAACAAACTTAAGTTATCTAAAAAGATTAATATTACATAACAACTAACAAACCAAAGAATTAATGTTCTTCTCAGGGGGAGTATTATAGATAGGGAGAGCCATCTAAATACTTAAACACCTTTCCTAAAACATTTTTGTATATTTTACATATCTTATTTGTCATCATTAAAAAGGGGGAGATTGTGAAGTCTATAAATCAGTTTGAGCATTCAAACATGCATCAAAGACTTAATATCCTTAGGTTTTAATGATTAACAAATAAGATTATATAAGAATATAAAAATGAACAAATAAGATTACATAAGAACATAATTCTAACAAGTAAAGACTATACAAGAACATAATAAGACTAAATAAGATTATAAGATTATGTAAATAGGTTCTACTGAGAAAGGTATTGGTTTGTTAACTGTGTTTCAGGTTGGAATACTCATTAGAAGAAAAAGAAGAACAGAAGAAGAAGAACGGATCAAAAGAAGATAAGAAGAACAGAATCAGAATCAGAAGGAGATCAGAAGAACAGAATCAGAATCAAAAGATCAGGATCAGAAGAACAAATGCAGAATCTGAAGACATGAAGATTACATGAAGACTTGAAGACAATAGTAAAGACTCAACCATTGTCTGAAGAATACAGTATGAAGAGAAGAAATGAGAAAGCTCGTCTATCTGAAGTATCTGTATCATCTGAAGACTTAGCTAAATCTGAAGAGGAGTTATCATTTGAAGATATGAATAAAATATGAAACAGTCTACGAACAGAATCAAGAATTGATCTCTTGGTGACGTTGCTAAGTGTAAAGCACATTCTACAAAACGGACTACACTTATTTCAGTATAAAAGCTAGACATACTTTTCTACCTCGACCAAAGTCTTGCACAAATAAGGAAATTCTGCAAAGACTTTCTGCAGCGCCTGCTGCACCTACAACAAAATGGATTTGCGTGCGCAAACCTACTGCACCTGCAACTGCTGCTACCCAGAACTGATCATAAGACTGAGTAAAAGCAACAAGAAAGATGTTTGAATAAAATAAATTTAATTCAACATCTTTATTCATCTAAATCTCAAAAGAAGGAGAAAATGCAAAGAACAGAGCTGCAATCGTTTGAAGAAAAGAAGAAATATCTTATCAGAAGAAAAGAGCTTATTAAAAGCATCTCAAGCTGGAGAATTGAAATAACCTTGAAATAATTATATGAGATGAGCACATGTTGAAGCTGATGAAATTACAACGAGATAAAAGCAAGCATCTGAGTATATGTGAAGATCAAAGAAATCAATTATCTGAACATATAAACTCTCTGAATGCTTGGAACATATTTCAACATAGAAGAAATCAATACAGAAGCTAAGACTATATGATTCAACGAATATAATATCATATGTCTTTATTCAAAGAGGAAACTGCAACAACAGCTATTAGACAAGACACCTCACTCAAAGAAGAAAGAAGAAATGGTGTCAGGAGCAAATGAAAAAGGAGTATATACAGAATAGGCAAAAGGACAAATCCAACGGATATCTCCTCATATACACTCCTAAGGAAATCAGAGGAAATCTGAAGAAAGCAGAAGAAAGCAGAAGAGAATCAAGAGAGAGAATTAGCAAAATAATATCAAGAAAATCTCTCAACAGAGCTCATCTACAGAAGTGTCAGAACAAGATTGTCTGAACACTAAATCATCTTCAACATCTCAACGGTATTATAAATCATCTTCAAATGGCTATATTCAAATAGAACATATAAATAGCCCCAGGGTTAAATTTGAAGATGCTGGTTGGAGTGACAATCAATCAAGTTGCCGACCTGTTGGTCAGTTAGTCATGACTATCTAAGCAGTTGGGTGGAACAACAATCAACAAGGCTATTAGGTTGAACGACAATCAACCAGGAATGGTTTTAAGCCACGAACACACCTTGGTTATTCCAATGATACGGGTGAGAATGTAACCCATGGAAACCAATGGTTAGAGAACAAGGCTGGAGCTTAATTTCAGTATCTACCTAGCCAACTCTCAAAGGATGTTATTCCTCATATTAGAGATAGGGATCGTACCTAAATTTATACAGTTGTATCACTGTCTTACCCTTGTACTTAGAATTCACTCATTGTATCCTGAGTAGTATTCAGTTAGCCTCTAGTACAGGAAGAGATTAAGTTTATGTTTCGTGGAAACTTAAACTTAGTTTAATTTGTAAACACGATAAGTGTCTGAGAGCTTGGAGAGGCTTGGTGGAAGAAAGAATACTCGTGGTAGAGCCTGGAGAGGCTTGATAGAAAAGAATACTTGTTGTAGAGCCTGGAGGGGCTTGATAGAAAAGAATAGTTGTTGTATAGTTGTTGTAGAGCCTGGAGAGGCTTGATAGAAAAGAATAGTTGTTGTAGAGCCTGGAGAGGCTTGATAGAAAAGAATACTTGTGGTAGAGCCTGGAGAGGCTTGATAGAAAAGAATACTTGGTATAGAGCCTGGAGAGGCTTGGTTGACAAAGAATACTTGGTTTAGATCCTGGAGAGGCTTGGTAAGAAAGAATACTTGTTGAGCCTGGAGAGGCTTGTCTGTAAAAGAATACTGCATGAGTTGCCTGGAGAGGCAGTTTAAAACAAAGTAATACTTGTGTTGGCCTGAAGAGGCTGTGAATAATACTTGTATCTGTGGATTCAGATAGTGGAAAATCCAGTGGTGGTTTGCCCTGGGACTGGATGTAGCTCACGGGTTTAGTGGGTGAACCAGGATAAATTCTTGCCTAAGTCTTCTATCCCTTGAACTCTTTTATTTTCAGTTTTTGCATTTATTAAGGGGATTGAAAAGTATTTTCATAATAAACTCTAAGTAAACAATTTCAATAAAATGAGCTTTCTAAGAAATGCTAACATAAAGTATCTCTCATACCATTTGAAGCATTATAAAGAAATCACCTTGAAGAACCTTTGAAATAACTCTCTGAAGCGGGTCTGAAAAGAACTCAGTTCAGAAGTTATCAACAACCTTCAGACGATCTCCAATCATTTGAATAAGTCCAGAAAAGGTTCTGAAAGGCTTTTGTATAATAACCTTCAGAAGGTACACTGAGAAGTTTTTCAATCAAAACAATCTTAAGTTTTTAAGTAAAAAGATTATCAATCTTTACTGTTGTTAACTTCCGCACCTTTAACTCTGATCTTAAGATTTATTTTGAACTTGATTTGTTTTAAACGATGATTTAATTTAATATTTCCAAAATACGTTAAAAATGATTAAAACACTATTCAACCCCCCTTCTAGTGTTTCCTGTGGTTCTAACAGAAGATCCATGGCCCCCTTTTCTTTCTCCAAGCTCCACAACCACTCATCCTAACAAGAAACCTCTTCCTCTCTCTAAAAGCTCTCGGCCTCTCTCTCTAAAACGCAAAGGGGATGAAGAAAAATGAATGAAAACCGAGCCCTAATTGTGTTTTATGATTCTGAAAGTGACTTTTCTCTTAAGCGAGATATTCTCGCTTAAGAGAGCCTTTCGTGCCTTGAAAATGCATGCTCTCTAGACAAATTTCGCTTAAGCGAATCCTACTCGCTTAAGCGAATTTGACAGCAAAATCTTATACAAGATTTTTCTGCATAATTCGCTCAAGCGAGCTCATTTTCGCTTAAGAGCGAAAATGAGTCTGTTTGAAGGTGCAATTTTGATCGATACCCTATCATATAACCTATCAAACGGAAGCCCCGTATCTTAGCTTTCTATCCCAAGTGGAATCACCTTAATTGGATATCTATAACTCTAGATATTTGCAATTTAATGAACCAAGGTCATTAGGCTTAAAACTAAAATCAAGCAACAACATTGGTTTTTGCCCCTCTTTGATTTCCAATTCAATCCTCTCCTTCTCAAACCTGATTCATCTCATCCAAAGCCTTCCCCCATTCACATCTTGCTATACAATTCCATTATTCCTTGGGTAGTCTCCATTGTTAACTTATTCAAGTTAATGGCCCAAAACCTATGATAATGCACTCGTCCCAAATAATTACTAATCACATACTTACTAATCTCATTAGATAACCAATTTCCATCCTAAATTCACATTCCAAACTCCAATTCCTCATATCGTTCCCTATCCTCTGACCCTTGGCTAAAACCATAACTTAGGCTTCTATTATAATTCCTAAGCCCTAAATTCGGGATGTTACAATTCTACTCCCTAAAATGAATTTTGTCACCAAAATTCGCTCCGATCATCATCCAGTACTAGTACACCTCCTATCTCTTTCTCTCCCAGAGCACATGTTCCAAGACCCACACTCCTTCCTTCAGACTCTAATATGGTTTTCTAGTGGAGTCTCACACTTAATCACCCACTCCTAAAATAATTCAACTGATTTGGTTATACAATCTACCTATCAGGATTCTAAGGAAATAAAGGAGTTCATATAACAACTAAGTGAGGGTCCTAATTCAATACCTAATTCCAACAGCCACTGGTTGGTCTTAATTCTTATGTTTTTAATGGCCCTAGCTATGCTTAGAATAATTCTAAGTGATTTACAGGTTTATATTCTAAGCCCTACTATGAAAATAACAATAAATCATACACATAAAATTACTTAACTCCTTGAATCACTAAGTTTGTGTTGGTGGAATGGTCCAACACTCACGTCATGCTCAAGGAATTAAGTTCACAGAGTCACACAAGCAAATACCACACTGAAGTGTGATGACAGTTAATCATTTCTCTAAGAAAACATTTGAAATTCTAGCAAACACTCATGCCTTGATTGTAGGTGAAATACCTACCGATCACAGCATGGACACTGCAAACTCTCCTAATCTCCTATCTTCACGTAATGGGATCATTCTCTACCGCATCCTACCGGTTAGGGGCTTGCACTTAGTTTGGTTCTAAGTTCCCACTGGAAAATAAAAGTGACTTAAGGTCATCCATACCCTGGTCCTCCTAGGAATAAGGACTTCTAAATGCCTTAGAATTCTAACCTAGTGCGTGAGCCTAACAATCTCATAATTCTTCCTAACACTTTGGGCCGAGCCTAACTATCCATTGCCAGATCTAACTTTCAGGTTGGGTAAAACTTAGGTGTGATCGTGTACTGAGCGCCTTTCGTGACTTCACATGCTCTTCCTATAAGGTTACCCCCTTTAAGGCTTCATGCTCTTTCTAATATTTCTCAGTATCCAAAAATCTTGATTTCTCTCTTAGAGATACCAAGTCTATAACCAGATGTCTAAACTAACTTGTGTTTCCCCTCTCATAAACTCCCGGGTTAATTCTATTATGGTGTGAAATGGAATTCCCTATTTCTGCTTGGGATGTATACATATATAAACATGGTCACAACTACAACATATAGGTATATGGTCTATAGTTCTAGAATTTCACTCCTGGAATTCATGGATAAGGTTGATTATTTAGGAGACTGGAAGATATTTATAGTCGTTTGATAATTTCTTAGTTAACGCTAGGGTGGCCTGGGTAATCTTCTAGTTCTATTCATTTCTTAATAAAATTTCAAATTCTCTCCCATCTCCTTCCTAATTGGTCCAGAACTGCTAAATTCCTACTACTATCCTTCTATTCTTGCTAAGGTATTTGATTTATTTATTACATGTTCTGATGATCCTCTCTGGTGATTCCTACTTCTTTTCTAAAAGTTACCCCTAGTGTGGCTTAGATATAAAGAATCTCATTCTCACTTGAGTCTGTAAGTACTACACTACTATTATAAGAAATTGATACTAAAATTCCTAATTTTCCTTTGACTAAGGGTCCTTCCCTTAAAGAGGGTTATGACTAAGATTTCCCCTCACTTGATGCTAATAGGTTCACTTAGGTGAATTGGGTATTGTTTTGACTAAGTTAGCTTTCTGTGGAAATTTGGTTCATAATCACTATCTTAACTAAAGGTCCTTACCTCACTCCTCTCTTGAATACTTCTCCGAGTACTCGAGGTTAAAACCGATATGGTTCGACTGAAAGTAAAGATGAAGTGTTCACATTGGAAAATTTCTAAATTCTCAGGGTTATAAAGCATTCTTTTAAAAAAAAATTACTAAGTATTTTCTAAAGAAGAAAAGGAAAAGTGAAAGTATGGTTTTCTCGTGACGTCTTACATCACTCGATAGGTTTCAAATATGTTACTAATTATAACCCCTAGGAGGGTGACAATATTGGATAACTGGAAACTCCCTAACTTTACTATGAATTTCTAACTTATTCATCTCCTAAACATGCCCCTAACTTCTAGTGGGTTATCAATTAATGTTGTAATCCTAAGGTATAGGTATAGTGTCCTCACCTAAGGGTTTCAAGGAGGTCAGGGTCACAATACATTGCCTCCCGGGCCACTAAGTGTTCTCTAAACGTGAGATGAAAGGGTGAAGAGATATGGGTCTCCATGACCACCTACCCGTCTGGTGGGGCCTAGGGGTCTTATCCATGCAATCCATGGATAAGGCAAAGGGTTGGTAGCTAGAAGAATCATTGCTCGCCCGACAAGTCTCCTGACCACCCTCACATTCCCTCTAGTATGACCTAAACAAGGGTTTAAATTAAAAGAACTTTAACTATGTGAATTACTACCTAACAAACACACACACACACACCCTAACATAATATGTCATAAAATCACTCATTCAAACCAATGTCATAAACTGATAGCAATTCACAAAACACATTCAAATCATACACATTACACAAACCGAATTGCATTATAAATCAAGCAACAACCATCCAAAAAAAATTGAATCAATCTTAACTAACTACCTCAAGGGTGTCTTATATTCATTAGGGCTTCAGGGTCACATTCTATATGGCTCCTAATGGTAAAGGTTCCGTTCTCAGAAATTAACCTAAGTTTCTCTCTTTCTAACAAAAAAATGGGTGGCTTTAACTTTGTTAGGGAAGTATACTAACTTCCGGACCAAAGTATTCTACTCATATAACTGACCTTAATCTCCGTATACAACACACACCATAGGAGTGATCAGTTTCTATAATGAGTACATGTACTAGAAGATCATAGTAAGTCACGGGCAACTAACATAACCACAGTCCAATTAGATTGAACTGCTCTGATACCAAAATGTAACGTCCTAATTTCCCAACTCAGAAATAATGCCCGTTGGAGACACTATTCCTGAAATTCAGAAATTATTTCGTTCTATTTTCAATATCGTCAAGCAATTTGCTTAAACTCCCCAACGATTAGCTTAAGGTGTCCAGATACATACATTTTAATCTCCTAATAATTGAAAATCTTAATTAAACTTAGAAGGAAAACCTACACTTGGAGCAGTGTGGTTCAGGAGATCCATACCGGAGAACCGGCAGAGTCTCCCCTAAAAACCGGATGTTACCAATTTCAAGTTCAACCTGAAACTCAGTAAAAACCAGTACAGTCTAACAAAATGAATATTCCAATAATCATAATTAAGCCTCCAAGGATAAGAAACATATACATATACATTTACAATATTAATCAACTATCCATTAGTACAAATGAACTAATTCTATTACAAGAAGCTTCCATGCTAAATCAAAACTCAGCTCCACCATCACCTTTCCTGCCTTATCATCACCTGGTAATCCTGCACAACTAAAGTATATCCCTGAAACGTGGGGTGAGACTACAGTCTCAGCGAGCACAACTATGCAAATATAGTGTGGGGATCAATTATATGAGATGCATCACATAATACACATTAACATGAAGCTCATAACTCAATAGCTCATTATAAGAATACATGTACTTATACTCAGAATAACTATATAGCAACTTCGAGTGAATGTAATTAAACATTATATAACAGTTTTTGGCATAAACTTATTCCTTAAAATCAATTCAAAGTAAATGCAATTTATGATGCAACTCACTGTTGTGCCCAGCAGGCATGATCTTATCACTTTAACTGGAGTTAGAACTGAGCTCAGACAACGGGAAATGTCTTTCTCGGGGACGAATCCCATCCATTACTGGACCGAAGTCAAGTTTTCACATAATAACTTATTTTTAACTCACGGCCGAGGCCGACTTATATTAACTCACGGTCGAAACCGGCTTATATTATCTCAATGCTTATAATTGTAAATGAATTAACAATAATAAGAATCACGTGAATGAAATAAATCAACAAAATCTCAATAAATTATTAAACATCAAGAATTATGTGAATAAAATCCAATCATGTAAATAAAACCCTATTTCTCTAAGTTTCACAACCTAGGGTTTTACATAATCATGCATGAACCTTCCTAACTCACCAAATACACATGATCACTAACAATCAACATTTATAACCAAGAAGAAAGGGAATTAAAGGATTGGGTTCATATATAAGATACTCAACCAGAGAAAGTGAGGGTGTGTGGGTTGTACTCACCTCAATGGAACTCAATGGGAAGAGAAGAGAAGTTGGAGAAGGTGGAAGGTGAAGATCCATGGCCCCCTTTTCTTCCTTCAAGCTCCACAACCACTCATCCTAACAAGAAAGTGCCTTGAAAATGCATGCTCTCTGGACAAATTTCGCTTCAGCGAATCCTACTCGCTTAAGCGAATTTGACAACAAAAACTTATACAAGATTTTTCTGCATAATTCGCTCAAGCGAAAAGGAGTCTGTTTGAAGGTGCAATTTTGATCGAAACCCTATCATAAAACCTATCAAACTGAAGCCCCGGATCTTAGCTGTCTATCCCAAGTGGAATCACCTTAATTGGATATCTACAACTCTAGATATTTGCAATTGAATGCACCAAGGTCATTAGGCTTAAAACTAAAATCAAGCAACAACATTGGTTTTTGCCCCTCTTTGATTTGAAATTCAATCCTCTCCTTCTCAAACCTGATTCATCTCATCCAAAGCCTTCCCTCATTCACATCTTGCTATACAATTCCATTATTCCTTGGGTAGTCTCCGTTGTTAACTTATTCTAGTTAATGGCCCAAAACCTATGATAATGCACTCGTCCCCAATAATTACTAATCACATACTTACTAATCTCATTAGATAACCAATTTCCATCCTAAATTCACATTCCAAACTCCAATTCCTCATATCGTTCCCTATCCTCTGACCCTTGGCTAAAACCATAACTTAGGCTTCTATTATAATTCCTAAGCCCTAAATTTGGGATGTTACACAGGTTGGGAGTTATGATAGTATAGGATGCACAAAGAGAGATGTCCAAAATTATTCTAGAGACTTGAAAGGCTTAATCAAAGACTCTGATGCACATATGTTTCTTGATGATTTTAGGAGAAAACATGAGATGAACCACTCTTTTTACTATGACTATGAGATTGATAATGAAGGGAGATTGAAATATGTGTTTTGGGCAGATGGTCTTTGTCGAAAAAATTACTCTTTATTTGGTGATGTTGTAACGTCCTAATTTCTTAATTTGGAAACAATACATGTTGGAAGCACTGTGTACAATTTTGGGAAATTATTTCGCGAATTTTAAATATCACAAGCATCAAATAAACGCTTAGGTAATCCAACAAATTACATAAGCTAAAAATAAGATAGACAAGCACAAATGACTAGTCATTTCCAACCCTGGGCATCCAACAAAATACAACTAAGAGTCCATCTAAATGGGATACATTGATACATGCCACCTGTAACAATTCCCACAATGCCGACTAGGCTCTACATGTACTACAATATCCCATTACAAAATAACAAGTCACATATATAAATATATACATCAACCAAAATATTACAAATCCACAAAATAATAAGGAATAGTCATGACATCACAATCTTCTGTCCAATCATGCATCCGACCTGGAACCCTGTGGAGCTAAGCACAAATATCGTATAATGAGACTAAAGTCCCAGTGAGTGTGTATAAACAAGAAGTGTATGGAAGAACCGACAATTGCAATGCAACAACCACAAATAAATGATAACAGGCAACAAGAGTAATATCCATAACATATTTAATATATGAACATGAAGTGTTTAACCCAACACCCAAGGGGTCTTTCCGCTTATCTGTGAAGGCTAGACTGAGCTCAGGCTAACAGGGACCGTCGTCCCTGAAGGCCACAGGGACCTTACCCCGTTACTGTGATAGATTCAAACACTTATTTTCCTCTTTTATACATGAGAACCAAAGCCCCAATTACCTCAATTATACATGAAGGCCAAGGATCCACATTCCATATTTCATTGACACTATGAAAATTCCAAAACCCAATTCAAGTTTCTCCCAAAAAGATGAGTGAAATCATTCATGAATAGGAACAATATTATCCTCATTGCATTTATAACATGAGAGTAAGTTTCTATTTAATTTTCATCTCCCATAATCAAGAACAACCAAAATCCCCAATTTTTCTCTACCCTAGGGTTTAACCCAACATTCAATATCCACCAACCAACACAATCCATAGCTCAAATGTCAATCCAAATTAATATAAACATACAATACAAGCAAAGGAAAGGAAAGAAGAATATGGAACTTTTATAGAGAAACACACAATAGAGGGGGGTGAGGGTGGAGAGCACACTCACTTAAATGGAGAAGCAAGGAGAGAAATTGAAGATGTTAGAGGGATGGAGATGCTCCCCCAAGCTTGAGAATGGTGAAGATGAGCTCTAATATTCCTTCCTTCCTTAACCCTAGCCCCTTTCTCTTTCTAACTCTCTGGCCTCTCTCTAAATTTGTCAAAGAAGACGAAGGCAAAAATGCCTTTGGAACGAGACGCGTGAAGTTTAATAATTAAGCACGTGAGGTGCACTGGGAGGGATGGAAGTGCGCTATAACACAAAGCCAAAAGAGAACCTCCCCCTTTATAATTGTGCGCTGAAGCCTCAAAGGGGTGTGCGGTGGCGCGCGCACAAGGCTCCCCCTTCTCACAGTTGAAATACGCTGAAAGGAAATAAAAGGGGGCGGCAGAAGCTCATGGCACAAAGGAAATAAAAAGGGGGCTGCAGCGCATGGCTCAAGGCTGAAGCTCATGGCACAAGGGAAATAAAAGGGGGCTGCAGCGCATGGCTCAAGGGGATGAAGCTCACTAAGAGTGTTGAAGCTCACTAAGTGTGTTGAAGCACACTCAAGGGGCTGAAGCACACCAAGTGTGCTGAAGCACACTCAGGGGGCTGAAGCTCACACTCAGGGGCTGAAGCTCACGAAGTGTGCTGAAGCGCACAGCTAACAGAGGCTCCACCCTTTTTACCCTATTCTTAAGGTGTGCTCCTCCATTTTCTCCTATTCCCCCTTCTATAGAAACTCACTATTACTAAGGTTTGCTAAGATAGGGAATTTTCTTACCGAAAATCCGGCAGAGTTTCCCCTAAAAACTGGACATTTCCCAATTTTTTCCAAATCCCTGAAACTCAGAAAATCCAATCACAATTGCACACAACATAATATATGAGCCTCCATGGCCAGCACAGAAATAAATAAAATAAAAATAATAATAAGAAGGGATGTTACAGATGTCATTTCATTTGATACAACATACAATACAAATAAATATTGTATGATTTTTGCACCATTCACTGGCATAAATCATCATAGGCAGAGCATAACTTTTGGGGTTGCCTTCCTAGCAGATGAGAGAGTTGAATCATTTGAGTGGTTGTTTAAAACATTTTTGAAAGCAATGGGAAGGCATAAACCTACTGTGATTATAACAGACCAAGACCCAGCCATGAAAATTGCAATTGAGAAGGTTTTAACAGGTTCTTCTCATAGATTTTGCATGTGGCACATACTGAAAAAACTTTCAGAGAAGGTGGGTGTTTCCTTGAATTCCAATCCTGATTTTAACAATCGTTTTAAGACTTGTGTTTGGAATTCAGAGTCTCCAGATGAATTTGAATTGACATGGAAAGCTATCATTATTGATTTCAAGTTAGAAGAAAATGGTTGGCTTTCACAAATGTATGACATGCGAAGTATGTGGATACCAACTTATTTCAAAAGTATTTTTCTAGACGGATTTTTGAGAACAACCTCAAGACCCAAGAGTGAAAATTCCTTCCTTGGTAATTACTTGAATAAGAACCTTAGTTTGGTGGAGTTTTGGATGAGATTTGATTCTGCTCTAGAAGCATAGAGGCATAATGAATTACTTCCAGATAATGATACACTTCATTCTATGCCCAAATTGAAGTTGCACAAGGATATAGAGAAGCATGGCAGAGAAGTTTACACTCATCAAAATTTTTACATATTTCAAAATGAGTTATGGAGTGCATGTGTGGATTGTGGGGTTGAAGAAACAAAAGAGGATAATGGGTAATTATTAATTTTTATACTTGAGCAGCTTATGGTCAATAGCAACAAAGTGAGCAAACATCGAAAAGTTGTTTATAATCCTTCCAATCATATTGCACATTGTTCATGTAAAATGTTTGAATCTGAAGGCATGCCGTGTCGACATATCCTTTTTGTAATAAAGGGTAAAGGCTTGAGTGAAATCCCAAGTTATTACATTATTAATAGATGGACCAAATTGGCAACTAGTACTTCAATTTTTTATTATGATGGCAATGTATTGGAGACATGTTTCAAATTGGAAAGTGAAAGCAAGTTAATTTCTGATGCATGGGCACAATTGTTTAAATGCATGCATTTGGCTGGTACATGTAAAGATAAACTACTCCTTGTCATAAATGAAGCTTCTAGTATTGAAATGAAATTGACTAAGATGAAAGGTGATATTGGAGCAAGCAAGTTGAATGAATTAGAGTCATTTGTTGGCTCCACTGCACCAAAGAATGTTGACATTCTTCTTCCTCAATCTTCAAGTACCAAAGGATGTGGATAACAGATCAAGGGGGGAAGGAGAAGGCAATGGAGCAACAACAAAAATGAACGAGACTTTGTAAAACTTGCCGACAATTTTCATATCATGATAGTCGTAATTGTCCCACAAAATCCTCTTCCTAATTTTTGGTAAGATATTTTGTTAAATTCTTTCATGGCTTTTTCACATTTTCCTTGCTATTATTATTAACAAGTCTATTTACTCTATGCAAGAACTATGTTACTTTTTCCTTGTGAGATTCATTCAATGGCAGCAGGAATGAAGCCTGACAGTCTTTATTCAATATTTGGTTCAGAGATTATTAGTGTTTAGTGTTTATTTTTTGGTCAGAGATAGAGATCATTAGTCTTTTTAGTGTTTATTCAATGGCATCAGGGAATTATGCTTGACAGTCTTTATTTAGTTTTTGTTCTATTCTTGATTTATTTCAGAGATAGAAATTATTTTTTTGTAGTCTTATTTCTCAATTCAGATTCTGAGTTTGTCTCCCATTTCTATGTATTTTGAACTTTATAAGATTTTGTTAAGCATGAGCTCTCTATTAATATACAACTTGTATTTGCTTTTGCTAAGCATGAAACAATTCTTACACACTCTGCATCATTCTCATCAACCCGTATTTGTTTCCGCTCATTCTCATCAACTCATTGAAAATCTTGATTTTGTTCGAAGAATTGAAAGCAACACCTTCACGGAAGTATAACAGCCAAACTAACACAAGTGTTGTTATGGCTATGAATAACAAATGGGCAAGTATAGTAATTGAAGTGGCCCTTGGAAGCTGCAAGGCATTTTAATTTGCTCAATTCAAAGTGTAAATGCCTCTACCAAGTGACCAATAAGAGCCTTTGCTATTATTTGAATGCAAATTAATAGATCTAAGAGGTTAAGATGTCCCTTAATGGTTCTATATAAACAAAAAGGCAAAGTGATGGAAGAATCAAATTCTGCATACATAATTCAAAGATGGATGTTAACAAAAATAGATCAGGAAACCGTCTAGCCGGCAAGGTGAGATGGATTTTAATGAAATTTGCTTTCACTTCAGTTGTTACAACATCTGTAAGCATTGTTTTTCCCGTGCTAGGGGTCCAAAAGCAATATTCCTTTGCAAGGCTATATGTCATGACTAGCTCTTGAGGATAGTCCTTGATAACCCAAGTCTATATATATATGGGTGGAAAAAGCAAATATTATGTAAATGAGTTTTATTCTAAACTGCAAAAACAGGGTGTGCAAATTCAGAATGGTTAATTTGTTTACTCGGACAATGAACAAAACTGAAAGGCAAAAGCTAGCAGTTGCAAAACGAAAATCATCAAGTATCCACTTTGATTGCACTGAGAGGTAACTTCCATTTCCACCCAATGCCACATTTCGCATGGAACTACTAGTTAAGGGCATCTCTTTATATAAAGTCACAATTAATGCCCCTGCAGTGGAGACAACAGTGCTAATAATCTTTGCTTGACTCCTATGCAGTTTCAGATTCAGTTTTTCCATCCTGAAAGTTCTCATTAGTTTGAGATGTATGGACTATGGAGAAGATTTAGATAAGGTAAAGGAAATTGAAGAAATGGTTATTAGGAAAAAATTATCTTTTAAATGAAGTTCCAAATTTCAGAAAAAAGAGTCTAAACCAATGGACGTAGTATTCAATTAGTTTGAAGAAATGGTTTATTAGTGATAGTAGGATGGGTGTAGAATCTAGAATTGAGCAAAAACAACCGATTAGAATAAAAAATTAGCACATAAATCACGAATTATAGTGGCTGGGCAGCAGCTATAAAGCGTGAGAAAATGAGAGAAAATGAAAGAAAAAGTGGAGAGGAAGAGATGGTGAGGACACCACTGAAGCAGGAATCCACCCACAACAGATAAGTCCAATGTCAGACGCCACTAATTCAGGAGAATTAAATAAGTCTAAGTATGGTTTGAGCAACAACCACCAAGCCTCACTCAACTCACCATGGGAGGAGAAATTTGGGCATAATGCCTTTACTTAATTCATGAAAGTGTTACAAGTGAGGGAAGCCTCCCTATTTATAGAAGAAAGGGGCGGCCAAGTGTGAGGAGAAAATAAAAGATGAGTGAATTTCTATCCTATGTGGGAATTGAACCCAAGGCTCCTAAGCCTTTTAGCAAGGCAACCTACTAACCAATAAACCCATAAATTTTAGCACCCAAGTAGGAGGAATTAAAAGAAAATTACAAAAATAAAAAGAAAATACAAGAGAGTCCTAATTAAGGGTGGTCCATAGGACAAGGGTCCTATCCAGGGTCAAGGTGTCCTTCTTTAGGGTAGTGACCCTTATTTTGTAGGGTAGTGACCTTTATTTGTAGGACACTAATTTCTCCAACTCTTCCTTGCTTGAAGCTCAGGCTTGAAGTTGGTGCATATCCTCCAGTGTAGGTCTTGCAAGTCCAAGCTTCTAGCAGAGTGCTATCATTCCCTCCCCCTTGAAAAGGATTTGACCTCAAATCTGAAAATTCAGAAAGAAGGCATAAGAATAATGACTGGGCAGAAGAAGATGGATGACAAAATTCAGGAAGTAGGAAGATACTTCCCTTAGCATTTGGAGAGTAAAGTTAGAGATCCACAAGTTGAACATCTTCCTTGAGCCTCGACAACTAGAAGAAGACCCATAAGTATTATTCCAAAGCAAGCAACATGAAGGCTCATAACAAAAATACTTGGGGATCATAAAGATTAGCAAGAGAAAAACATAGGAGATGAACAAGAGGTATTTGAGATAAGGGTTAGAAAACTCCCTTAATGAAGATTGAACCATCTTGTCCATGTACTCTGTGGATTTAGATCCTGGATCAAAGACTAATCTTTTGAAGCCCTCCCTTGCAAGTAAGAGAAATAAGTGGTCATAGAGAAGGCTTAGGAAATAAATTCCACATAAGTACAAAATGTGTTTCAATGTGTAACATTCATCAAAATATTCTACAGTATGTTCCCAAATAAATGCACAAGTGAAACTATGTGGCATGAATGTTTTAATATTTTTCAATAACATCCCAACATTTTTATTGAACATAACACATGCATCTTGAGTATGATTGTTAAAAGGGTAGTGTATATGTTCATGCCATGAGGTATTCATGCAAGTTTGTTCACGAGGCATACCCATTCTAATGCACTCACTAAAGTAATATGACACCTTTCGCATATTATCATATGTATTCATGTAAGGTGAAACATTAAAAGAATCACTTTGAGCAAGCACACTATGAAGCATATCATCATGTAAAATGGATGTCAAACAAGTTTTCTCATATGTGATAGCTTCATCCAAATTTTTATCATTTTCTTTTACTAGTTCAAGAGTATAATACACATCTTTATATGAAACAATTATTTGAGGCCCAAAATGTGTTTTCAACTTATAAACACAAACCCAAGGTGCATGCATATTCAATCCAACTTTGTTATCATTCCTATTATGCAATCTAAATTGATCAAGGAATTGACTAAACATGCATCTCTAGTAAGTTTCATGGTACTCTTAAACTTAGTTGATTTTTCTAAACATGCAATAGGTTTCAAAGCATTATCAATATTGTTCATTTCTTTCAACCATGTAGTGCTTTGTGGCATAAAATTGTGCATAGAAAGAGGCATTTCATGCATAAAGAAAGTAAGTTTAGGAAACTCCCTTTCAACAACTTGAATTGTACTCTTTGCAACGCTGGAAGTATTTTTCATCAACCTATTCATGCTTTCACTAGAAGAGTTAGCATTCAAATGATCACAAGATAAACATACTTCTCTTCTTGAACTCTTAATTCTTTTTCCTCACTTTCTCTTTTAAGTTTTTCTTCTTTCTCTTTTTCTATTTGTTCTCTTTTCTCTTGTTCTATTAACCTCTTAAGTGTGGTTTGATCTTCTTTTATTTCCTTTGAGGTCATAGGCATGAGTGTGAATTTTATACCTTGGTGGCAGAACCTATAGGTATTGAAAAACCCATCATATTTTACCCTTCTCTCATATTGCCATGGTCTTCCTAAAAGGATGTGAGAGGCTTCTAAGGGTACAACATCAAAGGTCATTTCATCTTGGTAATCCCCAATTTTGAACCTTAAGCTCACTTGCCTATCCACCATAAATTTTTCCTCATCACTCACCCATTGAAGTGTATAAGGTTCTAGATGTGGGGTAGTAGGTAAGTTTAGCTTGTTAACTAACCTAAGGCTAGCTAAGTTGTTACTACTTCCTCCATCTATGATCACTAAACATACCTTATCTTCAATGTGGCACCTAGTGTGGAATAGGTTCTCTCTTTGGCTCTCTTCTTCACCCAAAGGTGTTTCTAAGGCTTTCCTAAACAACATGGTTGCCCTTTCCCCTTGCCTCCTTCCTTCCATTCTTCTAGATTGATTTTAGTTTTTAAGTTTTATGGACCTTTCCACTCACTAAGTGTTTACACTCAATGGAATGCAACACTCATGTATGTCACTCTTTTTAGGCTTTTTCTATAATGAGACTCTCTTGCCTCTTCTACTCGGTTGAGGTTGGTTAGATCTTGCAAAGACCAACATGAGACTAAGTCTAAACCCTTACCCAAAATAGAAGCGCACTAACAAAGAAAATACCTACTGAAAGAAGATTGGAAAATCCTAAGACAAAACAAGGAGTTGATATGACAAACAAGAAAAGCTGGCACTCAAACAAGCTTATACACAAGAACAGACAACAAACAAGACAAGACGGAAGAAATTGCAAAGAGAATTGTTTTTGGTAATTTTTGAAAAAAAGTTGCCAAAATTGTCGTTTTAAGAAAAACAACAAATACAACTCAATTACGGTATACAGGTAAATGAAACAGAAAATTACAGTAAAACTGTCACTGTATTGTTGGGATATCTCTTTGTTTTTGTTTTTCTATTTTTCTGATTTTTTTTTTTGAATTTTTGACTCTTTTTGGGTGTCTTTTGACTTTTTCTTCCTTGTTGTTGACTTTTGCACCCTTTTTGCTTTTTACACCTCTTTTTGTATTTTTGGTACGTACGTACTTTTTGTATTTTTCTTGCCTTTTCTTTCTTTTTTTTGTCTTTTTCCCCAACAGAAAATTACAGAATTTTGTACACAATGAAAAGAAAATAAACTGTAACTACTGTAATATTTTTGGAATTTTCTGACAGTAAACTGGTCCAAGTGGTACCAGAAAAGCAAAAATAATGAATAAACTGATTTCTAAAAACTGTGAAAATGTAATGGCAACTTGATTTCAAAAATGGCCAAAAAAAATGCTTAGCACTTCCTTGTTAATTATACAAAATCGGTACGGTCACAGAAACACGCTTGGTTCAGTTTTAAGATTGGAATTAAAATTTGAAGGAAAATCAACAATTAGAATTTGTTGATCTTATTCCAATACTATGAACCAAAAGAAAGCCTATAGGTGAGCGTTTTGCACAATCAAACAGAGAAAGTCCAAGGTAGAGATAGCAGTCAATCCAAATTTGCAATCAGAATGCCAAACAAACTGACATAACAAGAGTAGAAAATTGAACAACACAAGAGCCCAAAAATGCGCATAAAATGGCAAAATAAGAAGGAAAATTGCGCAAAAATAAATGGCAAGAATTAAAAAGGGGAAACTGAAATTAAAAGGATGGGGATGATAGAAATGTAAATGGCATAAAGTATTAGGGGATGGCAGAAAGTAAAAGGATGGGGAGAGCAGAAATGTAATGGGGGAAGCGGAAATTAAAAGGATGGGGAGGACTGAAAGTAAATGACTGAAGGTAAAGGGGGAAGCGGAAAGTAAAAGGATGGGGAGAGCAGAAATGTAAATGGCAGAATGTAAAGGGGAGAGCAGAAATTAAAAGGATGAGGAGAAGCGGAAATTAAAAGGCAGAAAATTAAAAGCGGAAAGTAAAGAGATGAATATGGGGAGTTAACAATTAATGGTGAAGGGGAGAAAATGTAGGTGAACGATCTTTGGAAAAATGAAGACAACAATGCCTTCTCTTACCACTCTTCACCAACAAACAAGCAGTTTATAGCAATTAATTGCAAGAATCACTCAAGAACAAGTATGAGCAATTAAAGAGGCATTTAATCAAACACCTAAGGGGTGGATTAGCGGCCCAAAAACAGCCCAATACTAGCAAGAATTCAAGCAATCAACAACCAAACAGACAATGCTGACAGCAGCAGAAAGGCACCTCGGGCCCAGGAAACAGTCCAAGTCCAAATTACAATTGAAAAGAGGGATGGAATTACACTAAAATGATGAAAATTCTGCACAAAAGAGGTGCAGTACCCGCGAGAAAAACAGCTCCAATATAGCTCCAAATTTGCTCAAATTCAACAAGCTCTGATGATTAATTGATAGCAGGATGGGTGTAGGATCTAGAATTGAGCAAAAACAATCGATTAGAATACAAAATTAGCACATAAATCACGAATTATAGTGGCTGGGCAGCAGCTATAATGCGTGAGAGAATGAGAGAAAATGAAAGAAGAAGTGGAGAGGAAGAGATGGTGAGGATGCCACTAAAGCAGGAATCCACCCACAGCAGATAAGTCCAATGCCAGACGCCACTAATTCAGGAGAATTAGATAAGTCTCAGTATGGTTTGAGCAACAACCACCAAGCCTCACTCAACTCACCAAGGGAAATTTGGGCATAATGCCTTTACTTAATTCATGAAAGTGTTACAAGTGAGGGAAGCCTCCCTATTTATAGAAGAAGGGGGCGGCCAAGTGTGAGGAGAAAATAAAAGATGAGTGAATTTCTATCCTATGTGGCAATTGAACCCAAGGCTCCTAAGCCTTTTAGCAAGGCAACCTACTAACCAATAAACCCATACATTTTAGCGCCCAAGTAGGAGGAATTAAAAGAAAATTACAAAAATAAAAAGAAAATACAAGAGAGTCCCAATTAAGGGTGGTCCATAGGACAAGGTTCCTATCCAGGGTCAAGGTGTCCTTCTGTAGGGTAGTGACCCTTATTTTGTAGGGTAGTGACCTTTATTTGTAGGACACTAATTTCTCCAACTCTTCCTTGCTTGAAGCTCAGGCTTGAAGTTGGTGCATATCCTCCAGTGTAGGTCTTGCAAGTCCAAGCTTCTAGCAGAGTGCTATCAATTAGGAAAAAAAAAATTCTTTTAGAAAAAGAAGACACAGAAAGAATATTGATTTGACACTGACTTCAGACCCTAAAATCTAAAGCTCCTCCAACAGTTCTTTTTGTAAAGATTTCATTTGGCAGCATTACTATTAAGAACAATCTTTTTCCCTCCATTTGACAAAAATGGATCCCCAACATTGCTATTAACCTAGCTACATGTATCAATTCAAATTCAACGATTTATCAACATAAAAGCAGTAAAGTGCAAGCAAGTATACAAAATACCACAACTATCATTTTCAACCACCAATCTAAGAGCACTTCCAAAGGAAACTCATCACACTCACTCAACACTTACTTTGTCAATAAACAACTTCACCAAAACAATCTCAAATGGTTCTCCTTCACCTCCAACTTCATATTACCTCTGCGGTTCAAGCTAAAGCAAAATAAAATAGGGTTGACAGAAGAAAAAATTTGGAAAATAACCGAAATAGCTAAGATTTAAGTGTACTTGCAATATATAATGTAATCACTTGTTCAACATGAAGAATTGTACTTGTCCACTATACTTAATTTAACATCTAAGATTTAAGTGTTGCAAATCTTTGTCTCATAACACAAGTTATCTTCCACTCATCAATGCAAGTCAAACCTTCAATTATCTTCTGTTTCAACTAGAAATATGGTATAAAATCTCTTTCTGTCATCCCAATTGCATCCTAAAAAAGCAAGAAGTAACCAAATTACAACAAAAACAAAACTGAATCAAAAGAAATGAATGAATCAACAAATATTCTATCAAACCATATTTCAAAAGATAAATTAAACTAGATGAAAATATACCAAAATAAACCAAACTAAAATAGTAACTAGATGTTGAAAGAAGAAACGATTCTGCAACAAAAGAAACAGAACTTGAAAATGCGGAAACATTAAAGAAATTAGAGAAACACTAAAAATACTTAAACAGAAAATGAATTTCAAATATAATCAACCTAAATTACATAACATTCATATTAGTAAGTAAGCACAGACTTAATGCTAAATACAACTACCACTTAACCAATCACAAACTTAATCCTAAATACACTTACCATTAAAAAGATAGATTTGAAAAAATTGCAGAAATAAAACATTTAAAAAAAGAAAGATTTTTTTTAACAGATTCAGGGACCATATGACAAAAAGAAAGCAATAATACCTGATTGAGTATAGAAGCTTTCCCCCAACTGCATCAATCAATCCAATCGTAGATTTCCAATGAACCATAAAAATCCCTTTCACAACTGCATTTACTCTTCCACAACAAAAATCATACCTTCTCTTAGGGTTGAACAAAGAAACAAATGTAAGAAAGGAAATGAATCTAAAAATTCGACTCCTTTCACTTGAAGGAGTTAACGATAACAACATGATAGTGAAGTTGGTCAGAGGAGTCAATGTCAAGAGCGGAGTTGATGTTAAACATTTTCCCCTAAAGAAGGGCCGTTGGAGGAGGCAACGTCAGTGACAAGAGAGGAGCTTACCGTGGGCAAAAAACAAAGAGAGGAGAGGGGGAGTGTAGGGGAGAAATTTGAAATTGAAAGAGGGAAATAAAGAAGATGCATGAGTTTCAGTCTTTCAAATAGCCAGAGGTTTCATTTAGAAAAAAATTAAAAGAAAAGAGAAGTTAAGATTTGAGCGAGAAAAAATTTAAGGAGGAGCTGACACATGGCACAAATGTAAACATATTTTTTAGTAGGAAATAAATAGATAGAATAGATTTCTACAATCCTGCAAAATGAACATTTGGGATCAAATAAACCTTCATTTTCATTCATAAATAAAAAATAAACATTTACATTCAATTGTTCTAAATTAAGGGAAATTGGATTTTAAATTGATGCATTTAGAAACAATATGTGCCTAAATTTACAATCAAATTATACTGAAAACTATCACTTATCAAGGTGAGGTGAAGTGGGAAGAACAAATAGATTTGATAATGGAAATGTATATTACCCATGTATATCATACCCATGTCATCAATATTCACTACGTTTCCAACAAGTTGTGAATGTGTAGTGATGTGGTGTGAGGCACCTTAGTAAGGATATCAATCAAAGTTTGTTGATGGAGGCTAAAGATCATAACCTATTTGAGTGTTGGCACAACATTGTGAAAACAAGGGCTAGTTGTTGTGCAAACAACATTGTGCAACATTACTGGATGACTTGAATACAAATTGGGAGACCCAACAACAAAGGCAGGACGCTGATATGTTGAATTGCAAGAAAGATTATTTAAGTTAGTGTTGTAACTAGTAGATCCATGACCAAGATTAGGATAACCTGTGTTAAAGGTAGTAGATCTAATAGGATAACTTGTGTTAAAGGCAGTAGATACAGTACTTTAACCATGATTTATATTGTAATTAAATCTATAATAACAAACTTAGGCATAATGACCAAAGCTATTGTAGGATGGTGCAATACAGATAGGTTTTGTAATTTGATCTACATCCTCTTCCTCTACCTCTACCTTCTCTGAAGGAGAATGATAGTCAAAAGATTGTGCTTATAAACCAAATTGAGGAGGAAACATAGAATCGGTAGAATCAATTTGGGTTATTTTCTAAAGAAGGTTGTGTGGTTTGAGGTTGAGGAATATTGTAACATCCCAAAATTCGAGAATCTAGAATTTATGATTAAAACACATAATGTATTTTGATAACAATAATTATAAAAAAAATAAAGTTACTAAAATAGTGATGATAAGAATGTTAAGAAATAGGTTAAATAATGAGTTAAATAATTAGTTATAAGGTGAGGTAATATATTTATAAAAATAAACAATTTGAGAGAAAAGAAGAAAGAAAATCATTTCCGCTCACACACCGAGCTGCTAGTGTTAATTCGTAATTGCAGATTTGTTCACCGTCGGATCAGGCTGAACTTTTGACCGTAGGTTCAAGACATGTGGTTCTTGAGTATGAACGGTTTGATCGTTGATATGAGAAATGGGTTATGAGATATAAAGCTCTCATAGTAGTGCCATTTTTGAAAAATAACGTGGAATTTTCGCTCAAGTGAAAATCCTTTGCATGAGCAAAAATCACAGCAAAATTTCTTCTGATAATCTCTCTCAAGCGAAAGGAGTTTAGCTTAATTGAAATTTTGGCAGAAACAGGGGTTTACTTCTGCCTGATTTTACCTCAAGCGAAAGGATATCGCTTTCGCTTAAGCGAAAAAAAATGGGAAGTTTGCATCTGGGTGATTTTCGCTCAAGAAAAAATATTTTGCTTAAGGGAAAATGTGCGATTCTAGTTTTTTAAGAAGGACTTTAGGGTCATTTTGACCCAAAACTAAAAACACCACTCATACACACTTTTCCCTAGCAGAGAGGGGAGGAAGAGAGGAAGTTTGGAGGTGATTTTTGGCAAGAGAAGGAAGAAGAGGAAGCAATAGACCCTCGGGGGCTTTGATTGCTTGGTTGGAGGTGAGTGTGATTCACCCACTCTCTCTCATTTGTATGAAAACCCTACATGACCCCTCTTCCTCCTTCATTTTCCCTTAAGCTTGTGTATTCATAACCTATGATTGATGATGGTTGATGTTCATGGTTGATTTGATTGTGTTAGGGTTTGGGAATTTTTATGGTTTTGGTGAACTATATTATGCATGAACTTATGTTTACCTTCATGGATTAATTAAACATGATTTTTGAGGAATCAGAAATGATTTATAATTACTCTTACACTATGAGTTAAATGCATAAACTTGTATGAGAGGAAATCATGGGTCTTTTGATCAAGAGGAATTAATGTAAGAATAAAAGAATGTTGATTGAAATTAAGACATGAGGTTAAATGGTAGGTTTAGATTGACCGCAAGGAAGACGTTCCTTGTACGAATTCTGAGCTCGGGTCTGACCAGAGGTTAAGTGAAAAGACCCCAAGGGTTCTGGGCAAAACACCAAAGGTTGATTGTTTCATTTCATATATTGATAATTATGTAATGATGTACATGTTTTCTGCTGTGCATTTCATTTGCTTGTACACCTACACTGCTTGTATGATCACATTGCCTGGGATGTTAGTCTCACCACACGTGTGTGGCTTATTTTAGATGTGCAAGGCTCTCAACTAGATGCCTAACCGGGAGGATTGGGAGTGGGTAGTGGAGGCCCCTTTGGCCTATTCATTTGCTCACCACGACATCCTTTTGTGATGTAACTTGGTTCCTTTAAGGTCTTAAATTGTATTTATGCTGTAGAACTGAATTGAAGCTTATGCATTTTGTTTGTAGACTTAAGTACATTGATTGTGAATTGTTTGACGATATCAATAATGTCGCAAAAAATAATTCAATAAATCTGGGAATATGCTTCTAATGGGCATCATTACTAGGTTTAGGGAATTAGGACGTTACAAATATGATGTTGAACAAGATTATAAGGTTGCTTGTAAGCAACATTAGTTGAGAAAGAGTTCGATATGCTCTTCTTCAATTACTGAAGACGAGCTTCATATGTGAGCAACATAGATCTACATTGCAGGGCTCTAGTTTGCAAAGGAGGTTTGTGATAAAGGATTCATACTCTTCTATTAAACCTTCAAGGATTACATATAAATATTCTTGATGTGTTACTGGAGATCCAATGGATGCAAGAGCATATACAATAATCTTTATTTTTAAACAAGTAATCCGGAATAGAATCTGAGCCCTTCTTTATACTCTTGAGTTCTTGGAAAGTTGTCTAACCTTGGCTCATGTAATCTTGTCAAAGTAGGCATAGATTTGGTCCTAGATTTTCCATGAGTGGACACAATCTACCATTCTAGTTAAGAGGGAATCAAATAGTGAAGGTAATAGCTAAGAGACCATTTATTGGTCTTGTTGATACCATTTCTGGTAATAATCATTCACAACAACAATTTCTTCATCTTTTTTTATAGAAACTTTATGTGGACTTACCACAAGTTTGTAGAGTTCGTGACGTTTGATAGTTGCTTCAAATTGTTGCTTCCATATTAGAAAATTCTTATCATCAAGTTTGACTAAGTCAAGTTGTGAGAAAGCCACTAGCGATGGAGTTTTCACTCTAAAGTTCAATGGAGGAGATGGGGATTCCAGCGAGCCCTTGTGAGAGAGACAATCAAAATTCTTTGTTGAACTGAATTCTATTATTATTGTTAGAACAATTTCTAACTATAAGGAAATCTATTTAAAGAGATGAGTAGTTTGCCCTAGAAGCTTTCGGTCCTGTTAGGAAAATAACAAAAATTTTGTTCCCAACTCAGCAATAATTTATAACTAACTTGCTATTATGTGGGCAAAGACACACTTAATGGGCTTTAGGCCTCTTATACTAATAACACTAATAAAGAATATGGATATTATAAATTAATATGATAGAAACACATTTGAAAAATATGATTATTATTAAAATGAATATCTCCACAGTTGAGTGAGGTGATCAAATAAACCTCACATGGAACTTTAACCAATAAAGAGAATATGCAAAATTAAGCGTAACTAATACATGAAATATTTTAAAATTCAAAATTTCCAAGTCTCTAAATAGTTTATCTACTAAAAAATTAAAATTCTAAAATAACTCATTAATTTTAGACAAACTATACTAATCTTTACTTTCCTCCAAAACACTAAATTCAAGTTGGCCATATGCAATATATGGGAAAAACAGGATATTATACTATTACAGCTACAACATTACAATAAAAAAATGAGATATAAAATTCATGCAACATAAAACATACAACACATTTTTTCACTCCATCTCTTTACATCACATCACATATCATATCCCACATTCCTCTCTCTTTTTTCTCTTTCTCTCTCTATATTGTACATGTGTTGCATATACAATTAACATTACTCTAAGGGTATATGTTAAAATGCAATTGCAAATGCATTTAATTTATATACACTTACAGTGTAAATAAATTTTACACATATTCAATAGTGTGTCGCCACATCATTTAATGAATATGTCACCTCATGTGTTATTAAATTCAGTAAATAATGTGGGAGCACATCATTAGATATCGGTGTAAAATTTTTTTATTAACCGTGTAAATATATTAAACTCATTGTAAATTGCATATTATTATATTATTTTTAATGGGAGACAAAAGTAGGAGCTTTAAACATAACGGTTGGAGATTCTGACCTTTGAGGTGTGTGACTGTGAGCTCATTCAGAAGCAAAGACAATTTATGAGGCATAGTTTTGATGCTTCAGTTTTGGTGTGCCTGGTTCTCCCAAAGGCCTATAGTCTAGAGATCCTCAAAACAACCTCAAATCATGGCCGTTCAAATCAACTCCCAATAGTTCTCACACAGGTACACGTGCCACCTATCACTCCTTTTCTTTTTTTTCCTAGTTGCTAATTTAATTTTATGAATCTACTTTCTTTCATGCATGGAATTCTCCTCCAACTACTACTGCGCCCAACACAAACAACCGGAAAGAGAAAGAGTCATGGTTATTTAGCTTTGCTCTTATTACTTCAGGCCACCACTACTAGTAGCTAGTTACTAGCAAGTGGCATTGTGGCAAACCCCATTTCTTCAAAATTTGATTTTTATTTTTAATATTTTTTTTAAATTTTCCCATTTTTTCACTCTATACCCCCATTAAATTTTGAGCATTCTATTGGGAAACGGAAATTAAGGGGTCTCTCCCCTTTTTGTGGGTCGGATCTTGTACTTATAGAACTGTCACATCTGATCATTTTGATTCTCTTCTGATCAATATCACCTGATTATAAAGCAAGAAACTTTGGTGATCTGAATTTTGTCCCTTTAGCTCTCTTTTGTAGTCTCTCTATTCTACCTTTCACCATTTGGGTGGTGGGTGTGTGTGTTTTTTTCTTCTTCTTTTTTTCCCAGTATGGAATGTTTATTGTCCTTGTTGCAGATTTAAGGTACGTGATATAGTTTGCTGGGTACATACATCTCTGGATCAGATTCACAACATCATCTCAATCCATGGAGGAGAGGAATTATGTGTGCAGGTATTGCTACAAGAGGTTTCCTTGTGGGAAGTCTCTGGGTGGTCACATCAGGACCCATATGAGTGAAGAAAGAAGTAATATTGATAGTGACATGCTCAAGTTGGATGGTGGTAGAAGGAAGAAGAGAGATTTATGGTCTGAAGCTGATGCTGGTGCTGGTGGGAACTCCATTTATGGCCTTAGAGAGAACCCCAAGAAAACAATGAGGTTTGTGCATTCCGATGCCACTTTGGAACAGGTGGAGAATTTCTGCAAAGAATGTGGGAAAGGCTTTCCTTCATTGAAAGCTCTCTGTGGTCACATGGCTTGTCACTCAGAGAAAGAGAAGAGAACCAAATTAGAGTCTGAATCTGAAGAAGACAGTGGTGGTGATGAGAAGGAGAAATTGGTTATGGATAGTCAATCTGATACTGAGACTTGTGCTCCAACACATCCAAGGAGATCCAAGAGAATGAGGTTCAAGTCTCTTACCCTTTCTAATCACTCCTCTTCTGTTGTTCTTCCTTTGGGGAATGGTTCTTCACCTGTGTCTGAGGTTGAGCAGGAACAAGAAGAGGTGGCTAGGTGCTTGATGCTGTTATCCAAAGATTCTAGTTTCAAGGGTCGTTTTGCTTCTGAATCCTCTGATAACAACTCGGTTGTTCTTGAGGCAAAATCATCCTCTCTTGATACAAAGGTTGCTATGAGTTATGGTAACAACTTTGTCTCTAATGGTTTTGAATTTGCTGAGAAGAAGCTGCTGCTCAAGGGCACCAAGTTAAAGTCTGTTGTTGGGGTTGGTGTTTCTGAGAATTCAGATTCTAGATGTTTCAGATATGGTCCCAAAACCAAAAGGGTAGACTCAGATGTTTCACATGATGAGTTTAAGAGGCCAAAGATTGGAGATAAGTCAGGTTTTGAGGATTGCAGTTTTGAGTTGAACAGAGGAAGAAGCAAATGCAGTGTTACTTTATTGAAGAAATTAGTCATTAAGGATTTTGATTGTGATAGAACAGATGGAAAGAGAGCCAACTATGATTCTCTTAGTCACAAATTTGTTGGCATTTCTAGCAAGAAGAGAACTAATGGTTCTACCAATGATGAAATCTATGAGAATGGTAGGAAAGGTTGGAAGTATGAGAAGGACAATGACTCTTATGATTCAACATATGAGAGTGATGAAAACAGTTCAGAGAGTGATTCATATCCTGCTCCCAGGTATCTTAATAGTAAGAGTCTCAATGGGAAAAAGTCCAGCAAGACCAAGAAGAAGAAGTTGAAGTCAAAGAAAAGCAGGGAACATGAGTGCCCAATCTGCTACAAAATTTTCAAGTCAGGCCAAGCCTTAGGTGGTCATAAAAGATCCCACTTTATTGGAGGTTCTGAAGAAAACACTCTTGTGATCAAACAAAGTGCTCCTGTTGTTCCTTGCCTTATTGATCTCAATTTACCTGCTCCTGTTGATGATTAAGGAAATATCCAACCTGGGTTTTGCATCATTTTGAAGCATCTGCTATTGAGGTACCAGAATGAATGTCTCAAGTTCTGAGAATGTTTTGTCATTATCCCATATGTTGAAAGCAATTGCAATGTACAGCCATGTGGGTAAATGATTTATTTTTTCTTAAACGCTTTATGTCCTTTATTTGGTAGGAAGTAGCTGTTTTTCCTTTCAAGTTAATGGAACATGACAATTTGGTAGTCTCTCAATTGAAAATTTTGTTTCTTCCTACATTCAAGAATATCATAAAAATTTCATTCCCTTGCTGCATATAAGTGCACCCTTCAGAATGTTTCTTTTTTTGGGGATTTCCAATTTTTCATCCTCCTGTGAAAATGTAGAAGAAAACATTGTTTTAATTTTATTTTATTTGATTTGTGACTTGAATTACCAGAAGAGTGTTTCTGTTACCTTAACTTTCTTAAATTACAAGAGTTCTTGGAGGTGGAAAAGGCAATCTGAAGTGGTTATCTTTTGAAGCTACAAATAAGCAATTCAGTTTTATTGGTTCAACTTTGCTACAGCACCAAGTAAGTCTTGTGAGCAAGTGGAGCCCCTTGAACCTAGAATTCAGCACAATGGTCAATCCATTATTCCCGTGATATGTGCGGCGCCTGCTTAGTCACCTCACCAGAATTTCATGTTTTGGCCTAATCTCATCCTTTAGAATTGAAAAAGAGCTACCAAGCCGTTTGATTATTCTTCAGATTGAAGATTTGACAATAGAAGTATGACAAAACAAACTTTAATTTTTACAAAAAAATGCTACATTTTACAAATACAATGAAGACTTTGTTTTCTAATAAAAATAATCTTCTATTTATAGATTAGTTATCCAACGCTTTAAACCAATTGTTAACAAATCCTTTAAGATAGGAAAATACTAATTAGGATATTAATCAATGAGTTAAAATGTTTTTTTAATATGATATTTAATGTTATTAATATATTAAATGGTATGATTTGGGATAAAAAAATTATTGATTGATTCCTTTAACTAGTAATTTAGAGCACTAGTTAATATACCCCTTTAAAATAAAACTGTGGGTTGAGGTGATTGTAAGGTTGCCTAACACTTAAGGTAACAGAGGTTATAATTGCTCCATGTGTACATGTCTAACACGTAGTTTCAATAGCAGCAGAATTTGTATGCCCTTTTCTTCATGCCAATTACCATATCTTATATGTGTTGTTGGCTAGCTATTCAATTCTTTTACCCGTTGGGGTGTATGAGAGGACCACTGGTATTATATTAGCTCTTGCTTTGATGTGGTTTCATCCAGACACCTTGCATTAGTTAGAATCGTTTCAATACATTTCAGATGAATTTTTGGGAGAAAAAAAATTGTAATGAATGAAAAAGGTAAAATAATTTTAATTTTTTCACTAAATTTAAATTACAACTCAATTTCTTTAAAAAAATTTAATTTAAGTTCTACATAAGTAACTAAATTCAATTTATAAAAGAAATTGAATTCATTTTTTTTTATTCATTCTATTTTTTCTTTTTCTCCTTGAAACTGGGCCAAAAATTAAACTTTAAGGTCTGTGGAATCATTGCAACGAGAGGATTACACAAGGATTGTTAAAAGATTAATGAATATAATTAAGAGATCAATGACTAGAATTTTTAGAGGACTTCCAAGTTTTAATTGGGCCTGCCAATATCTAGTCATGATATATAGTATATACAATGAAGGCTCATTTTCCATATAACGTGTAATTTGAAATGAAAGAAAAAAGAACAAAAGAGAAAAATTAGAGTGATTAGGATGGACTTGTAGTAGTGCCACGCTGCCATGTTGAATTGAAACCGAAGTAGATTCAATGCTTATATTGAATAAGTTGGTGATGGATTGAGTGGCTTGGTGTGATGATGCTTAGTGATCAGGGAACAGTTGTTGTCTCTATTACACATAAAGTAAATGCTAAGCAGGCAACTTTTTTGTCTTAGTTCTTGTGTGGACAAAAATGTGAACAGTGATTGTTGAGATTGTTATGGCTGGCTCATCTACACGGAATCACAGAGTTGATGCATTTTACTTTTTTTTTTTGTTTTGACTGGAAAAGATAGTAAATTTTGAAGTGTAGTTTGGCTAAGATCAAATAACTAATTAATTCCACTTATGCCTTATTGTTATGTTAGGAAATACTAACAATAACATATTGGGTATAGTTTCGTGCGATAGTTATAAATCTTCAAATCTTTATTAATGATATTTCTTTCTTTGACATAAAAAAAAATATTTAAATTGAATTTAAAATTTATTTAGTCATATGAGTTGTTTAATTTTTATTGGATGACTAAGATTTAATGATTATAGTGATCGCGTGAATTTTTGAGTGAACCAAATTTGAATTCAACAATAATACATGACATATTCTTAATTTGTTATTGAGTGAAATCCTTTTGTGTTTTAGACTTTTAGAAAATATAAAGTGAATCCTATTAAATAGGGGTGAAATCCACCTAAATTAATAATTTAAAACAAATTTTATTTAATACGTTTTTTTTTTAAAAAACATAAAATTTGTTTATTTATATTTTCAAATACCTCATATAATTAATTTGTATGAATAAATTAAAATTATATTCAACATTCTAAATTAAACTAAATTAATCATAATGTAAAATATAAATGTAGTTTGTATACATTTAAAGGTAAATAAATACAATTTATGTTCAATAGTTAAATAAATATAAAGAATTAAACTAAAAGAATGAATGATATCTGCATTTAAGACAATCTAAAATAATATTATTTATTTACAATTTTTATTACTTTGTCAACTCTGTCTTTTCCTTAATTGGCAGACCAAATATTGAATGAATTCCAGAACCAAAAAGACGCATTGCCTTTATATATTAGTATAGATTAATAATTTAAATTCAAATCCTTCTTTAAATTTTGATAATATACTAAATTCTAGTTTTTTTTTATGATAACTTTTTTAATACTAATCCTTATTTTTACAATTCAAATTCAAATCCTGATTGATTATATTTTTTCCTATTTTAATTTTAATCCCTATTTCTTAATTGAAATTTAAAATATTGTCCTTATCATTTAAGTCATGAATTTTTAAAGTAATTTTGAAAATTATAGATTAATAATTCAAATTCAAATCCTTCTTTAAATTTGGATGATATACTGAATTCTGTTTTTTATTTATGATAACTTTTTAAACCCAAATCCTTATTTTTACAATTCAAATTCAAATCCTTATTAATTCTATTTTTTTCCTATTCTAATTTTAATCCTATTTTTTAATTTAAAAATTTAAAATATTATCCTTATCATTTAAGTTGTGAATTTTTAACAATGTTTTAAAAACCGGACCGGTAATTGAACCGGTGAAGGCACCGGTTCACGGTTCAATGGTTCAACCGTGGTTGAACCGGTTTTAATTAAATATATATTTTTAATATTATATAATATTTTAATTAATAAAGTAACACAAAATTATAAGAAATTAAGATGTATAAAGTTGTAAATCAGTATAAATGACCTTATTATAAGAGAAAAAATTAATAATGATTAGTAAAATAATAGATATTTGTGTAATCCTTAAATATATGTATTTATTTATCATAAAAATATTTTAGATTAAATAAAAAAACAAAAAAATTTGAATTTTTTTTTAAAAGGACTGGTTCAACCGGTTTTCTGGTACTAGTTTTATACCGATTTTCACCGGTTCTTGACCGGTTCTCACCGGTTCTGAGCTCCTCCGATTTTTTGGGTTGAACGGACCAGACACCAGACCGGTTCCCGGTCGGACCGGTCGAACCGGCCGGTCCGATCCAATTTTAACAACAATGATTTTTTAAGTAATTTTAAAATAAATTAGTGATATAATTGAAAAAAAATGTGGACACCAAAAGAGGAATCACCTTTATAGATTAGTATAGATAAAAGAATATATTAAAAATATATTAGTAAAAATTCTGACCAAATGTGAGTAGCACATGTAGAAATATTGAAATATATAATAAAAGAAATGGGGCCATAAGGAAAGGATTTGGATCCTCTCCTGTCTGTTATGCTCTCCAGCCCTCTCCAGCAAACATTAGCCACGGAATAACTAGGAAAACAAAAGTCGTAGCTAATCCATAGTTATTCCGTAGCTAATGTTTGCTGGAGAGGGTTGGAGAGGATAGCGGGCAGGAGAGGATCCTTGCACATAAGGAAATGTGAGTAGCACATGTAGAAATACTAAAAAAATTAATATTAAATAACTAAAGGAAATGGGGCCATGAGGAGTAAGGATAATGGGGATTTGGATCCTCTCCGCAAATTTTCCTCCCCCTCTCTAGAAAAATTATGGTCATTCATTGGTCCATCTCATAAAAAAAACTCATATCACCAATTCACCACTAATCAATATTTTAAGCCATTAAAAATAAATAAATGATCATGTTTTTACAGGAGAGAATGGAGAGAAGGATATGGAGAGAGAATGTAATCACACATTCAAATCAATAGTTAAAGAAATAAAAAATAGAAAATTTTATTGAAACATAAAGTATTTAATATTATAAATAAATGTTGTATCCTTAATCAGCTACTTAGACTAAAGTGTGTGGAACAAAATAGGATCTCATATCTGACAGGTAACAGGTTCGAACCTCCACTTGTCCTTTGGGGTGAGTTAAAATGTAAATACCTTCGTTAAGTGTTCAAATAGCCCGGAGACATTCACTGTGTTGGACTGGGACACCATCCCCTCACCCTAAATTTTTAATTACCAAACCCAATAATTAAATGTTAAGAGAATTTTATAATTGCGTTTCAGTATAGGGGAAAAAGGGCATTATCTCAGTGTCAGTTGGTCTCATGGAAGCAGAAGTCACACGGATGTACTTGCGTTTCAGTATGCAGATAAGGTACTCAATATGATTTTCTTTTTTTTTTTCCAATTTTATTATTTCTTTGTTTTTCACTGTCAGCTTTTCCAGCAAGCTGCGGCCTTTATATTACTTGTGGAAGGAAGATATTAATTTTAGTGTCGTTTGAGCTGTGAAAGATGCTGTTAAGTGATTGTGTATGATGCATTGATGCACATTCAACAGTGTAGGAATTGGGTAAAAGAATCGTCATTGAGATATCTGGGAAAAAAGGTGTTCGGAAAGTTAACTAATAAAGAAGGTTGAATTGTTTGTTACCCCTTTTTCGTTTTAACCTTTTCTCATTCTTAATATTTATTTATTTATCCTTTTTTATTGGATGCATTGCATCATGTTCACGAAGACCGTTTATTTAAGGTGGGAACAAGTTTTAAAGGTGAAAAAAAGAAAATAAATTCATCTGGGCCATTAGCTGGGACAGGACATTTTGTGTGAGCTCATCTAGTCTTGAACTGAAGTATTCACAATAACGCCCACACCTGGTCCCGCTGGTGTTTTAGTGACGGTGACTCTGCTCATCTAGCATTTTCAGCTTGATGATGAGGTAATTAAGAGGACATGGCATTATATCTCGGATCAAACATATCCTAATTCTTAACGAGATATGCAATAACACCTATTAATTTTGAGCACGTTCTCAACATGATTTTATTGTGTTGATTTGATTGATTACTTTTTCTTTTAATCAAGTTTGGTCATAAATGTGAATTGAGAGAGAAGAGGTATACTTTATTGACAAATTGGAATATTGAAAACAACATTGATTTTGGGAAAATAATATATTCACACTGACATACACTCACATTTGTTGGGAAGATTATAAGAGAGAGATATAAAAAAAAAAAGAGAAAATAAAAAATGTGATAGTAATGTCTTGAGAAATAAAGAAAAATATAGAGAAGGATAAATAAATATAGAAATAAAAAGTGTAGAAAAATCAAATTATTAATTTTGCACACAAACTCATTTTTAAACAAAGCTCTTTAAACATATGTATTACTTCACTTTCTTTCCAATGGAAATTAATTTTATAAAAATCAAAATTGTCTAGAACAAAAGTTTAAAATTATTCAACCAGAGATACTCAATGGGCATTAGAATTTCTGCTCAACTGTGTCTGAACTATGTGGGCCTTATTAAGATCGAAAAAGATTCTTTAACATGTCAAAGAAAATAGATGTTGACTAGGTTTGCTAAGCCATTTTAGTTAACTGAAAGCTAAAATTAGTAGCTGAAATTATTTTAATTGTGTTTGATAAGGTAGCTTTTTGGGTTAACTACTAGCTTTTCTTGAAAAGGTAGTTGAGGTAGCGTTTTTAAAAAACTCCATTTTTCAGCTACTAGCCAAAAATTAATTACAAGTCTATCCCTCAAACACCATCGCTTATCATTATTTAATAATTAATGATGTCCTTGTATGTCATTTTACCATTTTTAACTAATTTTACCAAACACATTCAATCAAATCAACGAATTTTTCTACTTTCAAGGTTTAAGTTTTCAGCTTTTCAACTAGCTTTAAGCTTTCAGCTAGCTTTTCAGCTAGTTTTACCAAACACACTCGTATATATACAATTAGGGTTGTAAATGAGCCGAGCCGAGTACTTGAAGCTCAGGTTTGGCTTGTGAAAAAAATGGGTGGCTAAAATTTGGTTCATTTATTTAAACGAGTCAAACCTAAAGCTTGGGTTTGACTTAGGGATGTCAACGGGGCGGGGCGGGTGCAGGTAGTACCTACCCGTACAGGTACCCGTTAAAATTAACGGGTACCCATGCGGGTAATGGGTATCCGCGGGTATTCACGGGTACCCATTAATGTTTAAGAACTTAAATTTTATTAAAAAATAGAGGAGATGCTATATAATAAATTATAATATCATGCTATATATATAAACAATCATTATATAATACCATTACATGTTAATATATTAAAAATATTATCAAAAATTAATATAAAATAAATTATATCTCATCATAAAATAATAAAAAATCTTAATATTCAAATATATTTAATAGAAAAATATGTTTTAATGAGTATGCGGGTACCCGCGGGGCGGGGTAGTATAATATCCGCCCCCACCCATTTAATAAATATGCAGGTACTCATTGCGGTTATATCCGCGGGTATCCGCGGGTGCGGGTTTTTTTGACATCCCTAGTTTGACTGTTAAAAAAAATAAAGTTTGGGCTTGACTTGTTTAGCTCATTTATAACTTCATTGATTTTGCTTTTATGAAAAATTTCTTTAAATCATTTTTAAAGTTTATGAATTTAGTATGTAATAAATATTTTACTATAAGGATGATTCAAATTACACCGGTGTAAGTTACACCAAGTGTTACACCGTACAGCTGAATAATTTTTTAACGGATCATTGTATTAAATAATATACTATTAGATTGAAAGTTACTATCATATAGATCATACACATAAAATTTTACATTAATCCGAAATTATTTGATATGTCATTGAGATGTCTCAAGATTAACGTTATATATACATTTGAAATATATGAAAAATCCAACCATTTGATTATCAAGTTATTAGTGTCAAAATTTTGCGAAATTTGGCACATATAATCATGATGATGAACAAACATAATTCAACGGTTGGATTGCTAAAAAACATATTCGATTTGTAGTTATTAGCGGTGTAATACTTGGTGTAACTCACACCGGTGTAATTTGAACCCTCCTTTTTTACTATTAATATATGAAATATTTCAATATTTATTTTTAAATATATAGAGTAATTATTTTATTTTATTTATTTATTTTAAAAATAAATTTATAACTATATATTTTCTTTTTCTATTTTTTATTAATCTTACTTTACTTTAATTGTTTATATTGATTAATTATTATTAATTAATATATATATAATAAGCGAGCTATTCACAAGCTCTTAATGTTAAACTTATAAAGTTTGGGCTTGACTAGTTTAAATAATCGAGCCCAACTTTAAGCTTAGGTTTGTTTGTTTAATTAAACAAACGAGCTTGATCGAACATTTAACGAGTCAAACTCAAATAATTCACGAATAGCTCAGCTTTTACAGCCTATATACAATAACATATGCAATGAGTAACATGATAGAAATGAGTGAATCAGTGACAGAGAAATGGTGTAATGATAAAACAAAAACATATAACAACTTAAATAATATGTATTTTTTTAATCTTTTTTCATCATATCATCAATTATTTTATATTTTTTCTTCTTTTTATTTTATTATGTTTTTTTTGGTACAATTCTATTTTATTATGTTGTACATATATATTGTATAATTAATATTACTCAAATGATATATAAGAGAATGAGAAATGGTATTTGTACAATCATCTTGTACAAAGAGAGAGCAGAGTGAGGTATGATGGATGATAGGATGGAGAGATATAGAGAGAAAAAATGTATTGTATGAGTTATTGTATGAATTTATTGTATGAAAAACACAACTTTAACGCTTTGTTTGTTTTGAGGGATTTTTAATGGAAGAAAAACTGAAGGCTAGAAAATGCATGGTAGGAAAATGGAGACCTCATGCGTTTGGATAAGGAAGGAAGAGGGGGGGTTGAAAAACCGTACAACAACGGTATCTCTTCAGTTTTCCAGGCTCCATTGGCGTGAAAACTTGAGAGGAGTGAGCAACTTAATAAAAGGTCCGATTTACCCCTGAAAAGGCGGCTTCTTCTACGGTATGATAGGTGGGTGGCCATCTTTCTTCAGCGATAGCATCTAGCGGTGGTGACGGTGACATCTGGCGGTGGGTGGTTGCGGCGATGGTGGGCTCTCCATTTGCGGCCTCCCCTTCCCTTCAGCAGCTCTTCA
Source organism: Sesbania bispinosa (assembly GCA_026901365.1). Classification (NCBI taxonomy): domain Eukaryota; kingdom Viridiplantae; phylum Streptophyta; class Magnoliopsida; order Fabales; family Fabaceae; genus Sesbania; species Sesbania bispinosa. The sequence goes on from QLOH01000385.1 coordinate 338,292, forward strand.
TCCTGAAACTCCGCCCGCATATGAAACCTGCACTCGCATTGCTCTCCACTTTCTCTTTTGCATTGCGGCCTGATCCTCCGCACTTCTTCGGTTCTTCTTCTCATGTGTGGTGTTGTTTTTTTTTTGAAACTTTTATGAGTGTTAATTAAAATATCAATCAATATAATAATAATACTAATAATAATAATTAAATGATAATAATATAAATAATAATAATAAAACTTTTTTGTGTCTTATATTAAAATATCAATGAATATAATAATAATAATAATAATAATTATTATTATTATTATTATTATTATTGAATGATAATAATAATAATACAAAAATAACAATTTTAAATATGAGGGCAAATGAGTAATTATATATCATATTCATGTTCCTTTTTCTCATTTTTTAACTCTTTTTTTCTCAAACTAAACAACTCAAATATTCTCTCACTTTCCCTTTGTTTTCACTTCTTTCTTCTTCCTTCCCTTTTCTTTTCTTCTATTTTTCTTCCTCTTGTTTTCACTTCTCTTCCAAACATAGAGCCTAAGAGAAATCAGTGCAAGAATATAATGGTTATAAAATATATCCATCCAAAGGTGGGCTAGTCAAAAAGCTGAGAGAGGAAGTTAAGCAATCAATGAGTATAGCACAAGGATTTGGAGGCTTAGTTGGAGAACAGAGAACTGCACCCCACTACTCGCTAGCTAGGGAAGAAGTCCTTTGATTTGACAACTCCCCAACTTCCAATTTTAGATTACCAGTGAAGTTATGGAAGTAAAAAGAATATATATATAAAATCCATCTATATAATAAATCGTGTTAAATGTTTTTCTATAATACAACCGTTGCTTAATCTTGTCACCTTGTGGTTGTGCCCAATCATCAATTCTTATAATGTTATTAATTAATGGAACTAAAATAAACTATTCAAGTCTCATGATTAATCTTGAGTAAATAAATAATTGAGTCATAATATGATGGATATATCGGTTATGAAACAATAGAGCACTTGAACCATTTCATAACCTTTTTGAACGATAAGGGCTGGGAAACGAGCTAGAACATAATATTGGTTCAAGCCAGAACCTGTTTCATTCTCCCAGGCTATGACTTTCCAGTTCCATTTCATTAATTTGTAATTGTTGGCGGAATCTCTGTTTTTTTTTTTTTATACAAGAAAAGCAATGAGGTTTGAACGGGTAAACAAACAAATTCTAAATGACTAGTTGAGGATGTGTGGCCCAATTTTTTATTTTTAATGTTTGATCGAGAATCTCCCACATACAACTCGGGTTCAGGACGGTGGTGAAGTAACGTCCTTTTAAGAGTGACGACTCTAAGATTCGAACTCTTAACCTTGTAGATAAATTCTGACAATTGTTGTGAATTATGTCTTTATAGGAAAGAAGGTTAATTAAAACACAATAAGCAGCTAGATTACTTAGGTGAGTGAAATTTATCTGTCACAGTTCAAAGAAAACATCCATTGTAAACATATATATCTCTTCATAATATGTATCACATCACAAGTACATTTTCACAAAAGAACATGGTATATAAATACCATTCTAATTGATACAGGTTTATTATTAGTCCAGCATAACATAGAAAGTCCATTCTACACACCACTGTTTATTTTACATACACTAGGATGCATTAACATGTGATTTTGAATGATCAATTCACTCATGAGCAACTGCAACTATTTGTTTTCCAAAGTTATGACCACTGAAGAGTCCAACCAGAGCCGCTGGGCCATTCTCAAGTCCTTCAACAATGTCTTCAACATAGACAAATTTATGTTCTCTAATGTAAGGCAGCACAGTCTCTAGGAGCTTTGGATATAGATGATGGTGATCTCTATGTGTAAATCCTTTAATACTTAGTCTCTGGAGTGCAATATGCATTACATTCTTTAGGACTTCAGGCTCAGGAATATTGTACTGTGAAATCATTCCACACATGGCAATACGACCGTGGACCTTCATATTTAAGAGCACTGCATCAAGCATTTTACCCCCAACTTGCTCCAAGTAGAAGTCTATGCCTTCAGGAAAGTACCTTGTGACAGAGAATACAACCAACAATTAATGCTTAATTATGAGTTAACACTCAAAGAAGCCATCTTAAGAGGTTTCCAAATTCTTCCTAGAACTCAGGACAGGTTTTATATTTCACACACCATTCTAACCTGATATGTTAATGGCTAATTAACAATGACTAATATTTCTATTTTCTAGTCCCATTTTATATAATGTGTTCTTACCTTTTCAAGGCTGCATCCAAGTCAGGCTCTTCCTTGTAATTAAAAGCATCATCAAATCCAAGCTTGTTCTTTAGAAGATCAACCTGAATAAACAAGATGTAGTTAGCAGAAGATTATTTCTTTCTTTTGCCTTTGATCATGAATCTCCATATTATAGTTGTGGGATCAGGGATGGTGCTAATTATGCTATGAATAATGAATGACCAAAATTACATGAAAATATATATTTGATAATTAGAAAGTGTACCTTTTCTTGACTACCTGCGCTTCCAACAACATAACAACCCAGCAATTTTGCAAATTGTCCAGCTAGCTGACCAACAGCACCAGATGCTGCTGAGATGAAGACACATTCTCCTTCCTTTAGAGAACCAACTTTAAAGATACCAGCATATGCAGTAATACCAGGCATTCCTATTTAAATAGAAAAGAAAGCAACATCACAAACTAACCAAAATTGATAGTAAACTTGTTTCCTTCTTTTTAGCATTACATTCAAAAAGAGCATAACAATAAATGTTTAGAAGAACTAAATTACCAAGTATTCCAGTGTAATGAGAAAGGGGAACATCAGTGTGGTGAATTTTGAAGAGCTTTTCTGGATTTTGAATGAAACTATATTCTTCCCAACCAGTTGTTCCCCAAACCAAGTCACCTGCACTGAAGTTAGGATGCCCTGAATCTACAACTTTGGCCACTCCAAACCCATTTATGGGCTGCAAAGGTGAACACCAAAAGAAACAAGAAAAACACAATTCAATGCAAGCTCAAGCATGTTTGCATTTGCAACACCAAAATAGTTCATCAAACTCAAATCCTTGCTTTTGCATATTAACAACTTCTTCTTTTCCTGGTACATGTCAGATTAATAAGTTTTTGACCCAATTCTTATAAGGGTCTTGGGACTCTATTCTTTACTTTTCCACATCATTTTTCTTCTTTTCAATAATTATAACCAAAATGAAGAAGATATGCCAATTCAGGACAACACTTACAGAGCCAGGGCTGTAATAGTAATATCCAGAAAGACGATATTCCGCTTTCCTCATTTGAAATTGCATGACTGGATCACAAGAAAGGTACAAATTCTTCACCAAAACTTCATTAGATCCTTGAGGAACCTGAAGCTTTATAGTGCTAGTACTTATGTATAAGTCTGATTCTTTGGGGTAGCCAGTAACATAGTCCCTTAATATAACCTGTTTGTTTTGCACTTCCTCTCCAACTTTGTTCTTTCCCATCATGAATTACCCTTCTCGGTCTCTCTATGAAACTTAAGGTTTTTGTTGATGTACTCTGTGATCCTAAATCACAATCGTTCTTTCTATTTATAGTTTACCATATATGCAACCCCCTCTATAAAAAATAACGCAGACAATAAGAACATAATTTTCAAATTGAGAAATGCTAGGAACACACTCTTTTGAACATTCTCTTTAACAAACTCCATGTGATTGGTTAAAATTGTCCCACCACTTGGGAGTGGGACCCACAAATTTAGTGGGACCCATGTGAATTTTAACCAATCACATGGAGTGTGTTTGAGAGAGTGTTCAAAAGAGTGTGTTGCTAGCACTCCTCTTTTCAAATTAAGGAAAAATTGCAGCACAATGAATAATTTATCTAAATTCACTTTCATTAAATATGCATCATAATTAATTAATATATAATTCATTTTCAATCATTAATTTAAAAATCACTTTTATCTCAAACCTGAAAAATTCATGCTAGAAATAATTGTGTTAGACGGAAAAAAAATAGTTATGTTAAGAAATCCAAACTTGAATGTGTTTGGCTTGCCATTTCAGCCAGCTAAAAATTGAAAATAGTAACTGAAACAATTTCAGCAGTATTTGAGAAGGTAACTTTTTTGGGTAGTTACAAGCTTTTCTTAAAAAGCTACTTGGGTAACTTTTTTAAAAAAGCTTCAATTTTCAGCTGCTAGCTGAAAATTAATTACATGTTTAGCCCTCAACCACCCTCACTTATCATTATTTAATAATTAATGTTGTCTTTAAATGTTATTTTACCATTTTTAGCTAGTTTTACCAAACACATTCAATAATTTTTCAGCTTTCAACTAGCTTTAAGCTTTCAGCGAGCTTTTCAACTTTCAGCTAACTTTAAGTTTTCAGCTAGCTTTAAGTTTTACAAACACACTCTTAAATTTAGTCAATTTTATCGTCAAAACAAAATGCTTCAAATGTGGATTGAGTTTGACGTATATGCTTACGAAAGTTTATTTATGGGTTGTTAGATGGAAATGTGAGCTTGAATTTTAGAAGCTGTGTACAGAAACTGGGAAAGAATCTAATGTGGATCAGAATGAAGGCTCTATACAAAAGCAAATATCGCTATTGGACTTGTGGTGAAGTTGCAAGCGGTGACGAAATGATTTTCTTTGCGTATATGTATTTTATAGCCATCAGATTCAGGGGGTGAGTGGTTGAAGTTGAATGAATCTGTAAAACTGTTCATTGACATGTTTTAATTAGGCAGCTTTATTGACTTAGTTTATAGCTAACAACAAATTAATGTATATAGTGATTTAATTTTGAGTAAAACTTCATTTCAGTTCCTGAAACTCTAAGTCGCTGTCATATTAGTCCTTGTATGGGGAGAAATTAAAAAATAAGACCCTGAAACTATAATTCGTCCTTCATGTTAATCCTTCTGTTAAGTGGAGTCAAATAACGGTGTTAGTTGTGCATATGTGGCACGTTTAATGCCACCCTGACAGTCTACGTGTCACACCATTGCAAGAGAAGGGACTGGGTTGTAATAACTGAGTAAAAAACAGGGACCATATTGAAAGTAATGTGAACTTATATTTTTCCTGTAACGAATACTTCCCCCATTGTTACCTTCCCAAATTTCTTGGAGAAACCCTAGTTTCCTGCGCAGAAATGATCAGAGGAAGCTCACAACCACACTTTGATGTTGAATTGAACAATACAACGAGATGCAGAGGAATAATTACTTTAAAGAATCTGCAATAGCAAAACTCGAGGGTTAGCGTATGCAATTATGCTTACGATCTCTTGAGTTCCTGAAAACTAACTTCAGTGAGTTGCGAATATATTCTTTGAGACTCTTAAAGGACCAGGAATGTAATGTACTAATGTCAGTCTAAAATTTACACCTGTTTCTCTTTAGTCCCTTATTTTCCCCTTCCACATCAAGTACCACGTCATTTAAAAGCATTCCAGATCTTAAACCTCATAAGAGCATCATAACTCACTAACATGATCAAAAGTCATTTTCCTCTTTAGAGGCAAGACCTTTCCAGGAACTAGACCCGGACAATCAACTCATGACAAAACCATAAATAATTCGCTAAAGGTAGCAACTCCAGTCTTCAACTTCATTCGTATGGGTCCTCTTGCATATATGGTCGCTTCCTAGCTTGCAAAGCCAGTCGTGCATCTCTCTCTCGCTCAAACTCACGGTAATCTATTCGCTGCAAGAAGGAAACCTTATCCAAATACTGGTTTGAACTCTTCTTATAAGCATCGAGCTCCTCTTCCAGTCCCTTATTTTCTTCCTTAAATTCTCCCTAGTCCTTTTTGGTCTTATCAAGTATTGTGAAGGAATACCAGGTGTGTGGTCTATGATTGAGAATAGTTTTAGCTAGTCTAGTACAGATTGAATTTATCATCAATTACAATGTCATCTTTTATTTTTGGGTTGGTGCAGGAAGAGAAAGAAACTGTTTCCCAAGGAGTGTTTGATCTTCATTATCGGCTAAAGTATAATCAAATTCTTTCTGATATTTATCAACTTGGGCAGTCTTTCTCTGAGGTTGGCTTGGATGCTAGAGACCAGGAATATGGGAACATACTTGTTGATGCTCATGGAGGGTTAATGGGAGCTTCTTCCAGCCATTTTTGCGCACGAAACTAGGGTTTAGCCCAAAAAATTGGGGAAGGTAACAATGGGGGAAATGTTGATTTTAGGAAAAATAAACATTTTCACTACTTTCAATTTGGTCCTTGTAAATTTGCCCCAAATTTCGATTTAGTCCTTCTCCTTCAACGGTGTGACACGTGGACTGCCAGGGTGACCTTTAACGTGCCACATATGCACAGCTAACGACGTTAATTGACTCCCCTTAACAGAAGGACTAACGTGAAGGAAAGATTGCAGTTTTAGGGTCTATTTTTTAGTTTTTGCCCATTCAGGGACTAACTTGACAGCGAGTTACAGTTTCAGGGACTGAAATGACGTTTTACTCTTTAATTTTCTCTAGACTTTAGAAGAAACCATAAAAGCTTTTTGTTTTGTTATTTGACTAATCCATCCATTGATCAGTTTGTTTAGCAGTTTAAAGTTATCAGGAAAAAAGAAATTAGCGAAAAAAAATAAAAAAATGTAGAATTTAAAGTTATAAATTACTTTTTCGAAATATAAAGGCATGATGAAGAAATTAAAAAATATATATATATATTTATAAAATGACCAGAAGAGTTTTACTCGTGCTATTCCGAGTATAAGCTTGGCGGGAGGACTAAAAGGATTAGGATTTAAAATACAAAAACTTATATACAGGGATATTTATTATTTATTCTTTTATTATTCACTTCTTATCTTATAAGACATATATTGATTTTTTAAGATGATGAAATCTATATTAATGTAAGTAAGACCAAATCTTATACTATTAAATTAATAAAGTTTTTTTTTTATGAATGGTTGGGTCAAAAAAGACCAATAGGAAAATTAATAAAGTTTTAATAGACAATAATTGTATTGAGTAACTTATTATTGGATATTATCAAATATATCATATCTATAAAATTTTACATTAATATCTGGATTATTTAATATATCTTTTAAATAAGTTAATATTAATATTATAAATAAAAATTAAAATATATAAAAAAATATTTGACTATTAATTTATTAATACTAAAATTTTAATGAAATTTAATACAAATAATCAACAAAAATCACATTTTATCTCAATTATCAATAGTCAAATAATTAGTATAATTTATATAGAGGTACATTAAGCCCCCCTAAATCATTTTATATATTAATTAAAAATTTGACTTCACTTAATTTCTTTATATTTTATATTATTTATTATTTGATATATTGTATAGTTGAACCTGTGAACTGTAGTGATCGGCCTTTAAAAACTTAAAATAAAATTCTTATTAATTAGTAAATAAATATTGATGATTATTATATAATAACTAGAATCAATAATTTAAATATCTAAACTTGTATGAGGTATGTTAAGAAAAATAACTTAAAGAAAAAATATATATTTACCAAAGAGTGATTAAAGTTCTAAGTGTATATATACTTAATTAAGAAATTCTTTTAATAGTGATCATGATCTATGGCCTCTTGGTAATAGCTTATTTTTAGACCTATCTCTTTACATACTTATTTCAGTGACCAATATAAAATTTTTTAATGGTCTCTCTCTCTATATATCATATCATATATATTATATATAAAAAGAAAGGAACAAGGGGTAAATTTGTAAACTCAACTTTCCCATCTAAAATAAAGACATTTAAGTTAATTATTAATTGAGTGTATTTTTCTTTAATATGAAGGATTTGAGTAGTGTGTTTTAATTGTTGTTCACTAACTAATAGGTAATAATGTGACTCTCCCCTCACTAAAATTTAAATCTCACTAATTCTCTCTCCTCGAATTTCTATAAGCATACATTTAAATAAAAAACTTACTAATAATTTAATAATAGGAGAGAATAAATCACACATGATAAAAAATAAAAGATTTATTTAAAAATAAATTAATATTTAAATTATTTGATGACTGATATTAAATAAAATATGAATATCAAAATTTGTGCCGATTATATCTATATGAAAAATTATAATATAAAAATATATATATCACATGAAAATAAACATCTTACATGTAAGCTCACAATTATCTAAATTTAAAGTATAATATAATTTTGAGTTGATTGTAAATATTTTATTTTTTTATCATCTTTAATTGTAAAAAGTATATAAAATGTATGCTTTAATATTCAATATAAAATAAAAAACTTATATAAAAATTAATGTTTAAAATATTGGATGAGTTATATTAAAATAAAATATGAATATTAAAATTTATGTTGATTATATCTATTAGGAAATTAGTATTATTATTAAAATTATAACAATGTAAAAATATATCACATGAAAATAAATATCTTACATGAAAGCCCATAATTATCTGAATTTAAAGTAAAATTTAATTGAATTTTTTTATTTTGACCAGAAAAATTTAATTGAATTTTTAATACAATTTTGAGTTGATTATATATATTTTATTTTCTTTATCGTCTTTAGTTGTAAAAATATTAAAAGACAACTTATAAAAAAAATAATTATTTTTTAAAATTGAATTGTGTTTTTATTGATAGAATTTTTCTTTTAAATATTTCTTATAATAATTTTTTATACATACATGGGACCAAGTCTTTATTTTCAAATTATTATATTTAATTAATTGTTAATTTAGTATAGAGATTACCAGATATTAATGTAATTCACCTGAGATGAAAAATTTATAAAAAATGTATAATTTAATATTTAAATTTAATATTATAGGGGTAAATACTAATATCACGAAGGAAGAAATTTTTTAAAGGAAAATACGTTAATATTTTTATCATAAAAGTACACATATATACGGACATAATAATTTTAACAATAAAAATTTAGAATATGAGGATGATCATTTTACATAAAAATAATGGTACTTGACTTATAATAATTCAGATAAATACATATGCTTTGAAAGCAAGATTCATATAAAAAACAAAATTGGAGGAAACTTTTTCATCCGAAGATCATTCCCAATTCCATGTTTTGAAAGACTCCCACTTAAATTTCAATGTAGCTTAATTATTTCCTATAGTTATTTTATTCGCAATGACAATAAGTAAAAATCACGGGTCAATCAATTAATTAACATGTTAAAAATAGAGGGAAAGACGAAAAGTCTAATTAATAGTTAATTTATAAGATAAAACCAAATCATAGGAAATGCAAGTTTGACAATAAAACTTATTAATAATTTAATTATAGAACAAAAATGAATGGCACATGATAAAATAAATAAATTTATCTAAATAAAAAATACACTTTAAATAAATTTTTTTAATTTTTAATATATTTTTGGTAGTTGATTCCAAATATTTTTCTTTTATTTTATTACCTTTAGTTGTAAAAATATTAAAAAACCAATTTATAAAAATTAAATTGTGTTTTATAGGTAGAAATTTCCTTCTTTACCTTTCTTATAATATTTGTTAATATATTACAACGTAGTAATTCTTTCATTAAAATTATTAATATTTAATAATTAATTTAGTATATAGAGTACCAGAGGTAAATGTAACTCACATTGGGATTACAAGTTTATAGAAAATGTATACTTTAATATTTAAATTTAAATTATGGGAGTAAAAAGGAAGGAACAAGGGGTAAATTTGTAAACTCAGCTTTCCCATCTAAAATAAAGGCATTTAAGTTAATTATTAATTGAGTGTATTTTTCTTTAATTTGAAGGATTTGAGTAGTGTGTTTTAATTGTTGCTCACTAACTAATAGGTAATAATGTGACTCTCCCCTCACTAAAATTTAAATCTCACTAATTCTCTCTCCTCGAATTTCTATAAGCATACATTTAAATAAAAAATTTACTAATAATTTAATAATAGGAGAGAATAAATCGCACATGATAAAAAATAAAAGATTTATTTAAAAATAAATTAATATTTAAATTATCTGATAACTGATATTAAATAAAATATGAATATAAAAATTTGTGCCGATTATATCTACATGAAAAATTATAATGTAAAAATATATATATCACATGAAAATAAACATCTTACATGTAAGCTCATAATTATCTAAATTTAAAGTATAATATAATTTTGAGTTGATTGTAAAAATTTTATTTTTTTATCATCTTTAATTGTAAAAAATATATAAAATGTATGCTTTAATATTCAATACAAAATAAAAACTTATATAAAAAATTAATGTTTAAAATATTGGATGAGTTATATTAAAATAAAATATGAATATTAAAATTTGTGTTGATTATATCTATAAGAAAATTAGTATTATTATTAAAATTATAACAATGTAAAAATATATCACATGAAAATAAATATCTTACATGAAAGCCCATAATTATCTGAATTTAAAATAAAATTTAATTGAATTTTTAATATAATTTTGAGTTGATTATACATATTTTATTTTCTTTATCGTCTTTAGTTGTAAAAATATTAAAAGACAACTTATAAATAAAAATAATTATTTTTTAAAACTGAATTGTGTTTTTATTGATAAAATTTTTCTTTTAAATATTTCTTATAATAATTTTTTATACATACATGGGACCAAGTCTATATTTTCAAATTATTATTTTTAATTAATTGTTAATTTAGTATAGAGATTACCAGATATTAATGTAATTCACCTAAGATGAAAAATTTATAAAAAAATGTATAATTTAATATTTAAATTTAATATTATAGGGGTAAATACTAATATCACGAAGGAAGAAATTTTTTAAAGGAAAATACGTTAATATTTTTATCATAAAAGTACACATATATACAGACATAATAATTTTAACAGTAAAAATTTAGAATATGAGGTTGATCATTTTACATAAAAATAATGGTACTTGACTTATAATAATTCAGATAAATACATATGCTTTGAAAGCAAGATTCATATAAAAAACAAAATTGGAGGAAACTTTTTCATCTGAAGATCATTCCCAATTCCATGTTTTGAAAGACTCCCATTTAAATTTCAATGTAGCTTAATTATTTCCTATAGTTATTTTATTTGCAATGACAATAAGTAAAAATCACTGGTCAATCATTTAATTAACATGTTAAAATTAGAGGGAAAGACGAAAAGTCTAATTAATAGTTAATTTATAAGATAAAACCAAATCATAGGAAATGCAAGTTTGACAATAAAACTTATTAATAATTTAATCATAGAACAAAAATGAATGGCACATGATAAAATAAATAAACTTATCTAAATTAAAATTACACTTTAAATAAATTTTTTAATTTTTAATATATTTTTTTAGTTGATTCCAAATATTTTTCTTTTATTTTATTACCTTTAGTTGTAAAAATATTAAAAAACCAATTTATAAAATTAAATTGTGTTTTTATAGATAGAAATTTCTTTCTTTACCTTTCTTATAATATTTGTTCATATATTACAACATAGTAATTGTGACACCCTTCTACCCCATACTCTTATGTGTTTAAGAAATCGAAGTTTAGAAAAGGGGAAAGCTCCACGATAGGTAAAAAGGTTCACAATCGTTCTTATAAAATCTCATAGTTCGAAAACGACTTTATTAAAAGAAATTAAACTCTCAGATATAAGTCAAACATAAAGCAGCGGAATCACCAATACATAAAATCATTAATAACCTACTGCCATACAAGGCATCCCAAAAGGTTCATAAACATACTCCTAGTCTAGAAACATGATAAACTCCCAAATACACCCTGATGTCACATCTATCAGAGCATACCCTTTTAATCATAATCAACACCAGTCGTGTCCTCATCAACACCTGTAAAATATATCCACAGAATACGGTGAGGAAAAGGAATACTACATATACATACACATAGAGAATACCCGTCCTCACCCACAACATCATTACATCATGCCATCAATACATCAATCACCAATAATAACATTCATCTAAAACTCAACATATAATTGATCATCTATATCGACATGTAGATATGTCACACATTAGCCCAAACTCATCATCATAGCATCTTTCATATATCATCATATTCACTAACATTATAACATCATTTATATAACATCACACTCATTATCATCATGCATCATTTATCTATCATCATACTCATTCTCATCATTACATCATGCATATAGCATCATACTCATTATCATCATACATCATGCATCTATCATCATATTCATTATCATCATTACATCATTCATCTATCATCATACTCATTCTCATCATTACATCATGCATAGAGCATCATACTCATTATCATCATACATCATGCATCTATCATCATATTCATTATCATCATTACATCATTCATCTATCATCATATTCATTATCATCATTACATCATTCATCTATCATCGTCTGCCCAAAGATCCTGACTTGGAACTCCACACAATGGGTGCACCTCGTCAGTCACTCTAGTTAGTACCAAGACAGTCTATCGGTGTTACCATACACTACCCGATAGGTTGTACCCCCTCTATGGGCCCGCACAACGACATTCGACCCTAGGTTGTACCCCCTCTATGGGCCCGTACAATCACTCCTAGGTTGCACCCCCTCTATGGGCCCGTGCATCGAACGCCCCATCTTGATCCCCTGAGTTGTACCCCCTCTATGGGCCCGCACAACTCAGTTCACCTCTCGAACTGTACCCCCTCTATGGGCCCGTACAATTCAGGTCTCATCACATGTGCTCATGGCACCTCTCCCAAGTTGTACCCCTCTATGGGCCCGCACAACTTAGGTAACATCGTCATAAAAAAGGTGATATACACCATCCTCAACATCATCAACATCATCGTCAAAAAGGTGATATACACCAACATCGGTATCATCAACATCATCATACATCAATATACTCATCATTAAACATCATCATAATAAGGTGATATACACCGACATCATTATCATCATCATCATACATCAATACACTCATCATCAAACATCATTATAAGTGATAAACACTTGTCACCATCATCATGCATTAATACACTCATCATCAAACATCATTATAAGTGATAAACACTTGTCACCATCATCATGTATCAATATGCTCATCATCAACATCATTATAAGTGATAAACACTATTAACATCAATCATCATCATTATACATCATCATAATCATCACAAACATCATTAAACATCATTAATCATCAATATCAAACACTCAGGATCTCAAAATCCACTCTGGTAATCGATTACCAACCTCTGGTAATCGATTACCAACCTCTGGTAATCGATTACAGCACCCCTGTAATCGATTACCCACAGACAGACTCTCTGGTAATCGATTACAGCACCTCTGTAATCGATTACCAGCCATCAAAAGGTAGTTCTGGGTTGCCCAGACACTGGTAATCGATTACCACACCTGGTAATCGATTACCCTCGACGTAGATCGCAGATTTCACAATTTCAAACATCTCTACTCTCATCCAATCAATCCCTAATCAATCTTTTTCGTTTAAACATCATCCATACTCATTAATAACACCCAATACACAATAAATCATCAATCGATTACAGATTTTACCATCAATTCATCAAAATCCCCAATTTCTCAATCCCTAATCATCCCTCTTTCATTATTCTCAATAACAACATTAATCTCATCCAATACTCATCAATTTACATACAATCAATCATAAATCAACAGATTATATCATTCATTCCTATTTACACATACATCCATATGAAATTAGAGTCTTTAGAGGGTCTTATGGTTGCCCTCACTACCCAATATCCCTACATGCATATACAGGCAATACCCTCTCCCCCTCCGTACCTTAAGCGAAGCTTTGATCACAGCGATGAAGTCCTTTCTTGGATCTTGACTTTCACTCCTCAGCAGCTCTCTCTTGAGACTCAGGTTCTCCCCTCCTTAGCCTTTCGCTTACTGACGAATGATACGAATAAGGATTAGGGTGCTCTGTTACCCCTCCTTACAGAATGACTAATTGGGCTTGGGCCCATTCTCACCCCCTTTATTTTATTTTCAAATAAAACTATCTTTACGAAATAAAACTAATAATAATAACCCTATTATTTATTTCCCATTAAATTAATTATTTATTTTAATTAATCTATTTCATTTAATTAATATTTATCCTAATAAAATTAGGATGTTACAACTCTCCCCTCCTAAAAAGAAAATCCATCCTCGAATTTTACCTGAAGCGAATAGCTTTGGATAAGACTCCTTCATCTTCTCTTCAAGTTCCCAAGTGGCATTCTCGGGTGTAGGTCCTCCCCAGATCACCTTAACCAAAGGAATCTCTTTACCTCGAAGTTGTTTCACCCTCCGATCCTCAACTCTCACCGGCATGGTTTCCACTGTTAGGTTTTCCTTAACCTCAAGATGATCCGACTCAATCACATGCGAAGGATCGTGAACGTATTTCCGAAGTTGAGAAACGTGGAAAACGTTATGAAGATTAGATAGATGTGGAGGCAAAGCGATTTGGTAGGCAACATTGCCGACTCTTTTAAGGATTTGGTAAGGGCCAATGAATCGAGGTGTAAGCTTTCTAGACTTTAATGCTCTACCAACCCCAGTCCACGGAGTGACTTTCAGGAATACATGGTCCCCTTCCTTGAACTCTAACTCTTTCCTTCTCTTATCCGCATAGCTCTTCTGCCTACTCTGGGATGTCCTCATCCTCTCCTGGATTATCTTAACCTTATCTGTGGTCTGCTGCACTATCTCAGGTCCTAAGGCCAGACTCTCCCCCGGCTCACACCAACACAAAGGGGTTCTACACCTCCTACCATACAATGCTTCATAAGGCGCCATACCTATGCTAGAGTGAAAGCTATTGTTATAGGTGAACTCTATCAAAGGTAAAAAGCTATCCCAACTATCCTCTTGGTCTAATACACAGGCTCTAAGCAAATCCTCTAAGGATTGAATGGTTCTCTCGGTCTGACCATCAGTCTGAGGGTGGTAAGCTGAGCTAAGCCTAAGCTGGGTCCCCAAGGCCTGCTGTAAACTCTCCCAAAATCTAGAGGTGAACCTGGGATCTCTATCTAAGACTATACTAGATGGTATGCCATGCAACCTCACAATCTCACTAATGTACAACTGAGCCAACTTCTCTAAGGAATACTTAATATTGATGGGAAGGAAATGGGCACTCTTAGTTAACCTATCGACAATAACCCAAATTGAGTCATGTCCCTTCACGGTCTTAGGTAAGGCAACCACGAAATCCATAGAAATACTATCCCACTTCCACTCAGGTATACTTAAGGGCTGAAGCAATCCTGAAGGTTTTTGATGTTCTACCTTAGCCTTTTGGCACACTAAACATGCACTCACAAACTCTTCTATGTCCCTCTTCATCCTAGGCCACCAAAACACTTTCTTTAAATCCTGGTACATCTTAGTTGATCCTGGGTGGAAACTAAGCTTACTTCTATGCCCTTCTTCTAGTACTAACCTCTTAAAGCTAGGTTCACTAGGCACACACACTATATCCCCAAATCTCACTACCCCATCGGCACCAATCACAAACTCTCCAACACTACCCCCTTCTATAGCCTCTCGCCTACTAACCAAAAAGGGATCCTCTAACTGGGCCTTACTAATATCCTTCAGCAATTCATTACTTACCCTGGTCATTCCTAACTTCACACTAGAGGATGTTACTTCACAAGCCAAACTTAGATCTCTAAACTGGGTTAAAAGATCCATCTCTCTAATCATCAAGGAACTAACATGGATAGACTTCCTACTCAAGGCATCAGCCACTACATTGGCCTTACCGGGATGGTAACTTAACTCAAAATCATAATCCTTAAGAAACTCTAATCACCTCCTCTGCCTCATGTTCAGCTCTTTCTGGTCAAACAGGTATCTAAGGCTCTTATGGTCACTAAAAATCTCAAACTGGGAACCATACAGGTAATGTCTCCAAATCTTCAATACAAACACTACGGATGCTAACTCTAGATCATGGGTAGGGTAGTTTCTCTCATGGATTTTCAATTGCCTAGAAGCATAGGCTACTACTTTACCCTCTTGCATCAACACCCCACCTAAACCCATCTTAGAAGCATCACAGTATACTACGAAAGGTTTACTAAGGTCAGGCAACACTAACACTGGTGCACTAGTCAACTTCTCAAGGGTTTGGAAACTAGTCTCGCACTTACTGTTCCACACATAGGCAACTCCCTTCCTAGTCAACTCGGTCAAAGGCAAGGCTAACTTAGAAAACCCTTCTATGAATCTCCTATAGTACCCAGCCAACCCAAGGAAACTCCTAATCTCACTTACTGACTTAGGGGACTCCCACTTAAGTACGGCTTCTACCTTAGAAGGATCTACACCTATACCTCCCTTAGAAATCACATGGCCTAAGAAGCTTACTTGCTCTAACCAGAACTCACAATTGGACATTTTATCATAAAGCTGTTTATCCTTAAGAATCTGAAGTACTACCTTTAAATGTTCCTCATGCTCCTCCTTAGTTTTGGAATAAATTAGTATGTCATCTATAAAGACAACTACAAATTTATCCAAGTAAGGGTGAAAAATTCTATTCCTGTAATCCATAAAAATGGCAGGAGAATTCGTCACACCGAAAGGCATTACCAGATACTCGTAATGTCCATACCTAGTCCTAAAAGCGGTCTTAGGTATATCCTCCTCCTTAACTCTAATCTGATGATATCCTGGTCTAAGATCTATCTTGCTAAACACACATGCCCCTACTAACTGATCCATCAAGTCATCTATCCTAGGCAAAGAATATCTATTCTTAATGGTTACCTTATTTAACTGGCGGTAATCTGTACACAACCTCATGCTACCATCCTTCTTCTCAACAAACAACACAGGCGCTCCCCAGGGTGACACACTAGGCCTTATGAACTTTTTCTCTAACAGGTCTTCTAATTGCTTCTTAAGTTCTGCTAGCTCTATGGGTGACATCCTATAAGGTGTAGCTGAAATCGGTCCTGTACCTGGCACTAAGTCTATAGCGAACTCTATCTCCCTCTCAGGCAGTAAACTAGACACATTATTAGCAAATACTTCAGGGTACTCACACACCACAGGTATCTCACTCACCACAGCGCTACTATCATATTTCAAAGAAGCTAAAAGCATGTAAACCCGGGCATCTTCCCTTAGAGACGCCTTTACCTGATTGGGAGTCATAGAATCCTTACTCTTACACTCGACAGGGTGACCAAAAACAACAGATTTATCAGCACAGTTTAGAAGGACATGGTTGGACGATAACCAGTCCATACCAAGAATGACATCTAGTTGACTTAGAGGCAAACAAATCAAATCAACTAGAAAGTTTCTATCATTAACAGATATGGAACAGTTTAAGCAAACATCAGAAGTAGAAACTGACCCACTAGCTGGTGTTTCCACACTCAATACAAAAGGTAAGGAAGAGACAGGCAATTTTAATCTAGACACACGAGCACGTGATATAAACGAGTGAGTCGCACCAGAATCCGGCATCTCTTGATAGCATGAACGCAGCCAACGTGACCTTTTACACCAACGGGCAGTCCATCGTTCTAAAATTCTTCTCGATCTCGGAGATCCAGTCGGCAGCACGGCAGCACCGTCAGGGTCATAACCCCCACGTAACGTAGGCGGATGGTTCCTCTAGAACCGTGCAAGCCAATCCGTCTCGTGATGTTGGTTAAGGTTGCCAACAGCCTGTGCCTTTGCCATTAAGGCATCGACCCTCGCTCGATCATTCCTACCCCCAGCCACTACTCTTTCTTATCAAAGAAAGGGTAAGCAAACATACTAGTTAAAGCAGACAAGTAAGAAACAAGACAAACAATCCAATTCAAGCAACACAATTCACTCAAACAATCAATCAATCAATCAATCAGACTAACACCTCAGAAGCATAGTAAAATCATAACACAAGGCCGGTGAACTGACCTGCTCTGATACCAACTAATGTGACACCCTTCTACCCCATACTCTTATGTGTTTAAGAAATCGAAGTTTAGAAAAGGGGAAAGCCCCACGATAGGTAAAAAGGTTCACAATCGTTCTTATAAAATCTCATAGTTCGAAAACGACTTTATTAAAAGAAATTAAACTCTCAGATATAAGTCAAACATAAAGCAGCGGAATCACCAATACATAAAACCATTAATAACCTACTGCCATACAAGGCATCCCAAAATGTTCATAAACATACTCCTAGTCTAGAAACATGATAAACTCCCAAATACACCCTGATGTCACATCTATCAGAGCATACCCTTTTAATGATAATCAACACCAGTCGTGTCCTCATCAACACCTGTAAAATATATCCACAGAATACGGTGAGGAAAAGGAAAACTACATATACATACACATAGAGAATACCCGTCCTCACCCACAACATCATTACATCATGCCATCAATACATCAATCACCAATAATAACATTCATCTAAAACTCAACATATAATTGATCATCTATATCGACATGTAGATATGTCACACATTAGCCCAAACTCATCATCATAGCATCTTTCATATATCATCATATTCACTAACATTATAACATCATTTATATAACATCACACTCATTATCATCATTACATCATTTATCTATCATCATACTCATTCTCATCATTACATCATGCATATAGCATCATACTCATTATCATCATACATCATGCATCTATCATCATATTCATTATCATCATTACATCATTCATCTATCATCATACTCATTCTCATCATTACATCATGCATAGAGCATCATACTCATTATCATCATACATCATGCATCTATCATCATATTCATTATCATCATTACATCATTCATCTATCATCATATTCATTATCATCATTACATCATTCATCTATCATCGTCTGCCCAAAGATCCTGACTTGGAACTCCACACAATGGGTGCACCTCGTCAGTCACTCTAGTTAGTACCAAGACAGTCTATCGGTGTTACCATACACTACCCGATAGGTTGTACCCCCCTCTATGGGCCCGCACAACGACATTCGACCCTAGGTTGTACCCCCTCTATGGGCCCGTACAATCACTCCTAGGTTGCACCCCCTCTATGGGCCCGTGCATCGAACGCCCCATCTTGATCCCCTGAGTTGTACCCCCTCTATGGGCCCGCACAACTCAGTTCACCTCTCGAACTGTACCCCCTCTATGGGCCCGTACAATTCAGGTCTCATCACATGTGCTCATGGCACCTCTCCCAAGTTGTACCCCTCTATGGGCCCGCACAACTTAGGTAACATCGTCATCAAAAAGGTGATATACACCATCCTCAACATCATCAACATCATCGTCAAAAAGGTGATATACACCAACATCGTTATCATCAACATCATCGTAAAAAAAGTGATATACACCAACATCGTTATCATCAACATCATCATACATCAATATACTCATCATTAAACATCATCATAATAAGGTGATATACACCGACATCATTATCATCATCATCATACATCAATACACTCATCATCAAACATCATTATAAGTGATAAACACTTGTCACCATCATCATGCATTAATACACTCATCATCAAACATCATTATAAGTGATAAACACTTGTCACCATCATCATGTATCAATATGCTCATCATCAACATCATTATAAGTGATAAACACTATTAACATCAATCATCATCATTATACATCATCACAAACATCATTAAGCATCATTAATCATCAATATCAAACACTCAGGATCTCAAAATCCTCTCTGGTAATCGATTACCAACCTCTGGTAATCGATTACCCACAGAAAAGCTCTCTGGTAATCGATTACAGCACCCCTGTAATCGATTACCCACATACAGACTCTCTGGTAATCGATTACAGCACCTCTGTAATCGATTACCAGCCATCAAAAGGTAGTTCTGGGGTGCCCAAACACTCTGGTAATCGATTACCACACCTGGTAATCGATTACCCGCGACGCAGATCGCAGATTTCACGATTTCAAACATCTCTACTCTCATCCAATCAATCCCTAATCAATCTTTTTCGTCTAAACATCATCCATACTCATTAATAACACCCAATACACAGTAAATCATCAATCGATTACAGATTTTACCATCAATTCATCAAAATCCCCAATTTCTCAATCCCTAATCATCCCTCTTTCATTATTCTCAATAACAACATTAATCTCATCCAATACTCATCAATTTACATACAATCAATCATAAATCAACAGATTATATCATTCATTCCTATTTACACATACATCCATACGAATTTAGAGTCTTTAGAGGGTGTTATGGTTGCCCTCACTACCCAATATCCCTACATGCATATACAGGCAATACCCTCTCCCCCACTGTACCTTAAGCGGAGCTTTGATCACAGCGATGAAGTCCTTTCTTGGATCTTGACTTTCACTCCTCAGCAGCTCTCTCTTGAGACTCAGGTTCTCCCCTCCTTAGCCTTTCGCTTACTGACGAATGATACGAATAAGGATTAGGGTGCTCTGTTACCCCTCCTTACAGAATGACTAATTGGGCTTAGGCCCATTCTCACCCCCTTTATTTTATTTTCAAATAAAACTATCTTTACGAAATAAAACTAATAATAATAATAACCCTATTATTTATTTCTCATTAAATTAATTATTTATTTTAATTAATCTATTTCATTTAATTAATATTTATCCTAATAAAATTAGGATGTTACAGTAATTCTTTAATTAAAATTATTAATATTTAATAATTAATTTAGTATATAGAGTACCAGAGGTAAATGTAACTTACCTTGGGATTAAAAGTTTACAGAAAATGTATACTTTAATATTTAAATTTAAATATGGGAGTAAATACTAATAACACGTAGGAATAAATAAAATTGGAGGAAAATATGTTAATATCTTTACTATATATATATATATATATATAAAGACATAATAATTTTACAGTAAAAATATAGCATATGGGGATGACTGTACCTATGTTTTGGAAGTAAGATTCATATAAAAATAATATTGGAGGAAAAATCTTTATCCCGAGATTATCAATAATTCCATATATTAAAATAATAGTGTTTAACTTTCAATGTGAATTAATTGTCTCCTATTGTTATTTGATTGACCATTTAAATTTTAGCGTAAACTAATTGTTACCTTTATTATTTATTTATAATAAATAAAAATCATGGATCAAAAATTTTAATTACATGTTAAAATAGTAGGAAAAGTCTTATTAATAATTAATTTATAGGATAAAATCAAATCACATGGAAATAAAAATTTCACAAGAAAAATTACTAATAATTTAATTATGGGATAAAATGAACCACACGTTATAAAACGTTAAAATTACATAAAAAAAATTAATACTAAAATTATTGGATAAATGATATTATAATAAAATATTAATATTAAAAACTATGTTTATTATAGTTATATGAAAAAAAATATACAACACGGGAATCAACATTTTACATGAAAACTTATAATCATAAAAAATTAAAGTATACTTTAATAAAATTTTTTAATATAAATTAGACTTGATGGTAAATATTTTACTTTTGTTTAACTGTCTTTAGTTGTAAATGTATTAAAACTAATTAATAAAAATGAATTACTTTTTAAAATTGAGTTGTGTTTTTATCGAAAACATTCTTTCTTAATGTTTTTTATAATATTTGTTCATACATCATGAGGGAATCAATCTTTAATTGTTAATTCAGTATATAGATTATGAGAAGTAAATAACTAAATATAATTGTTCCGGGAATGAAAAATTTACAAAAAATGTAAACTTTAATATTTAAATCTAAGTAATAGGAATAAATACTAATAAGATATAGGGAAAAATGCAGGAAAATACGTTAATATCTTCATCACAAAAGTACATATATAAAGACATAATAATTTAACAGTAAAAATATAACACAGGGAGATGATCATTCTAAGTGTGGGTTTGGTTTGACGTTGAAATTGGTCAAACTCAAGTTTGAACACCCCAACACAACTATTTCCTGCGTTGAAAATGTGAGTTTACCATATTTCAACGTTAAACCAAACATGCTATAAATAAAAATAATGATGTTCAACTTATAATAATTCAAATAAATACCTATGTTTTTGAAGCAATATTCATATGAAAAGCATTATTGGAGACAAAGTATTTATCCCAATATCATCACTTATTTCAATGTCTATTAATTGTCACCTATAGTTATTTCATTCACCATCTAAATTTTAGCGTAAATTTATTGTTTCTTACTATTGTTTTATTTATAATAACAATAAGTAAAAATCAAGGGTCAAATATTTTAACTACAAGTTAAAATAATAGGAAAAAGTCTTATTAAAAATAAATTTATAGGATAAAATCAAATCACATGGAAATTCAAGTTTTACAAGAGAACTTACTAATAATTTAATTATAGGATGAAAATGAAGTACACATCATAAAAAATAAAAAATTACTTAAAAACAAATTAATATTTAAATTACTGGATAAATGATATTAAAATAAAATATGAATATTATATTTTTTGTTGATTATATCTATATGATTTTTTTTAAAATTAGAATGTAAGAATATTTTTGGTTTACTCACAGGTATCCTCCACGGGAGGCAATCCTTTAAATTAGAATGTAAGAATATATCACATGGGAATGAATATTTTACATGAAAGCTCATAATTATCTAAATTTAAAATACACTTTAGTTGGTATTTTTAATATAATTTTGAGTTAATTATAAATATTTCACTTTTATTTTATTGTCTTTATTTGTAAAAATATTAAAAATTTAATTCATAAAAATCAATGACTTTCTAAAATTGAGATGTGTTTTTATCAAAAAAATAATTTCAAATTTATTCTCATAATACTTTTTATAAAGTTTTGTATATTGTTTATTTAATCATTATGGAACTAACATTGTAAATTTTTTTGAAATATTTTGTACATATTATTATATTACTGTTACCGTAATTTATTTTATATTTTCTATTTTTACACTCATGTATTTCTTTACAGTAATTATTATTATATTTTATACTATTTTATTATGTTTTATTTTAAAATCATGCTATTCATATTTATTTTTTATTCTTATCATCTTTGGATGATTATATTTTTTATGTATTATTCATTCATGCTTACTGTAATTAATATTATAAATATTTATGACTTATATTTTGTATATATTGTTTTATTATTTTTTATAATAATTTATTTTATTCTTCTTTCTTTTAAAATCAAATTCCATGTGCGACGCACGAGATAAACACGCTAGTATATATATATATATGGAGCATATCATGTGAGAATACTTAATTATTATGAGAAATGAGAACAACTTATAATAACCATTAGATTTAATGAAGGGTCCTGATCAGATTTTGAATTTACAAAAATTCAAAATTTCACATGACCTCGTTATTTCCTCCCAAACCGCCACGCCCTCATCTTCATATTCTTTTTCTTTTGTTCTCTGATTCTCTCCGCAGCAACCATTGCACCTGGTAGTGGTAATCTCTTCAATGATATACAATAAATAACGATATACAATTACAATTAAGGCAGAAACTTTTATGGAGAAAGGAATTGTATCGATAGTCCATTAGGTGTCTAGTGTAACGCCCTAATTTCTAAATTCAAGATTTAGTCCGTTGGAAACTAAATCCTGAAAATTCGAAACCAAACGCACAATTCCGGATATCAGAAAACACAAATCTGATAAGTATAACCAACGAAAACTTATACAAATTGTGAAAACTTAACTTTATATACATAATCAAACTCTATAAAATATATACATCTGGCCCGAAGGCTACAAACTGAACAGCTCTAATGAAAATCTAAGTGTTACATAACTTTATATACAATCCAAAAAGTAAAAACATATAGACACAACAGCTCCTGCTCTAATCTCACTGATTTCCACCTGGAGGTACCTGCACACCTAGATTATATCTACAAAACGCGTGGTGAGACTAATGTCTCAGTGAAGTATAACTATGCATATGCAAGAAAGATGCAAAACAATTTACTAATCAACATGCTATTATAATCAATATGTACCAAAAACTAATACATCTCAATGAATAATATCATAACTGAATAAGGTCAAAACACTAAAGATGCAACTCACTGCTGTGCCCAGCAGGCATGAACTTATTACTGAAACTGGAGTTAGAACTGAGCTCAGACTACAGGAAACGTCTTTCCCGAGGACGTATCCCACCCATTACTGGACTGAAGTCAATTTTCACTTAATCAATCAATTTTCCTTAACTCACAGCACAAAGCCGGCTTATATAACTCACGGTCGAAACCAGTATTCATGAATTGATAACCAAAACTAGAATTTCAAACATTTCGAAAATTTCGTAACTTTCGTAAGTTTCGTACCTTCGAAATTCAAGGGATTTATAATCAATTCTTAGCATAAATTACTCAATTCTAATATAAACTTCATAAATCCAATCAAATTAACTATATAGAAAGGGAATCGAAGGGGTAGGGTTCATACATTGAGCATTTCGTCAATTTTGTAATCTCGCTACTTTCGTAAATCTCGCTACCCTAAGGTTTTCAATAAAAATACTAACTAAACTACTCAATTTCATGCATACATTACTAATCTAACCACAATAATCATATAGAAGAGGAATTAAAGAGCATGGTTCATACATTGGGGAGAAATCAAAATCAAAGGGGAAAGTGGGTGTGTGAGTTATACTCACGCAAATCTTGAAAATCAAAGGTAGAATGAAGGATTGAAGTGATCCCCTTGATGATTCTAGCTTCAATTTCCTTCCTAAGCTCCCAATTCAAGTTTTCTCTCTCTAAACCCACTCTCTCTAGGTCGTGAGAAGGAAGAAGAAGAAATGACAATTCTGATTTTTTTGCATGTCCCGGGTTATATATTTAAGTGACGGTAATCGATTACAAGCCTATTGTAATCAATTACCAGTGGTAAAATAACACTAAAAACCCTTTGGGTAATCGATTACAACTCTTGGTAATCGATTACTACCAACCCAGATTTCCTGGTAATCGATTACAACACCTTGTAATCGATTACCAAAAACTACGTTCTCGGGTAATCGATTACAACCTGTGAGTAATCGATTACCAAAAACTGAGCTCTCGGGTAATCGATTACATAATCGATTACTGAAAACTCAGCTCTCAGGTAATCGATTACAACCTGTGAGTAATCGATTACCTAAAAACCAGCTCTCGGGTAATCGATTACAAACCCTCTGTAATCGATTACCAGCAACCCAAAAATCCTCATTTTAACCTGAATGAAGTCCTAAACTTAGTTTTTATAATTAAGTTTTTACCTTAATTCTTCAACTTTCCTTCCCTTAATTACTAATGCATAATTCTCTTATCTCCAGCCTAATGAGTTACTAAAGCTTCTAATTTGCGGGATGTTACATTCTACCCCCCTTTTAGCAATTTTGACCTCAAAATTGTACAAGAAACAAAATTTAAAACTACCTCAACTAAAAAGTTCCGGGAAATGCTCCCGAATGACATCTTATTTCTCCCATGTTGCCTCTTCTGGAGATTGACCTTCCCAAAATACCTTCACCAAAGGAATTATCTTGCTCCTTACGGTTTTGACACTACTGTCGATAATCTGTGCAGGTCTAGAAGGAATAGTGAGATCTTCTCTTAATTGTATTGATTCAGAGCTAATAATATGAGATGGATCATGAATATATTTTCTTAACTGAGATACATGGAAAACATTATGTATCCTGGACAACTGAGGTGGTAAAGCTATCCTGTAAGCCAGAGGGCCAACCCTCTGCAGGATTTGAAATGGACCGATAAATCTAGGGTTGAGCTTTTTGGTTTTGATGGATCGTCCTATGCCTGTGACAGGAGTTACTTTCAAAAACACATGTTCCCCCTCCTCAAACTCTTAAGTCTTTTCTTCTTTTATCAGCATAACTCTTTTGAAGACTTTGGGAAGTTACAAGTTTTTCCCTAATGACCCTGATCTTATCTGAGGTTTCTTGCACTAATTCCGGGCCTAATTGGGTTCTCTCCCCAACTTCACACCAGCACAAAGGAGACCTGCATTTCCTACCATACAGTGCCTCATAGGTGCCATGCCTATACTGCTATGAAAACTGTTATTGTATGCAAACTCTATAAGAGGCAAAAATCTATCCCAACTACGTGACTCCTCTAAAACACAAGCCCTGAGCATATCTTCTAAGGTTTGGATGGTTCTTTCAGACTGACCATCAGTCTGAGGGTGGTAAGCAGTGCTAAACCGAAGTTTGGTCCCGAAAGCCCGGTGAAGTGCATTCCAGAACCTGGAAGTGAATCTAGGATCCCTATCTGATATGATGTTAGAGGGAATACCATGAAGTTTGACAATCTCTCTAACATACATATTTGCTAACTTACTAAGGGAATAAGTATTCTTAATTGGTAAGAAGTGGGATGACTTGGTCAGTTGGTCCACAATCACCCAGATGGCATCAAAACCAGCTTGGACTCGAGGCAATCCTATCACAAAGTCCATAGCTACACTCTCCCACTTCCACTCAGGGATTCCTAATGGTAAAAGGGTTCCTGATGGTTTCTGATGTTCTATTTTGACCTGTTGACATACTAAGCACTTAGACACATAATCAACTATATATCTCTTCATACCATCCCACCAAAACACCCTCTTCAGATCCTGATACATCTTGGTAGATCCAGGATATACAGAAAACTTACCCCTATGAGCTTCCTCCAAAACCTGTTGCCTGAGGCTACCCCCTTAGGGACACAGACTCTCCCTTGGAAGAGAATTATCCCATCTTCTGACTCTGAAAACCCTAACTGTTGTTTTCCCTCTTGAAGGCTTGAGTCCAAACTCTGAGCCTCCTTGATTCGAGCTCTTAGCTCACTGGTGATCTCAATTCTATGAAGTATGACCCTATGCTCTCCAACCGTAACACCTAGACTTAGGTTCCTGAACTCTTCCAACAAACTCATTTCATGAATCATCATAGAAGACACATGAAGGGATTTCCTACTGAGGGCATCAGCCACCACATTGGCCTTGCCAGGATGGTACTTCAATTCAAAATCATAATCTTTGAGAAATTCCATCCAACTCCTCTGCCTCATATTGAGTTCTTTCTGATCAAAGAGATATTTTAAACTCTTGTGATCACTAAAGACCTCAAACCTCACTCCAAACACGTAATGCCTCCAAATCTTGAGGGCAAATACCACTGCTGCTAACTCTAGGTCATGAGTAGGATAGTTTTCCTCATGTGGTTTCAATTTCCTAGATGCATAAGCCACTACTTTCTTATCCTGCATTAGAACACAACCTAAACCCTTCCCTGAAGCATCACAATACAACTAAAAGGCTCTAGACAAATCTGGTAGTGCCAGTACCGGAGCGGTGGTTAACCTTTCCTTGAGCTCCAAGAAGCTCCGCTCACAGATCTCATCCCACACAAAGGCTTGCCCTTTCCGAGTTAACCTTGTGAGAGGTAAGGCTAGCTGGGAGAATCCTTAATGAATCTCCGGTAGTAGCCGGCCAATCCTAAGAAACTCCTAATCTCCGTAACGTTATTAGGCCTTTCCCATTCAAGGACACCTTCTACCTTACTAGGATCAAAAGTCACACCCTCACTGGTAATTACATGCCCTAAAAATTGAACTCTATCACTCCAAAACTCACACTTCTCCGGGTTTGTAAATAACTTCTTCTCCCTCTGAACTCCTAACACAATTCTAAGGTGCCGCTCATGCTCTTCTAAACTACGGGAGTAGATCAGAATATCATCGATGAACACAATGACAAACTGATCCAGATAGGGCCTAAAGATTCGATTCATGTAGTCCATGAATACAACAGGAGCATTGGTTACTCCAAATGGCATCACCAAATACTCATAATGCCCATACCTAGTCCTGAAGTCTGTCTTAGGTATATCCTCTCCCTTAATCCTGATCTGATGGTAACCAGACCTTAAATCTATCTTAGAGAAAACTGAGGCTCCCCTAAGTTGATCTAAAAGGTCATCTATTCTGGGTAACGGATATTTGTTCTTAATGGTAACCTTGTTCAACTGCCTATAGTCTACACACAGCCTCATACTCTCATTCTTCTTCTTCTTCAATAAGAGTACTGGAACCCCCCAAGGTGACACACTAGGCCTAATGAACCCTTTAGACATAAGATCTTCTAACTGGGTCTTAAGTTTACTAAGTTCTAGTGGGGACATTCTATATGGTGCTTTAGAAATAGGCCATGTACCTGGTACTAGGTCTATGGTAAACTCTATCTCTCGGTCCGGAGGTAAGGTGGTTACCTCACTAGGGAAAACATCTCGAAACTCCCTAACTGTAGTTATAATGCTCACATCTATCTTGGACTCTAGAGTTGAGGAAAGTAGTAAAACAAAACACTCACTCCCATCACTAAGGCATTCAGACACTTCGGTGACACTGGATAAAAGAATTGATGGTTTCTCCCTCGAATGAGGAGGAAGAAGTGGAAAAATAACCTTTTTGTTAAAACAATTAAGCATGACTCGATTTGAAGATAACCAATTTATGCCTAGAATGACATCTATACCCCTTAACGGCAAACAAACTAGGTCAACCTCGAAGGCTTTCCCTTGTATCACAATGGGGCACTGAATACACACAAGGGAAATAGAAATGGCCTCCTTGGCGGGAGTGACAACACTAAGAACATAAGGCAAGGATACAACATGTAAATTCAACTGTTTAACACAATCATGAGAAATGAAAGAATGAGTAGCTCCTGAATCAAACAATACAATTAAGGTTCGATCTCCTAGGGTGCACATACCTCGCATCAGATTATCTGCAGAAGCTGCTACTTTCCCGCTCAGAGTGAAGACTCTTCTAGTGGTTTGGGGTTTTGGTAGATTTTTTCTCTTTGGACATTCGTTCCTCATGTGCCCAGGTTGCTTTCAAAAGTAACATACATTCTTCCCAGTCAAGCATTCTCTAGAGTGTTCCTTTCCGCACTTGGGGCAAGTAGGTACCCCTTGGCGTTGGGTGATGATAAATTCGGCAAGTGTACCGAATCGTCACAAGTAATATAATGAAAGTAGAGTATCGTCCCACAGAGATTGAAGTTCAAGTACCAATTAACAAAGAGTTTAACTAGTTGAATAGAAAATTATGAAAATGAATGATGAATTCTAAGCTATGCAGAAAATTAAACCAGAAAACTAA
Organism: Sesbania bispinosa; assembly: GCA_026901365.1. NCBI lineage: Eukaryota > Viridiplantae > Streptophyta > Magnoliopsida > Fabales > Fabaceae > Sesbania > Sesbania bispinosa. The sequence continues at coordinate 367,560 of QLOH01000385.1, forward strand.
ACCAGCAAAATTGAATTGATGCAAAGAACAAAACAAGAACACAATATTGATGAAGAACAATATCAACAAATGGTTAGGGCTTGGTTCCTTTTAATTCTCACTCCATGTAGCAAATTATTCAACTCAATTGTTATGATTTAATTCATGATCCAATTCACTTAGATAGTTAAATCCCAATTCCTTGGTGAATTAACCCTATATCTACAATTAAGAACCCTAATTCCTTAGGTGAATTCAATTGTGACATGCATTAACAACAAGAATTGATAAAGATCACACAAGAATCAATTCCTATTCCTAGGCAATTAATTACTCATGTTGTTTACTTCAGATCCAAGTTTTGTTCAATTTTCCAATTGTGAGAATCACTCTCAATTCATGCATTGGTTGATCAAGTCAATGAAGCATTAAGATTGGAAGTAAACAATGTAATTGCATCATAACAATCTGAATTGAATTCAAGAAATGAAATTACATGGAGTTTGAATCAAAATTCCCCAATTCCTAACCTAAGAAATTCAGCAAACCATTACAAAAGAGAAGATAAAGGAGAAGAGAATTGCAAACTCAAAGAGAAACTCCATTGAATCAAGGACCCTAGCTTCCACTTGGTTTTGATCTTCAGGAGAAAGAGAGAAAAGGAGAGAAAATTCGAGTGGGAGAAAAGAGAAATCTGAAAAATGAATAATCTCCCCGTCTAATTTCTAACTGACACTATTTATAGTGATTCTGCAGAAATCGTGTCCCCACACAGACTCTTCCATGTCCCACACGAACATGGCAGAGAGCAAATTCCAAGTCTGTAGCTACTGGAGTGATTGTGTCCTCACACAGCTTCAGTTTGTCCTCACACGATCCTAGCAGAATGTAAATCTCACAATTGGCACCACTTTTGGCTCAACTTTCATTGTTTGACTTTTCTTCACACTTCAAAAATTGATTCTCTTCACTTCTTTCTTTCTTATTTTCCACAAAATTCCTAAAAACATCAAAACAAAGAAAAATTAGAGAAAAAATACTATTATTTACAAAAATCATCTAAAATACAAACAACTCAATTATATACAAATTTTAGCTACAAAATTACAAAATTATCAACCTAAACAACTAAAAACTACCTAAAATAAACCTATAAATCTACTACTAAAGTGGATTTATCACAACCCCAAACTTAGAATTTTGCTTGTCCCCAAGCAAACAATCAAGGCTCAATCAAGAATATTTTTAGACAAAACATGGGTTGAAATCCACAAGTGAACATCTCTATTCTTCACAATTTTCCACAACTAATCATTCAACTCTAATCCATTCCTCAAACAATTAACAAAAGTGCTATCACAAATCAAACAAGTGCAATACCTAGCATCATGATGTCTCAGTCCAACTTGAATCAATGCAAGATAAAATATGCAAAAGTTTCACAAAGAAAAGTATGAATTGCATTCACAACCCTCACAAGATAGTGTTTCCCTCATCACTGTTAGTGTTTAATGGCTACTGTTTCTCTGATAATTGCTACACACTCAAGATTCATTACCATAGGCTTGACAATGTTCGAAAACTTCCACTGTAAACACAAGTGCAACCACAAATCATGAGGACTTTTATTTGGGATGTAATGGGGTTTGGGACAAGGTAAGAAAAATTTTGGATCTAGTTAACCCCAAAAGAATTAAAGGATGAGCTCAAGAGTTAAGCATGAAGTTAACTCATCCTTCCTTTGATTTAATTTTATTGCCCCAATTTATTTTATTTTATTTTATTTTATTATTTTTTTTTCAATATATATTTTTTTCTTCTTCTTTTTTTTACTGTAACTATGTTTTTTTTTCAATGTGCTTGCTTTTTTTCCTCTTTTTTTTTTAAACAATACATTTTCTTTTCTTTTTTGAAATAAAGCAAGTTTGCTTGCCCACCCCAAACTTAAAACATTTGCTTGCCCTCAAGCAAAAAGAGAAAGTAACCCCAGACTTAATTTCAAAAACTCATCCTTGAATGTACCATATATCCTTTAATCCGAAAGAGGAAGGACATTAATGGTTTTTCAGTTAAGGTTTGTAATGAGCTTAAAAAGAAGAATGGGAGAAAGGCTCAAAGGGACTAAGCAAAGGGAAATAAATTTCAAGGTGGTTTATTTAGCCCAATAGTTAACACAAAAAAAAAATGCCTCAATCATGCATGTGGAAGCAAATGAGAAACATTTTCAATTAAGAACAAAGTCAAGTTCTAGAATGAAATCCCAAGGAGTAGCCAATCACACAACAAAGAATCAATGAAAGTGTATAGCCCAAATTCCTCACAGGGTAATGTTGTGATTACAATCCAATTAATTCAATGATCAACTCCCACATAATTATCAAACAATTATCAAGAATTTCCAATCAATCAAGATGTTCAGCACTTGCAATTGAGTAATCATGCACACTCATGGAATTTGCCCAAGAATGAGATTATTATCAAAATATTAGAGAAATAAAATTGGAAGAGTCATGGGATACTTTTTTTTTTAAAAAAAATTCAGCACAATGAAATCAAGCCCTTAAAAAAAAACTAAGAAAACAAACTAAAAGAAAACCAAATAAACTATTATTTACATCCTACATTAAACAATGACTAGCAAAAACTAAATCCTAAAAATATGTACAGAACAAATACTAAAACTAAGCAAAAAAAATATGAATATGTACAAAACAACTCTATGAAGTTACTGAAAAATAAGTGCCAAACAGTGAAGCAAGATGTGTGTGAGCCTCATAATGTGGTGCAAAATTTCTCTAGTCCTTAAAGCCTTACGAGGATGCTTTCAAAGATTAAACAATCAACATGTAGAACATTACAGCAATGATCATGTCAAGACAGTGTTGAGTTCAAGGAATCAAGAATGCAGTTCTCACAAGCATTTTGTCAAACATCTTCTATGCAGCTTGACTACAATGACAACTCAATTTCATTTCAAGAATAATACCACACAATGAAGACACATGTAATAAACTCGCACAACTCCAACAATTCTCACAATGAAAACCAATCAACCAGTCAACCAATCACTCTCTTAATTGCTAAAATGAAAAAAAAAAGAATGTACATACCTGTGAAGCCCAAAAAAAATGTGAACACCTTGAACCACATGTGAACCTCTTTTTGCAGCAAAAATCAAACTGCGAATGATGAAACGAAAACGCGAATGGAAAAGGAAAAAGAACGGAAGGTTTGAATGTAGTTAAAAAAAAAGGGAAAGGCTCACTGTGTGCTGAAGAAAAAATCACGAAAGAAGAAGAAGAATTGGGTTTATATGAATGAACAAGGAACATTAGCTTCACATGAAAAGGGGTTTACACGTGTACACATGGAAGAAAAGGATTTGGCATGTGCCTCAAAGACAAGGTTAGAAAAGAGTTATGGCAGAGAGTTAGAATGGAAGATGGTGAGGTTCGAATGAAAAAGGAATAGATGAGTATCAGAAAAAACAAAAGTAAAAATATTTTTTTGATTTTTTTTTTTAAAAATGAAACACGTTGAAATGAAAAACAAAAAAAAAGGAAAAAAAATTACAAAAGAAGAAATGAAAAACGTTGATACAGGAAGTGCGGTTTTGGAATGAAAAAGAAAATGAATGAGTAAAGGGACGGTGAATTGATAAAAAAAATAGTGATTTGATGAAATTTGAAATGGGATAGTGGGTAAACTGCTCACAGAAGGTTGAACGCAAGCGTACAAGGAAAAGAAAAGAAAGGGAATGGTTTGACAAAAAAAAAGAAAAAAAAACGATGAACGAGGTAGTGAGGTTACGATGGGTTTTGGAATGAGAAAAGGGAAAATGAAAAAGGAAAGAAAAAGGAGAATAGCCAAAAAAAAATTGAATTTAAAAAGAAAAAATAAAAAGACAATACTGAAGAAAAAGAAAACATAACAAAAGGTAATAATTTCTTTTATCATTATTTTTTTTATAAAAAAAAACTGAAACAAAAAAAAAATTTGAGAGGTGATGGCTGATGAAACGTTAAGCTTAGATTGCAAAATTTGAGTGTAAAAATCGTGTCCCCACATGACTCAAGGCTTGTGAGGACGCGAAGTTGGCAGAATGTAATTGAGCATCAGACCTGATCCAAAAAATGCCTTTTAATTATCGTGTCCCCACATGGATCACAGACTGTGAAGACACGATCTTGGCATAATCAAATTGAGTCTCTAGCTGATATATTTTCAATTTCCTGCAACACAATACTACTTGTTAGTCATGTAACTACAATCAAACAAGTAGTAAACAATCACAGTACTCTTAATTTTCTAAAATTGATCTATTTCTAAGAAACTAAATCCTATGAACAAAGTTAAACAACATGCACAAAATATCAAACTAAAGCTTTTGAATTATGGGTTGCCTCCCATATAGCGCTTCTTTAATGTCATTAGCTTGACACAAAATTCTCCTTCAAGGTGGCTGAAAGCATGATGGGAATTTTACTCCCTTTTCCTTTACTGCATTGTATCTTAATCCACCATAAAAAATCTTCAAATGCTTCCTTTGGTGCTTTTCTCCAATTATCCATGACAGTTCAAACACCACTTGAGGGATGGTTAACTTTGGACTTTCATCTCTTTCAACTTCAACTTTCAAAATAGAGATTGTTAATCCAATTGTTGCTTTATTATCTCCAATCACTGTCAACATTTTCTCTTCATTTGTTTTTGATAAACCATTACACTTTTCTCCAATCTCTTTTTCTGTTTTTGATAAATCACTACTGATGATCATTAGCTTAGCATCTCCCTCCCCATCATCATATTTCATATCAGAGGGTAGAAGCTCAATTTCAATCTCTAGCTTCTCTTGCTTTTCCTCCTCTTTTTGCAGCTCTTATTTCATCAAATTTATAGATGAGTCATTTTGTGCTTCTTGGTTTGGCAAACACTCCCCTATTTTCAAATCTTCCTTAGAACAATTATCATTGATATCAAGGAATTTGGAAAATTGCTCATCCTTTTCTTTCTTCTTGGTCACAATAGGATAAGGTAGCTTGACATAATAGGGTATTTTCTGTTCCTTCTCCGAATCTCTCAACAATTGCTTAATTGTCTTCTTCCAAGGTGCATTTTCATCAACCAATTTCAGTTTAGGACTCTCTTTTTTTTCTTCTTCAACTTGCTCTATTTCTTCTTCACAATCAACTTTTTCTGCAGAAACTTCTTCTAACTTGTATTGTCTCTTCACTTGAGTCTCCTTAATTTGAGGTCCAACCACCTTGCCACTCCTTGTAGTTATTGACATGCATTGTTCCTTTGGATTGACAATGGTGTTTCCCGAAAATCCTCCCTGTATAAGTTCAGCCATCTGGTTGGAAAGCTGTCCAACTTGATTCTCTAGATTCTTGATAGAAGACTCTCGATTCTTGAGACTTGTATCTATATCCTGCATAAAAGAAGAACTTTCTTGTGTTAGTTTAAGAAGAGCATTTTCAAATGCAGAAAGTCTACCAATCTCTTGCTCATCATATTGCACATATGATTCTTCTTGTTGGTATTGCATTTCAATTGGTTGAAGAGGTTGTTGCCACAATACACTTTGATTATATCCATAATCTTCCTGTTGGTAGAGTGGATAATGATCTGAATTTTAATGCACAAATCCTCCTCCTTGCTGAAAATTGACATTGCTTTGATGAGGATTCGGTTGTCTCTTTGCATAATTTGAATCAAACTTGTTCTGCTGATAGGATTGCCTACAAGAAAAATTATTTTGTCTTTGATAATTTCCCATAAAGTTGCCTTTCTCAAAATCTTGTTGTGGGAAGAAATCTTCTTGTAAATCACAAGCTCCATTTGGATGATTTCCTTGACAAAAATCACAGACCAAAATACTTTTCTTCCTAGTTTTGAATTGCATATTATGCACTTGTTGAATTAACCCATCTACCTGCAATGAGAGAACTTTATTCCATGCAAATAATGCTTCAAATTGATATCTATCCATGATTAAACAGTAACTAATTCAACTTTCTATTCAAATTTTCTTTACACACAGAGAAGGGAATTTTTATAATTAAGTTAGTAGCAAACAAAATGGAAAAGAAGAAATGAATCAAAACAGTTAGTGTATCTAATCTAATCTAAAACAAAAAAACAGAATCCAATCTAGCAAATCCACTGCATTATTGATATTGAAACTATCAATCCCCGGCAACGGCGCCAAAAACTTGATGATAAATTCGGCAAGTGTACCGAATCGTCACAAGTAATATAATGAAAGTAGAGTATCGTCCCACAGAGATTGAAGTTCAAGTACCAATTAATAGAGAGTTTAACTAGTTGAATAGAAAATTATGAGTGTGAATGATGAATTCTAAGCTATGCAGAAAATTAAACCAGAAAACTAAACCAGCAAAATTGAATTGATGCAAAGAACAAAACAAGAACACAATATTGATGAAGAACAATATCAACAAATGGTTAGGGCTTGGTTCCTTTTAATTCTCACTCCATGTAGCAAATTATTCAACTCAATTGTTATGATTTAATTCATGATCCAATTCACTTAGATAGTTAAATCCAAATTCCTTGGTGAATTAACCCTATATCTACAATTAAGAACCCTAATTCCTTAGGTGAATTCAATTGTGACATGCATTAACAACAAGAATTGATAAAGATCACACAAGAATCAATTCCTATTCCTAGGCAATTAATTACTCATGTTGTTTACTTCAGATCCAAGTTTTCTCCAATTTTCCAATTGTGAGAATCACTCTCAATTCATGCATTGGTTGATCAAGTCAATGAAGCATTAAGATTGGAAGTAAACAATGTAATTGCATCATAACAATCTGAATTGAATTCAAGAAACGAAATTACATGGAGTTTGAATCAAAATTCCCCAATTCCTAACCTAAGAAATTCAGCAAACCATTGCAAAAGAGAAGATAAAGGAGAAGAGAATTGCAAACTCAAAGAGAAACTCCATTGAATCAAGGACCCTAGCTTCCACTTGGTTTTGATCTTCAGGAGAAAGAGAGAAAAGAAGAGAAACTTCGAGTGGGAGAAAAGAGAAATTTGAAAAATGAATAATCTCCCCGTCTAATTTCTAACTGACACTATTTATAGTGATTCTGCAGAAATCGTGTCCCCACACAGACTCTTCCATGTTCCCACACGAACATGGCAGAGAGCAAATTCCAAGTCTGTAGCTGCTGGAGTGATCGTGTCCTCACACAACTTCAGTTTGTCCTCACACGATCCTGGCAGAATGTAAATCTCACAATTGACACCACTTTTGGCTCAACTTTCATTGTTTGACTTTTTTTCACACTTCAAAAATTGATTCTCTTCACTTCTTTCTTTCTTATTTTCCAGAAAATTCCTAAAAACATCAAAACAAAGAAAAATTAGAGAAAAAAATACTATTATTTACAAAAATCATCTAAAATACAAACAACTCAATTATATACAAATTTTAGCTACAAAATTACAAAATTATCAATCTAAACAACTAAAAACTACCTAAAATAAACCACTAAATCTACTACTAAAGATCCGATTCATGTAGTCCATGAATACAACAGGAGCATTGGTCACTCCAAATGGCATCACCAAATACTCATAATGCCCATACCTAGTCCTGAAGGCTGTCTTAGGTATATCCTCTCCCTTAATCCTGATCTAATGGTAACCGGACCTTAAATCTATCTTAGAGAAAACTGAGGCTCCCCTAAGTTGATCTAAAAGGTCATCTATTCTGGGTAAAGGATATTTGTTCTTAATGGTGACCTTGTTCAACTGCCTATAGTCTACACACAGCCTCATACTCTCATTCTTCTTCTTCTTCACTAAGAGTATTGGAACCCCCCAAGGTGACACACTAGGCCTAATGAACCCTTTAGACATAAGATCTTCTAACTGGGTCTTAAGTTTACTAAGTTCTAGTGGGGACATTCTGTATGGTGCTTTAGAAATAGGCCATGTACCTGGTACTAGGTCTATGGTAAACTCTATCTCTCGGTCCGGAGGTAAGGTGGTTACCTCACTAGGGAAAGCATCTTGAAACTCCCTAACTGTAGTTATAATGCTCACATCTATCTTGGACTCTAGAGTTGAGGAAAGTAGTAAAACAAAACACTTACTCCCATCACTAAGGCATTCAGCACTTCGGTAACACTGGATAAAAGAATTGATGGTTTCTCCCTCGAATGAGGAGGAAGAAGTGGAAAAAACAACCTTTTTGTTAAAACAATTAAGCATGACTCGATTTGAAGATAACCAATTTATGCCAAGAATGACATCTATACCCCTTAACGGCAAACAAACTAGGTCAACCTCGAAGGCTTTCCCTTGTATCACAATGGGGCACTGAATACACACAAGGGAAGCAGAAATGGCCTCCTTGGCGGGAGTGACAACACTAAGAACATAAGGCAAGGATACAACATGTAAATTCAACTGTTTAACACAATCATGAGAAATGAAAGAATGAGTAGCTCCTGAATCAAACAATACAATTAAGGTTCGATCTCCTAGGGTGCACATACCTCGCATCAGATTATCTGCAGAAGCTGCTACTTCCCCGCTCAGAGTGAAGACTCTTCTAGTGGTTTGGGGTTTTGGTAGATTTTTTCTCTTTGGACATTCGTTCCTCATGTGCCCAGGTTGCTTGCAAAAGTAACATACATTCTTCCCAGTCAAGCACTCTCTAGAGTGTTCCTTTCCGCACTTGAGGCAAGTAGGTACCCCTTGGCGTTGGGTGATGATAAATTCGGCAAGTGTACCGAATCGTCACAAGTAATATAATGAAAGTAGAGTATCGTCCCACAAAGATTGAAGTTCAAGTACCAATTAACAAAGAGTTTAACTAGTTGTATAGAAAATTATGAGTGTGAATGATGAATTCTAAGCTATGCAGAAAATTAAACCAGAAAACTAAACCAGCAAAATTGAATTGATGCAAAGAACAAAACAAGAACACAATATTGATGAAGAACAATATCAACAAATGGTTAGGGCTTGGTTCCTTTTAATTCTCACTCCATGTAGCAAATTATTCAACTCAATTGTTATGATTTAATTCATGATCCAATTCACTTAGATAGTTAAATACCAATTCCTTGGTGAATTAACCCTATATCTACAATTAAGAACCCTAATTCCTTAGGTGAATTTAATTGTGACATACATTAACAACAAGAATTGATAAGTATCACACAAGAATCAATTCCTATTCCTAGGCAATTAATTACTCATGTTGTTTACTTCAGATCCAAGTTTTCTCCAATTTTCCAATTGTGAGAATCACTCTCAATTCATGCATTGGTTGATCAAGTCAATGAAGCATTAAGATTGGAAGTAAACAATGTAATTGCATCATAACAATCTGAATTGAATTCAAGAAATGAAATTACATGGAGTTTGAATCAAAATTCCCCAATTCCTAACCTAAGAAATTCAGCAAACCATTACAAAAGAGAAGATAAAGGAGAAGAGAATTGCAAACTCAAAGAGAAACTCCATTGAATCAAGGACCCTAGCTTCCACTTGGTTTTGATCTTCAGGAGAAAGAGAGAAAAGGAGAGAAAATTCGAGTGGGAGAAAAGAGAAATCTGAAAAATGAATAATCTCCCCGTCTAATTTCTAACTGACACTATTTATAGTGATTCTGCAGAAATCGTGCCCCCACACAGACTCTTCCATGTTCCCACACGAACATGGCAGAGAGCAAATTCCAAGTCTGTAGCTACTGGAGTGATCGTGTCCTCACACAGCCCTCACACGATCCTAGCAGAATGTAAATCTCACAATTGGCACCACTTTTGGCTCAACTTTCATTGTTTGACTTTTCTTCACACTTCAAAAATTGATTCTCTTCACTTCTTTCTTTCTTATTTTCCACAAAATTCCTAAAAACATCAAAACAAAGAAAAATTAGATAAAAAAATACTATTATTTACAAAAATCATCTAAAATACAAACAACTCAATTATATACAAATTTTAGCTACAAAATTACAAAATTATCAATCTAAACAACTAAAAACTACCTAAAATAAACCTATAAATCTACTACTAAAGTGGATTTATCACAACCCCAAACTTAGAATTTTGCTTGTCCCCAAGCAAACAATCAAGGCTCAATCAAGAATATTTTTAGACAAAACATGGGTTGAAATCCACAAGTGAACATCTCTATTCTTCACAATTTTCCACAACTAATCATTCAACTCTAATCCATTCCTCAAACAATTAACAAAAGTGCTATCACAAATCAAACAAGTGCAATACCTAGCATCATGATGTCTCAGTCCAACTTGAATCAATGCAAGATAAAATATGCAAAAGTTTCACAAAGAAAAGTATGAATTGCATTCACAACCCTCACAAGATAGTGTTTCCCTCATCACTCTTAGTGTTTAATGGCTACTGTTTCTCTGATAATTGCTACCCACTCAAGATTCATTACCATAGGCTTGACAATGTTCTAAAACTTCCACTGTAAACACAAGTGCAACCACAAATCATGAGGACTTTTATTTGGGATGTAATGGGGTTTGGGACAAGGTAAGAAAAATTTTGGATCTAGTTAACCCCAAAAGAATTAAAGGATGAGCTCAAGAGTTAAGCATGAAGTTAACTCATCCTTCCTTTGATTTAATTTTATTGCCCCAATTTATTTTATTTTATTTTATTTTATTATTATTTTTTCAATATATATTTTTTTCTTCTTCTTTTTTTTACTGTAACTATGTTTTTTTTTTCAATGTGCTTGCTTTTTTTCCTCTTTTTTTTTTAAACAATACATTTTCTTTTCTTTTTGAAATAAAGCAAGTTTGCTTGCCCACCCCAAACTTAAAACATTTGCTTGCCCTCAAGCAAAAAGAGAAAGTAACCCCATACTTAATTTCAAAAACTCATCCTTGAATGTACCATATATCCTTTAATCCGGAAGAGGAAGGACATTAATGGTTTTTCAGTTAAGGCTTGTAATGAGCTTAAAAAGAAGAATGGGAAACAGGCTGAAAGGGACTAAGCAAAGGGAAATAAATTTCAAGGTGGTTTATTTAGCCCAATAGTTAACACAAAAAAAATTGCCTCAATCATGTATGTGGAAGCAAATGAGAAACATTTTCAATTAAGAACAAAGTCAAGTTCTAGAATGAAATCCCAAGGAGTAGCCAATCACACAACAAAGAATCAATGAAAGTGTATAACCCAAAATCCTCACAGGGTAATGTTGTGATTACAATCCAATTAATTCAATGATCAACTCCCACATAATTATCAAACAATTATCAAGAATTTCCAATCAATCAAGATGTTCAGCACTTGCAATTGAGTAATCATGCACACTCATGGAATTTGCCCAAGAATGAGATTATTATCAAAATATTAGAGAAATAAAATTGGAAGAGTCATGGGATACTTTTTTTTTTAAAAAAAATTCAGCACAATGAAATCAAGCCCTTAAAAAAAAACTAAGAAAACAAACTAAAAGAAAACCAAACAAACTATTATTTACATCCTACATTAAACAATGACTAGCAAAAACTAAATCCTAAAAATATGTACAGAACGAATACTAAAACTAAACAAAAAAAATATGAATATGTACAAAACAACTCTATGAAGTTACTGAAAAATAAGTGCCAAACAGTGAAGCAAGATGTGTGTGAGCCTCATAATGTGGTGCAAAATTTCTCTAGTCCTTAAAGCCTTACGAGGATGCTTTCAAAGATTAAACAATCAACATGTAGAACATTACAACAATGATCATGTCAAGACAGTGTTGAGTTCAAGGAATAAAGAATGCAGTTCTCACAAGCATTTTGTCAAACATCTTCCATGCAACTTGACTACAATGACAACTCAATTTCATTTCAAGAATAATACCTCACAATGAAGACACATGTAATAAACTCGCACAACTCCAACAATTCTCACAATGAAAACCAACCAACCAGTCAACCAATCACTCTCTTAATTGCTAAAATGAAAAAAAAAGAATGTACATACCTGTGAAGCCCAAAAAAATGTGAACACCTTGAACCACATGTGAACCTCTTTTTGCAGCAAAAATCAAACTGCGAATGATGAAACGAAAACGCGAATGGAAAAGGAAAAAAAAAACGGAAGGTTTGAATGTAGTTAAAAAAAAAAGGGAAAGGCTCACTGTGTGCTGAAGAAAAAATCACGAAAGAAGAAGAAGAATTGGGTTTATATGAATGAACAAGGAACGTTAGCTTCACATGAAAAGGGGTTTACACGTGTACACATGGAAGAAAAGGATTTGGCATGTGCCTCAAAGATAAGGTTAGAAAAGAGTTATGGCAGAAAGTTAGAATGGAAGATGGTGGGGTTCGAATGAAAAAGGAATAGATGAGTATCAGAAAAAACAAAAGTAAAAATATTTTTTTGAATTTTTTTTTTTAAAAAATGAAACACGTTGAAATGAAAAACAAAAAAAAAGGAAAAAAAATTACAAAAGAAGAAATGAAAAACGTTGATACAGGAAGTGCGGTTTTGGAATGAAAAAGAAAATGAATGAGTAAAGGGACGGTGAATTGATAAAAAAAAATAGTGATTTGATGAAATTTGAAATGAGATAGTGGGTAAACTGCTCACAGAAGGTTGAACGCAAGCGTACAAGGAAAAGAAAAGAAAGGGAATGGTTTGAAAAAAAAAAAAGAAAAAAAAAACGATGAACGAGGTAGTGAGGTTACGATGGGTTTTGGAATGAGAAAAGGGAAAATGAAAAAGGAAAGAAAAGGAGAATAGCAAAAAAAAAAAAATGAATTTAAAAAGAAAAAATAAAAAGACAATACTGAAGAAAAAGAAAACATAACAAAAGGTAATAATTTTTTTATCATTATTTTTTTATAAAAAAAAATGAAACAAAAAAAAAAATTTGAGAGGTGATGGCTGATGAAACGTTAAGCTTAGATTGCAAAATTTGAGTGTAAAAATCGTGTCCCCACATGACTCAAGGCTTGTGAGGACGCGAAGTTGGCAGAATGTAATTGAGCATCAGACCTGATCCAAAAATTGCCTTTTAATTATCGTGTCCCCACATGGATCACAGACTGTGAAGACACGATCTTGGCATAATCAAATTAAGTCTTTAGCTGATATATTTTCAATTTCCTGCAACACAATACTACTTGTTAGTCATGTAACTACAATCAAACAAGTAGTAAACAATCACAGTACTCTTAATTTTCTAAAATTGATCTATTTCTAAGAAACTAAATCCTATGAACAAAGTTAAACAACATGCACAAAATATCAAACTAAAGCTTTTTAATTATGGGTTGCCTCCCATATAGCGCTTCTTTAATGTCATTAGCTTGACACAAAATTCTCCTTCAAGGTGGCTGAAAGCATGATGGGAATTTTACTCCCTTTTCCTTTACTGCATTGTATCTTAATCCACCATCAAAAATCTTCAAATGCTTCCTTTGGTGCTTTTCTCCAATTATCCATGACAGTTCAAACACCACTTGAGGGATGGTTAACTTTGGACTTTCATCTCTTTCAACTTCAACTTTCAAAATAGAGATTGTTAATCCAATTGTTGCTTTATTATCTCCAATCACTGTCAACATTTTCTCTTCATTTGTTTTTGATAAACCATTACACTTTTCTCCAATCTCTTTTTCTGTTTTTGATAAATCACTACTGATGATCATTAGCTTAGCATCTCCCTCCCCAACATCATATTTCATATCAGAGGGTAGAAGCTCAATTTCAATCTCTAGCTTCTCTTGCTTTTCCTCCTCTTTTTGCAGCTCTTCTTTCATCAAATTTATAGATGAGTCATTTTGTGCTTCTTGGTTTGGCAAACACTCCCCTATTTTCAAATCTTCCTTAGAACAATTATCATTGATATCAAGGAATTTGGAAAATTGCTCATCCTTTTCTTTCTTCTTGGTCACAATAGGATAAGGTAGCTTGACATAATAGGGTATTTTCTGTTCCTTCTCCGAATCTCTCAACAATTGCTTAATTGTCTTCTTCCAAGGTGCATTTTCATCAACCAATTTCAGTTTAGGACTCTCTTCTTTTTCTTCTTCAACTTGCTCTATTTCTTCTTCACAATCAACTTTTTCTGTAGAAACTTCTTCTAACTTGTATTGTCACTTCACTTGAGTCTCCTTAATTTGAGGTTCAACCACCTTGCCACTCCTTGTAGTCGTTGACATGCATTGTTCCTTTGGATTGACAATGGTGTTTCATGAAAATACTCCCTGTATAAGTTCAGCCATCTGGATGGAAAGCTGTCCAACTTGATTCTCTAGATTCTTGATAGAAGACTCTCGATTCTTGAGACTTGTATCTATATCCTGCATAAAAGAAGAACTTTCTTGTGTTAGTTTAAGAAGAGCATTTTCAAATGCAGAAAGTCTACCAATCTCTTGCTCATCATTTTGCACATATGATTCTTCTTGTTGGTATTGCATTTCAATTGGTTGAAGAGGTTGTTGCCACAATACACTTTGATTATATCCATAATCTTCCTGTTGGTAGAGTGGATAATGATCTGAATTTTGCTGCATAAATCCTCCTCCTTGCTGAAAATTGACATTGCTTTGTTGAGGATTCGGTTGTCTCTTTGCATAATTTGAATTAAACTTGTTCTGCTGATAGGATTGCCTACAAGAAAAATTATTTTGTCTTTGATAATTTCCCATAAAGTTGCCTTGCTCAAAATCTTGTTGTGGGAAGAAATCTTTTTGTAAATCACAAGCTCCATTTGGATGATTTCCTTGACAAAAATCACAGACCAAAATACTTTTCTTCCTAGTTTTGAATTGCATATTATGCACTTGTTGAATTAACCCATCTACCTGCAATGAGAGAACTTTATTCCAAGCAAATAATGCTTCAAATTGATATCTATCCATGATTAAACAGTAACTAATTCAACTTTCTATTCAAATTTTCTTTACACACAAAAAGAGAAAAGGAGAGAAAATTCGAGTGGGAGAAAAGAGAAATCTGAAAAATGAATAATCTCCCCGTCTAATTTCTAACTGACACTATTTATAGTGATTCTGCAGAAATCATGTCCCCACACAGACTCTTCCATGTTCCCACACGAACATGGCAGAGAGAAAATTCCAAGTCTGTAGCTACTGGAGCGATCGTGTCCTCACACAGCTTCAGTTTGTCCTCACACGATCCTGGCAGAATGTAAATCTCACAATTGGCACCACTTTTGGCTCAACTTTCATTGTTTGAATTTTCTTCACACTTCAAAAATTGATTCTCTTCACTTATTTCTTTCTTATTTTCCAAAAAATTCCTAAAAACATCAAAACAAAGAAAAATTAGAGAAAAAAATACTATTATTTACAAAAATCATCTAAAATACAAACAACTCAATTATATACAAATTTTAGCTACAAAATTACAAAATTATCAATCTAAACAACTAAAAACTACCTAAAATAAACCACTAAATCTACTACTAAAGATCCGATTCATGTAGTCCATGAATACAACAGGAGCATTGGTTACTCCAAATGGCATCACCAAATACTCATAATGCCCATACCTAGTCCTGAAGGCTGTCTTAGGTGTATCCTCTCCCTTAATCCTGATCTGATGGTAACCGGACCTTAAATCTATCTTAAAGAAAACTGAGGCTCCCCTAAGTTGATCTAAAAGGTCATCTATTCTGGGTAAAGGATATTTGTTCTTAATGGTAACCTTGTTCAACTGCCTATAGTCTACACACAGCCTCATACTCTCATTCTTCTTCTTCTTCACTAAGAGTACTGGAACCCCCCAAGGTGACACACTAGGCCTAATGAACCCTTTAGACATAAGATCTTCTAACTGGGTCTTAAGTTTACTAAGTTCTAGTGGGGACATTCTGTATGGTGCTTTAGAAATAGGCCATGTACCTGGTACTAGGTCTATGGTAAACTCTATCTCTCGGTCCGGAGGTAAGGTGGTTACCTCACTAGGGAAAACATCTTGAAACTCCCTAACTGTAGTTATAATGCTCACATCTATCTTGGACTCTAGAGTTGAGGAAAGTAGTAAAACAAAACACTCACTCCCATCACTAAGGCATTCAGACAATTCGGTGACACTGGATAAAAGAATTGATGGTTTCTCCCTCGAATGAGGAGGAAGAAGTGGAAAAACAACCTTTTTTTTAAAACAATTAAGCATGACTCGATTTGAAGATAACCAATTTATGCCAAGAATGACATCTATACCCCTTAACGGAAAACAAACTAGGTCAACCTCGAAGGCTTTCCCTTGTATCACAATGGGGCACTGAATACACACAAGGGAAGTAATAATGGCCTCCTTGGCGGGAGTGACAACACTAAGAACATAAGGCAAGGATACAACATGTAAATTCAACTGTTTAACACAATCATGAGAAATGAAAGAATGAGTAGCTCCTGAATCAAACAATACAATTAAGGTTCGATCTCCTAGGGTGCACATACCTCGCATCAGATTATCTGCAGAAGCTGCTACTTCCCCGCTCAGAGTGAAGATTCTTCTAGTGATTTGGGGTTTTGGTAGATTTTTTCTCTTGGGACATTCGTTCCTCATGTGCCCAGGTTGCTTGCAAAAGTAACATACTTTCTTCCCAGTCAAGCATTCTCTAGAGTGTTCGTTTCCGCACTTCGGGCAAGTAGGTACCCCTTGGCGTTGGGCCGGTCTAGTGTTCAAGGCTGAGGTCCCTTGCCACTTAGGCCTCGGGCCCTTGAACTGATCCGTCCCCTCTATCTTCCTCTTTCCCTTATTATTAGTAGGTGGTGTTGAAATGGTGGTTCCTCGAATATTCTTCTCCGCAATGTAACATTTGTTGATTAGGGTGGGAAAATCCTTGATCTCTAGGGTTCCAACCCGATCCAGTATCTCAGGTCGGAGACCTCCTTCAAACTGAGTGCACCTCCACTCCTCATCAGCCACCATCTGAAGGTATCTTAAGTACTTATCTAATTCTTCAAATTTGGCCACATACTGACCCACCGTCATACTCCCTTGTTTAAGTTGTAAAAATTCCGCTTCCTTTTGCCTTCTGACTGTAGCAGGAAAATACTTATCTAGGAATAGGGTCTGAAAGATGCCCCAGGTAACCGGAGTCCCCGTCACAGTAGTCCTAACACTAGCGGTCCTCCACCAATCCTCGGCTTCACCCCTCAGCATGTAAATGGAAAAGTCGACCTTAGAATCATTCGTACACTTCATCACATCGAATATCCTGTTGAGATCCCTCAGCCAGTTGGATGCCACATCTGGATCATAGACTCCATTGAATTGAGGAGGGTTGTGCTTCCGAAATTCCACCAGTCCATGAGCAAACGGATCCACCACAGGAGCATGGGGTGTTCCCGTTGTTCTTTGGGCCAATTCTTGGAGTAATGCCGCATTAGCAGGCGCCTGCTCTCGAGCTGCCTCAGACTGAATTCGGTTAGCGTTCATTTGCTCTCCCATCATGTGTGTGAATGCTTGAAGAGCTGCTGCCACTGGGTCAGGTGGTGGATTCTGAGAAGAGTGATTGGTTCTAGGGCGACCCCTCCTGCCACTTGCCATAATTATCTACACATCATTAAGTAAACATCGAGGTGATCAGTCTCTCAATTCACAAAACAATGAATAAATCAGAATAACAAGTCACAAGAAAATCCTACTACCACAGTCCAATTGGATTGAACTGCTCTGATACCAAAATGTAACGCCCTAATTTCTAAATTCAAGATTTAGTCCGTTGGAAACTAAATCCTGAAAATTCGAAACCAAACGCACAATTCCGCATATCAGAAAACACAAATCTGATAAGTATAACCAACGAAAACTTATACAAATTGTGAAAACTTAACTTTATATACATAATCAAACTCTATAAAATATATACATCTGGCCCGAAGGCTACAAACTGAACAGCTCTAATGAAAATTCAAGTGTTACATAACTTTATATGCAATCCAAAAAGTAAAAACATATAGACACAACAACTCTTGCTCTAATCTCACTGATTTCCACCAAGAGGTACCTGCACACCTAGATTATATCCACAAAACGCGTGGTGAGACTAATGTCTCAGTGAAGTATAACTATGCATATGCAAGAAAGATGCAAAGCAATTTACTAATCAACATGCTATTATAATCAATATGTACCAAAAACTAATACATCTCACTGAGAATATCATAATTGAATAAGGTCAAAACACTAAAGATGCAACTCACTGCTGTGCCCAGCAGGCATGAACTTATTACTGAAACTGGAGTTAGAACTGAGCTCTGACTACGAGAAACGTCTTTCCCGGGGACGTATCCCACCCATTACTGGACCGAAGTCAATTTTCACTTAATCAATCAATTTTCCTTAACTCACAGCACAAGGCCGACTTATATAACTCAAGGTCGAAACCGGTATTCATGAATTGATAACCAAAACTAGAATTTCAAACATTTCGAAAGTTTCGTAACTTTCGTAAGTTTCGTAAATTTCGTACCTTAGAAATTCAAGGGATTTACAATCAATTCTTAGCATAAATTACTCAATTCTAACATAAACTTCATAAATCCAATCAAATTAACTATATAGAAAGGGAATCGAAGGGGTAGGGTTCAATAATTGAGCATTTCGTCAATTTCGTAATCTCGCTACTTTCGTAAATCTCGCTACCCTAAGGTTTTCAATAAAAATACTAACTAAACTACTCAATTTCATGCATACATTACTAATCTAACCACAATAATCATATAGAAGAGGAATTAAAGAGCAGGGTTCATACATTGGGGAGAAATCAAAATCAAAGGGGAAAGTGGGTGTGTGAGTTATACTCACCCAAATCTTGAAAATCAAAGGTAGAATGAAGGATTGAAGTGATCCCCTTGATGATTCTAGCTTCAATTTCCTTCCTAAGCTCCCAATTCAAGTTTTCTCTCTCTAAACCCACTCTCTCTAGGTCGTGAGAAGGAAGAAGAAGAAATGATAATTCTGATTTTTTTGCATGTCCCGGTTTATATATTTAAGTGACGGTAATCGATTACAAGCCTATTGTAATCGATTACCAGCGGTAAAATAACACTAAAAACCCTTTGGGTAATCGATTACTACCAACCCGGATTTCCTGGTAATCGATTACAACACCTTGTAATCGATTACCAAAAACTACGCTCTCGGGTAATCGATTACAACCTGTGAGTAATCGATTACCAAAAACTGAGCTCTCGGGTAATCGATTACATAATCGACTACTGAAAACTCAGCTCTCTGGTAATCGATTACAACCTGTGAGTAATCGATTACCTAAAAACCAACTCTCGGGTAATCGATTACAAACCCTCTGTAATCGATTACCAGCAACCCAAAAATCCTCATTTTAACCTGAATGAAGTCCTAAACTTAGTTTTTATAATTAAGTTTTTACCTTAATTTCCTCAACTTACCTTCCCTTAATTACTAATGCATAATTCTCTTATCTCCAGCCTAATGAGTTATTAAAGCTTCTAATTTGCGGGATGTTACATCTAGTTACAAGGTAAAATTAGTTTAGGATGCTATACACTAGCAGTGAAGGAGAGAAAGGGTTTGGGATACTATGAACGAGCGGTGAAGAAGAGAAGGATTCTGTCAAGTTTTATTTTTTTTAGATTTATTGAATTTTAATTTCATTGATATAATCTGAACTGTTAATTTTAATTTAGTTTTTATCGAAAGGCTGTAATTAGTTGTTCTCATTTCTCACAATAATCAAGTGTTCTCACTTGGTATACTCCCTATATATATATATACACACACACTAAAGACAATAAAAATATCATTTCCCCACCTAGAGAAGGTTATAAAGGTCATTTTTTTCTCATAAAATTTCTATAATTAGCAATTTATCTTTGTCTTTTAACCTTTATCTTTTAAATTTTTGACATTGTTAATTATTGATTAATTATAGTAATTATGTTAATGAGATCACTAACCTAACTAAAAGGCATACTTTAAGGATTATAACTTCTCTTATTTAATTTTATATACCAAGTCTTACATCTAAGTAACGATATCTAAAATTTATTAAATTAATTTTAATTCACTCCTATTCTCTAAGGACTTACATAATATATAGTTTTAAAAGTATAAGAAATCATTTTTTTTTGTGTTATAACAACTTATTTTAAGTCACCAGAAAAAAAAACTTATTTTAAATGATATTTTAAAAATATTTCGTATATTAAATTTATGACTTCACTTTAAATTGTATTTAAAAAACATATTTTGTATCTTAGATTTAATTTATAATTTCACTTACTTTAAGATGATAAATTCTTAAAAAGATGCACTAGAATGTTAATTGACATTTACTACCTCCGGACTTGAATATAAGCAAAAGTAACTAAATTCACACTTATTAAGAAAATTGGTTAAACTCATTAAATTTTCTTGGTTTCATGTAAAAAGTACTTGTATTGCCTAAATTACCCTACATTCAATTTAATTGAAAATTGTTTAAAGTGGACATACTTTCTTTCTATTGGCACATGATTCATTAAGTAGAGTGGTTGGAAAGTAAAGTGAAAGGACATTTTGGGTTTGTCTCATTAAATAGGGTAAAAGTAGTTAAGATTTGCTTATATTTTAGTCCACAAAATGTGAGACTTTTTTGCTTATGTTCAAGTCGGGAGGTAGTACATTTTAAATTTATATTGACGAAATTAATGATTAATTATAGTAACTATGGGATTGAGAATATCACTCTCCCATATTAAATGAAAAAGTTAATGATTAGAATTGAGACTTCCCCTATTCCTACCCAAAACATACAAACAATTGTGTTCCTAGTCCCTATTTTTACCTTAAAGAAAGGGCTTTTATCTAACACAGTCGTGTGATCAAATGAGTTAGCACGTGTCGAATATAGAAAACACCACGTTAAGACTGATAAGGACTAATGAATACGTGTAATTTAAACATTGAAAATTGTAACGTCCTAATTTTTTACTTCAAAAATAATTTATGTTGGAAGCACTATTTCTACAATCGTGAAATTAATTCACGCATTATTGATATCCACATATAATACATTACTAGTGCATAGGTAATCCAAAGTTACTTTAACCGGATCCAATGAGTCAATACAAATATATTATATTAGTGCGTATACTCGTGCGTAACGCACAGGAGAGTGTGTATGTGACATTTTTATAGTAGGCGTTATAATAGTTTAGTGATTGAACATTAATTATTGTAATTGTGGAAGAACATGCAATGTCAAACATAAAATTGAATTTTAATAAAGGTGGTAAAATTGTTGAAGGAGAAATGTTCAGTGAAGGCTAAGCTACTCATAGACCCTATTAAACAATATGAAGATATTGTAAGTTAGAGTTATAATTTGACTTGAAAATATAATGCAATATGTTTTTTTTTGGTAACAATGCATTTAATGCAATATGTTTTTAAAAGTTATAAATTAAAAAGTCAATATTATTTATATTTTTTTAGAAACAATATTTATTTTAGCAGCTAAATTTATTGAATAGAACTATTTATAGTTTTTAAAAAGTTGTGTGTTGAGAAGTTAGGAAATCACACAGAGAAGTATTGTATTATAATATTATTTTCTCAAAAGAGAAATTGTAAAAAAAATGATTTATGTGAGGAATGTGCAAGTTTTAAGTATTTTATTTTTTGGAAAAATAATTTATATATTGTTTCAAGTTAGTTCCAGATAATAATATGTCATTGCAATAACATTTAGAAGTGTGTAATAATAAAATGTGGTTGCAATCTTATTTAGAAGTGTTGTTGTTTACAAACAATTTATAGGGAAAATATGTATAGTTTTGGTCAACTTTAGTGCCCGTCCCTGTACTTTAAATCATGTGTTTTTGTCCCTAAACTTTCTAAACCCCCAAACCGTATTCCCTGCCTGTCAGTGAAATCTGTTAACCAGATGAGTTGACTAACAAAAGTTACATGTCAGCCTCAATATAGTGAGTCATAAATAATTGACTGATTATCTAATTAACTTTATTAATTTTTAATTATTAAAATAATTCTAATTGCTAAATTAGGGTTTTCACTTGAGCAATTTTACCCGATAAAAAATCTAATTTCATAATTATGATTATTTTTAATAATTAAAAAATTAATAAAAAAAGATTTATTAGATGAGTCAACTATTTGAGGCCCACTATTAAGGCTAACATGTAACTTTTGTTACCCGACTCATCATGTTAACATATCTCACTAACGGTTAGAGACTGTGGTTTAGGGGTTTAGAAAGTTCAGGGACAAAAAATAAAGGATTTAAAGTATAAGAACGGAGACCAAAGTTGACCGAAACTATAGGGACTAAAAACATTTTTCTCTAATTTATAAATGAAACAATTACATGACTACAGTCAGCAATGTAAGATATCTATGAAAGAGAAATGATAAAATAATTGATTAGGTATATATACGTGATAATGCAATAGGGACACATGATCAGAAGGTTCGGTAGGAATAACGGTATATTTCCAAAGTTTTTTCTTACAATCAATGTAAGTGCAGTTTTAAATGGTGAATATGTATTGAAAAGGAATAGTTTGTACTTTTGCACCATATCATGAATGTAATTTAAAATGCATGAACGGAAACTATTAAGTGAAATTTTTTCCCGTATTTGTATAGGTGAAAAAAACATCTCATGAAAAGTGAGCAAATCAGTTGAAGTAGTTTTGTGATTTAATAATATTTTTTTAAAAAATTTAAATTAACAAAATGATTTATGAAAAGAAGGAGGAAGTGGAAATTTGAAGTCTTTTATTATTTTGGAAATTAATTTATTGTTGCACGTTCCAAATAATAAGATGTCATTTCAATATCATTTAGAAGTGTATGGAGTTGTACAAAATAATTTAGAAGTCAAACAATGACATGAGAAGGAAATTGTAGGGAAACAACTAATTTGCAAAGTTAAAATTATTTTCAAACAATGCAGATGCAATTTTAAATGAATAAAATCAACTATGAAAAGGGAACTGAACACATATCAATCAATAATACAATTTAAAAAACATGTATCATTTAACAACACAAAAGAATAAGATGGTAAATATAAAAAGTTGTGGTTGGACGATGTCATACATGTGGAGAAGAGTGTTAGTGTATGCACTAAAGACCTATATGTTTTATTTTGAACATCCATCACTTGTATCATATTATTATTTTATAAAGGCAATTCATTTATTAATTCTTTTAGAATATAATTATTGTTCTTAGAATAGTAAGCTTAAACTACATAAGAAATCAAGTAGATGACTTGATCGTGAGATCTTATGAAGAACTATTCTTAAAATAGTCTCTGGTCAAGTATCATCTTAGGACAAAGATGCATTTAGACTAGTATGTGAGTTTATTGATGATCACATCTCACGGATCATGGATATGAGATATCATGCACTCACATAGGAACACATTAAGAGTAATGGTGTACTGGACAGACCCACCTTAAGAACGTTGCATAGATTGTTACATAAGTGTCATGAGCGTTTCTTAAATTGATAAATATTGTATGAAGTCCTTTGACCTGAAATCACCACGATTCCTACATAAGGATTTATATGTTTTAAATATCATCAAACGTTACATGTAACAAGGTGATCATAAAGTTGGTATTTGGACACATAATAAATTATGTGGAGGAATGTGAGTGACCTAGATGAGATTTGTCCCTCCTATGTAATAGGAGTTATATCTGTAGGCCTCTTGATAAAGTGAGACTGCAAAATGCATGGCCATGCTTAAGAAGATAAACATGAGATGTTTATTTTTGTACAGTCTACTTGGAGATCAAGAAAACATAAATTGAACTATAAAGGTTGACACATTCCATGCCCTTGTGTTCAATTAGATATTTGGACAAAGGGACAAATCATATAAATTATTATCATAAAATAGGATTCGTCAAATTTGTTGATAATCTCAATATTTGGATAGTAGTGATGTATTGCTAGATACCGCTTACTATTTATGATATTAAATATAAACGAGTTTTATTTTAATATCATAACCAAATATTAAAAGCCTATTGGGTCACACGCATACAACAAGCCACTAGGAAAAGATAATAATTCTAATTTGATTAGAATTATAACCTAATGGGCCAGACCCATATGTGTTAGGGATAAGTGAGTGAGGGGGTAAAACCCTAGCCACCACTCTATAAATAGAGCATGAGATGCATTACCCTAGACACATGAGTAATCACTCTTACTCTCTAAACACTACTAGCAGAGTTGAGGAGGGTTTCCTAGTTCGGCTGTTGGCGTGGACACCTCTAGAGACGTGGCTGCTATTGCCTCGTTCGTAATCCTAATAAGGTATGTCATTATGTTTTATGCCTTCTTGATTCGTGTTTTCGCATTAACGATCATAACAAGGGAGAGAATCCATTTATTCCGCTGCACCCTGACCACATGCTTGATTCCGTTCAATTGGTATCAGAGCGTTGGTTTGCGATAAACACGTTTTAGGCTTTTAATCGCTTTGAATATTGTGATATTCTGTTTTCCTATTTAAAACGCAAATTGTTTGCTGAACTTTTTTATCTGCGCTTCATCTGCGTTGGGCGCAGGTGAAGCGCAACATAGAGGTTTTTGGTTCTAGAACCTGCGCTTCACTCACGCAAAGCGCAAGTGAAGCGCAAGTGAAGCGCGAGTGGAGTGCAAGTGGAGCGCAACTTCCAGAATTTAAAACTGGAACCTGCGCTTCACCCACGTTGGGCACAGGTGAAGCGCATCTGCGCATTTCAGGTTATCAAGAATCATTTCCCTATGTTGTTTGAGTAATGGTAAGATTTCATATCTCTCACTTAGTAAATTTTGGGGGCAAAATTTCTTTAAGGGGGGTAGAATGTAACATCCCAACTTTTGATAAGTTAATTGTGAGATTTATAGGTTTTAATGTGGTTTGAATCTTAGGAACTAAGTATAAGGGGTAGGGATGGGTAAGGTTAGGTCAAGTAACTCATTTTGAGCTAAACCCTTGAGTTTGAGCCACTGGTAATCGATTACAGAGAGCTGGTAATCGATTACCAGAGAGTTTGGAATATGGTAATCGATTACAGGAGCTATGTAATCGATTACCAGAAGGTCTGGCCCCGTGTAATCGATTACATAACCCTTGTAATCGATTACCAGCAGCCTGGAAACTCAGTAATCGATTACAAAAGATGGTAATCGATTACCAGGTTCCCAGAATGGGTTCTTAGGCTAATTTTGCCTTCAGTAATCGATTACCAGGGTTTGGTAATCGATTACTGAGCGAAAATATAAATACCCAGGACGCGAAATTCATCAGAATTTTGGGGGAAACTCAGTTTTAGAGAGAGAAAGTGTGAGTCTAGAGAGAGAAAGTGCCAGAACGAGGTAGGAACGCCGGAACGGAGCTAGGAATCTCAATCCTTCCATCTAATTACTTGAATTGCTACATTTGGTGAGTAAATTCTCACTTGAATTGTTAGAATTAGGAATTGGTCTCCATAACCCTTGAACCCACTTCTCTCTCTCCCATTCTCTAATTATACTTGATTATTGGTGTTGATTGTGTTTGTGTTTGATAATTGATTACTGGGGAACGATTTTAATCGGTTAGAACGGATCGATTCTTGATTATCGTTAGTTTCGAAACTTTCGAAACTCTCGAAAAGTCGAAACGTTCCGTTTTCTCCAATTAATCTTGTTCCGAAAGATAGACTAATGATTGAGAACTTATTTCGAAATTAGGAATTGATGAATATGTAGACTTGGTGACAATTGAGTGTCGAATTGCGTTCGTTTCGAAAGGTTCGAATTATCGAAAGTGTCGAAACTGACGAAATTCGTGATATTTATCAATTCTTGATTGTCGAATTAGTTATTCAATTTAGTTCTGAACGATTACTGGACTTCGGTCAAATACTGTAGGGTGGGATTCGTCCCCTGGGGAGATATCCCCTATAGTCTGAGCTCAGGTCTAACTCTAGACTGTGATTGTACATGGCCTATTGGCAAGCATTTTAAGCATATCATTGCATAAGTTAAATGGAGACTAATATAGAAATTTAAAGCCTGAATTGTCATGAGATATATGTTTTGCATACATGCATGAGATTTGCTCACTGAGATTGTATCTCACCACAAGTTATGTGGATTTTGTTTAGATGTTCAGGTTCCTCCTCCTCATTGTAATGAGCCTCGGAGATGATTTTGGAAAGCTGAAGACTTAATATTTTGTTGTATATAGTTAGTGGATGACTTTTGTATATGCTCTTGTAGTAGTTAGATTGCCTTGTATTTCGTAATTATGCCCTAAACTTGTAGTAACCTTTTGGACTAGAATTGTAAAATGGACTGTATGACTTTTCTCTGTTGGGTAGTTAACTTGATGTAGTTAAAAGACTTTAATATTCTCTATGGTTTGATGTAAATTATCCTTTTATGTTGGGATTGCGATAATTTATAGAACAGGTCGATATTTAAAGTATAATATTCTAAATTCTGAGTTACGAATTTGGTTTCCAACGGACTAAATTCCTGCTTGAGAATTTAGGGTGTTACATTTTGGTATCAGAGTAGTTCAATCCAATTGGACTGTGAGGTTAGGATTTTCTGTGGTTTGTTAATAATTTTATATGTATTATTTTTTGAATGGAGAGACTGATCACCTCGATATTTTCTTTATGATATGTAGAGAATTATGGCAGGCAACAGGAAGGGTAGGTCGAGGGTATATCGTTCTTCTCCACCTTCTTCATCTTCCCCTGAAACGAACCCAGATCCGATGGTGGCAGCTCTCCAGGCACTCACTCAGATGATGGGAAATCAAGCAGCTACCAACACGGCAATCTTGCAAGAGTTGGCTAGGCAACGACCGGAGCAACCACCACCCACCTTGGACGTATTCTCGGTTGGATTGTCGGAGTTCAGGAAACACAATCCTCCACAATTCAATGGAGAGTATGATCCCGACGTGGCGGCAAGGTGGCTCAAGGACCTGAATAGAATTTTTGAGGCCATGAAGTGTGTTGATGAAGTCAAGGTGAGCTTGGCAGTGTATATGATGAGAGAAGAGGCTGAGGATTGGTGGAGGACGGCTAGACTGCAAACGGCGGGGGCGGAGGCTCCTTTAACTTGGGAGGCTTTTCAAAATCTGTTTTTGGAGAAGTACTTCCCGGCGACCATCAAGAGGCAGAAAGAAGCGGAGTTTTTACAACTTCAACAAGGGGAGATGTCAGTTGGGCAGTATGTATCAAGATTCGAAGAATTGTCAAAATTCTCTCGGTACCTCCAGGCGGTAAATGACGAGGAGTGGAGGTGCACCCAGTTTGAAGGGGGCTTGAGGCCGGAAATAATCGATCGAGTAGCGGCCCTGGAAATCAGAAATTTTTCTACCTTGGTGAGTAAATGCTACATTGTTGAAAAGAATTGCAAGGGAGTAACATCTTCTGTGGCACCACAAGATAACAAGGGGAAGAGGAAAGTGGAACTTGGGAATTCAATCAGGAGCTTCAAACCTAAGTGGCAAGGAAAACAACCTGTAGTTGTACAACCTCCACAACACAAAGATACTAAAGTATGTTCAAGATGTGGGAAGGAGCATGGGGGAGAGTGTTTAGTGGGAAGGAAAGTATGTTATTTTTGCAAGCAACCCGGTCACTATCAAAGGGACTGCCCCAAGATCAAAGGACCCCAGAAACCTCAATCAACTGGAAGGGTTTTTACCCTCAGTGGTCAAGTGGCAGCTTCCTCAGATAATTTGTTAAAAGGTAATTGCACCTTAGGAGAGGAGACTTTAATTATATTGTATGATTCAGGAGCATCTCATTCTTTTGTGTCTTTTGAATGTGTAAATAATCTGAACTTGTCTACCATTTCCTTGCCTTATATTCTAAATGTTGTTACCCCCAGCTAAAGAAACAATATCAACTTCTCTTGTGTGTATGGACTGTCCTTTGATCATACAGGATAGAACTTTTGTTGTTGATTTGATTTGCTTGCCTTTGATTGGTATTGATATTATTCTGGGAATGAACTGGTTATCTTCCAATCAGGTGTTGCTAGATTGTTTTAATAGAAAGGTTGTTTTCCCTGATTTTTCTGTTCCTTCTAAAGAAAGGTTGTCCATTCTATTGTCTAGTGTTTCGCAAGTTTCCCAGTGTATCAATGACGGGGGTGAATGTTTTCTGTTGTTACTTTCCTCAATTCTAGAAACAAAATTTGATTTGAGTAGTGTGGCTACGGTTCGGGAGTTCCAAGATGTTTTTCCTAATGAAATTCTTACCTTACCACCTGAGCGAGAAATAGAGTTCACCATAGATTTGATACCCGGTTCAGGACCCATTTCTAAGGCACCCTATAGGATGTCCCCCTTAGAACTTAGTGAATTCAAGAGGCAATTGGAAGAGTTGTTAGAAAAGGGGTTTATTAGGCCTAGTGTCTCTCCGTGGGGGGCTCCAGTGTTGTTAGTGAAGAAAAAGGATGGGAGCATGAGGTTATGTGTGGATTTTAGGCAATTGAATAAAATAACAATTAAGAATAGGTATCCATTGCCTAGAATAGATGACCTCCTAGATCAACTTAGAGGTGTTTCTGTGTTTTCCAAATAGATTTGAAATCAGGATATCATCAAATCAGGATAAGGAAGGAAGATATTCATAAAACTGCTTTTCGAACTAGATATGGACACTACGAGTACTTAGTAATGCCATTTGGTGTTACTAATGCTCCGGCAGTGTTCATGGATTACATGAATCGAATCTTCCGACCTTTTCTAGATAAATTTGTGGTTGTATTCATTGATGATATTTTGATTTACTCTTCTAGTATGGAAGATCATGAGAAACACTTGAGGTTGGTGTTGGAAGTTTTAAGGGAAAGGAAATTGTTTGCCAATCCGAACAAATGTGAGTTTTGGCTAAACAAAGTCCATTTCTTAGGTCATGTAATTTCAGGAGAAGGGGTCTCAGTTGACCCTAACAAGGTAGAGTCTGTTCTTGAGTGGGAAAGGCCTAGAACTGTTACAGAAATTAGAAGCTTTCTAGGATTAGTTGGCTATTACAGGAGGTTCATTAAGGGTTTTCTCCCGTTTGGCATTGCCTCTCACCAAGCTAACCAGAAAAGGTCAAGCCTTTGTGTGGGATAGTGATTGTGAGCATAGTTTTCTGGAACTAAAACATAGATTGACCAGTGCCCCGGTGTTAGCATTACCTGATGTGTCTAGAACCTTTGAGGTATTTTGTGATGCCTCTGGGAAGGGGTTAGGAGGTGTTCTAATGCAGGATAGAAAGGTTGTAGCTTATGCATCTAGGCAGTTGAGGCCTCATGAGGAGAATTATCCTACCCATGACTTAGAATTAGCTGCTATGGTTTTTGCCTTGAAAATTTGGAGGCATTACTTGTTTGGTGTAAGGTTTGAGGTCTTTAGTGATCATAAGAGCTTGAAGTATCTTTTTGATCAAAAGAACTCAACATGAGGCAAAGGAGATGGATGGAGTTTTTGAAAGATTTTGACTTTGAGCTGAAATACCACCCAGGTAAGGCCAATGTAGTGGCTGATGCTCTTAGCAGGAAATCCCTTCATGTGTCATCATTGATGATACAAGAGATGAATCTCCTAGAGAAGTTTAGAGATTTGAACTTAAGTGTGGAGTTTGGGGTAGGTAGTATTCAGATGTACAGGTTAGAAATTTCCAGTGAGTTTCAAACCTTGATTAAGGAGGCTTAGGATTTGGATCCTGATCTTCAGAGTAAGATGGGGCAGGTAGGATTTTCCAGGTCAGGTGAGGGATTAATTCTTTTTCAGGGAAGAATTTGTATCCCTAAGGGAAGTAGAGTCAAACAGCAGGTATTAGAGGAAGTTCATAAGGGTAAGATGTCTATACATCCTGGTTCTACCAAGATGTATCAGGATTTGAGGAAAAGGTTTTGGTGGGTGGGTATGAAGAGAGAAATAGCTGAGTTTGTGTCTAAGTGCCTAACTTGTCAACAAGTAAAGGTGGAACATCAGAAACCATCTGGAGTTCTATTACCCTTAGAGATTCCTGAGTGGAAGTGGGAGAGCATAGCTATGGACTTTGTGGTGGGTTTACCTCGAGTCCAATCAGGGTTTGATACCATATGGGTCATAGTCGACCGTTTAACCAAGTCAGCCATTTCCTTCCAGTTAAGAATACCTTCTCCCTGAATAAGTTAGCTGAGTTGTATGTCAGAGAGATTGTCAGGTTACATGGCATTCCTTCTAACATCATTTCTGATAGGGACCCCAGGTTTACTTCAAGGTTCTGGAACGCACTACACCAGTCATTCGGGACTAAACTTAGGTTTAGCACCGCTTAACATCCTCAGGCTGATGGTCAGTCTGAGAGAACCATCCAAACCTTAGAAGATATGTTAAGAGCCTGTTCACTAGAAGAGTCGGGCAGTTGGGATAAGTACCTACCACTAGTAGAGTTTGCCTACAATAACAGCTTTCATAGTAGCATAGGCATGGCTCCATATGAAGCCTTGTATGGTAGGAAGTGTAGGTCCCCTGTTTGTTGGCATGAAGTGGGTGAGAAAGCCCTGTTGGGCCCAGATTTGGTTCAGGAAACTTCTGATAAGATTAGGATGATTAGGGAAAAGCTTGTAACTGCCCAGAGCCGTCAGAAAAGTTATGCTGATAAAAGGAGAAAGGAACTAGAATTTGAGGAAGGAGAACATGTATTTCTTAGAGTAACTCCTGTCATTGGTCTAGGGAAGTCTGTGAAATCCAGGAAACTGAGTCCTCGATACATTGGTCCCTTTCAAATCTTGCAAAGAATTGGTCCTCTTGCATACAAATTGGCTCTTCCACCATATCTTTCCAAGATCCATAATTTTTTCATGTATCTAAGCTAAGAAAATATGTGTTTGATCCTTCTCATGTCTTGTCTTCTGAACCAATACAATTAAAGGACAACCTCACACTACCTGCAAAACCTATACAGATTGTTGACAGAAGTGCCAAGACTCTGAGGAATAGAAATATTCCTTTGGTTAAGGTAGTTTGGGAAGGTTTATCTTTGGATGAAGCTACTTGGGAGAAGGAAGAGGTTATCAAGAATCATTTCCCTATGTTGTTTGAGTAATGGTAAGATTTTATATCTCTCACTTAGTAAATTTTGGGGGCAAAATTTCTTTAAGGGGGGTAGAATGTAACATCCACACTTTTGATAAGTTAATTGTGAGATTTATAGGTTTTAATGTGGTTTGAATCTTAGGAACTAAGTATAAGGGGTAGGGATGGGTAAGGTTAGGTCAAGTAACTCATTTTGAGCTAAACCCTTGAGTTTGGGCCACTGGTAATCGATTACAGAGAGCTGGTAATCGATTACAGAGAGCTGGTAATCGATTACCAGAGAGTTTGGAATATGGTAATCGATTACAGGAGCTATGTAATCGATTACCAGAAGGTCTGGCCCCGTGTAATCGATTACATAACCCTTGTAATCGATTACCAGCAGCCTGGAAACTCAGTAATCGATTACAAAAGATGGTAATCGATTACCAGGTTCCCAGAATGGGTTCTTAGGCTAATTTTGCCTTCAGTAATCGATTACCAGGGTTTGGTAATCGATTACTGAGCGAAAATATAAATACCCAGGACGCGAAATTCATCAGAATTTTGGGGGAAACTCAGTTTTAGAGAGAGAAAGTGTGAGTCTAGAGAGAGAAAGTGCCAGAACGAGGTAGGAACGCCGGAACGGAGCTAGGAATCTCAATCCTTCCATCTAATTACTTGAATTGCTACATTTGGTGAGTAAATTCTCACTTGAATTGTTAGAATTAGGAATTGGTCTCCATAACCCTTGAACCCACTTCTCTCTCTCCCATTCTCTGATTATACTTGATTATTGGTGTTGATTGTGTTTGTGTTTGATAATTGATTACTGGGGAACGATTTTAATCGGTTAGAACGGATCGATTCTTGATTATCGTTAGTTTCGAAACTTTTGAAACTCTCGAAAGTTTCGAAACTCTCGAAAAGTCGAAACGTTCCGTTTTCTCCAATTAATCTTGTTCCGAAAGATAGACTAATGATTGAGAACTTATTTCGAAATTAGGAATTGATGAATATGTAGACTTGGTGACAATTGAGTGTCGAATTGCGTTCGTTTCGAAAGGTTCGAATTATCGAAAGTGTCGAAACTGACGAAATTCGTGATATTTATCAATTCTTGATTGTCGAATTAGTTATTCAATTTAGTTCTGAACGATTACTGGACTTCGGTCAAATACTGTAGGGTGGGATTCGTCCCCTGGGGAGATATCCCCTGTAGTCTGAGCTCAGGTCTAACTCTAGACTGTGATTGTACATGGCCTATTGGCAAGCATTTTAAGCATATCATTGCATAAGTTAAATGGAGACTAATATAGAAATTTAAAGCCTGAATTGTCATGAGATATATGTTTTGCATACATGCATGAGATTTGCTCACTGAGATTGTATCTCACCACAAGTTATGTGGATTTTGTTTAGATGTTCAGGTTCCTCCTCCTCATTGTAATGAGCCTCGGAGATGATTTTGGAAAGCTGAAGACTTAATATTTTGTTGTATATAGTTAGTGGATGACTTTTGTATATGCTCTTGTAGTAGTTAGATTGCCTTGTATTTCGTAATTATGCCCTAAACTTGTAGTAACCTTTTGGACTAGAATTGTAAAATGGACTGTATGACTTTTCTCTGTTGGGTAGTTAACTTGATGTAGTTAAAAGACTTTAATATTCTCTATGGTTTGATGTAAATTATCCTTTTATGTTGGGATTGCGATAATTTATAGAACAGGTCGATATTTAAAGTATAATATTCTAAATTCTGAGTTACGAATTTGGTTTCCAACGGACTAAATTCCTGCTTGAGAATTTAGGGTGTTACATTTTGACTTAACTAGATATATTCAATAGGATTGAAAAACCTAGAGGCACTAAGTTAGGCAATAATTCATAAGATGAATTAGAATAAGAGGTATTCACCTAACTATCCAAGAGTTGTATGAGATACAATTGGAAAGCGTGTTCCTACCTAAATAATCTTTTCTTAAGCAATCAGCCAAAGCTGACATAAATTAGGTGAAATATGGATTTTGGCCCACTAGAAAATCTAGTGATAGGATTTTCTGATTCTTTATATTGAGGGTACTTATTTTTTAATCAAAATAGTGAGACACATATTTGATTAAAGACCTTGTTGAATATGTTTGTTATATGATGCTTATGTGCACAATTTTCTGTTATTAGATAACCATGGCAATGAACACAACAAGTAACCTTTCACTGAGATCTGTCCTTGAGAAGGACAAACTATCTGGAACTAACTTTCTAGACTGGTACAGAAACCTAAGGATTTTCCTTAGGCATGAAAAGAAGTTGTATGTCCTGGAAGGGCCCGTTCTTGAAACACCTGCTGCAACTGCTTCGAAAGCTGACAAGGATGCTTTTAAGAAGCATCTGGATGATGCTCTCGATGTAGGATGCCTTATGCTTGCTACCATGAATGCTGAACTCCAAAAACAGCATGAGAACATGGATGCGTACGATATGATCGTACACTTAAAGAGACTGTGTCAAGTACAAGCTAGGCATGAACGATTTGAAGTCTCAAAGGCACTTTATCAATGTAGAATGGCAGAAGGAAGTCCTGTTGGTGCTCATGTACTCAAGATGATTGGGTACATTGAAAACCTAGAAAGACTTGGATTCCCATTAGGCCAAGAGTTGGTGTAACATCCCGCAAATTAGAAGCTTTAATAACTCATTAGGCTGGAGATAAGAGAATTATGCATTAGTAATTAAGGGAAGGTAAGTTGAGGAATTAAGGTAAAAACTTAATTATAAAAACTAAGTTTAGGACTTCATTCAGGTTAAAATGTGGATTTTTGGGTTGCTGGTAATCAATTACAGAGGGTTTGTAATCGATTACCCGAGAACTAGTTTTTAGGTAATCGATTACTCACAGGTTGTAATCGATTACCTGAGAGCTGAGTTTTCAGTAATCGATTATGTAATCGATGATTACCCGAGAGCTGGTTTTTAGGTAATCGATTACTCACAGGTTGTAATCGATTACCAGAGAGCGTAGTTTTTGGTAATCGATTACAAGGTGTTGTAATCGATTACCAGGAAATCTGGGTTGGTAGTAATTAATTACAAAGAGTTGTAATCGATTACCCAAAGGGTTTTTAGTGTTATTTTGCCGCTGGTAATCAATTACAATATGCTTATAATCGATTACCGTCACTAAAATATATAAACCGGGACATGCAAAAAAATCAGAAATTTCATTTCTTCTTCTTCCTTCTCACGACCTAGAGAGAGAGTGGGTTTAGAGAGAGATAACTTGAATTGGGAGCTTAGGAAGGAAATTGAAGCTAGAATCATGAAATGGATCACTTCAATCCTTCAATCTACCTTTGATTTTCAAGATTTGGGTGAGTATAATTCACACACCCACTTTTCCTTTGATTTTGATTTCTCCCCAATGTATGAACCCTACTCTTTAATTCCTCTTCTATATGATCATTGTGGTTAGATTAGTAATGTATGCATAAAATTGAGTAGTTTGGTTAGTATTTTCATTGAAAACCTTAGGGTAGCGAGATTTACGAAAGTAGCGAGATTACGAAATTGACGAAATGCTCAATGTATAAAGTAGTTTATTAGTTGCTATTATCACTACCTTTATCGAAATATTAGCTACACTTCATAAATTTCTAGCTTCCCCTAAAAATTAAACTCATAAGATAATCTAATCTCAAAATCCTCCAATTTAAATCCAAACATTTTTTTTTATAACAAATTCTATCCTTGAAAACATTTTAATTCAAATCTAAATAGGACCTTATCTGGGAATCTAAATTCAAAATTAAACAATTATATATATATATATATGTATGTATCCTAATTTAAATTCAACATAGACTAATCCCAATTTTCAAAAAAAATCTAAATTCAACATCAAGCAAAACCTTCTCATTCTTTTAACTCATCTTGTAACTACAACTTGAATCTAAACTGATATAAATCGAAATTAGGTTGATTATTTAATCCAACTCTAACTAAATCCTAACAAAATTTCCAAAATCAAATCCTAATCTTAAAACTCGACTTCAAGAAGATACATTTTTTCCATATCACATAATCTAATGAAATTCTAATCCTCGGTTTAAAATTCAAATTATGCAGATTATTCAAATCCTAATTTAGGTAAATCTTAATCCAAGAAATTCAAATTCAGTCAGGTAAATCAAACATTCCATCCTACTCAAATAAATTACGTCACCAACGTGCAACTACCAACAACCATGAACATCAATATACACTGACATGGATTTAAATAAGAATGTGAGATTAAAGGTCCCAATTCAATCCCTTGAATTATCTTTAAGATTACATTAACCCCATGGTAAATAACTTCACTAAGAGCTAGGGTTACTCCCCCTTCACTAATGGCATTAGGTTCCTCTAACCTCCCATGAGTCCCACACTTCCCCTCTAACCTCTACCTGCCACTAAAGGTGTAAACACAAGTAAACAATGCTCCCTTTCCCTACTAGGGAGTCTACTCAATATATTCCCTCCAAATCTCCTATCTATCACGTGGGTGGCTCTAACCTTGTTGGGGAAATGTCCCAACTCCCTTAACAAGGCATCCTGTTTACGTAACTAACCATGATCCCGGGTACAACGCACCAAGTAGAGGGGTGATCAGTCCCTACACTGAGTACGGGGTACGGTGGAATCATAGTAAGCCACGGGCAACTAACCTAACCACAGTCCAATTGGATTGAACTGCTCTGATACCAAAATGTAACGTCCTAATTTCTTAATTCAAGAATAATGTCCGTTGGAAACACTATTCCCGAATTTCTGAAATTATTTCGCGCCATTTCTGATATCGACAAATAGTTACAAAATACGCCTAAGCAATCCAACGTTTACTTAGGCTTCCACATCATTCGAACATCCTGAATTCGAACACAATTCTAAATCAAAACATGGGGGCGGACCAACACTTGGATATGTTAAGGTCCATAAACTCCTACTGGAAATCCGACAGTTTCCCTTAAAAATTGGACGTTTCCCAATTTCCAGATTCACCTGAAAACCAGCAAAACACCAGTGCAGTTCATAATAGCATAATCACTAATCCAATTCAATAACAATGGGCCTCCATGGCCAAACTATGGACTTTTACATCATACATCAATTAAATAGCCACTACAATCAAATCTCCAATAACATCTCTATATAATTACAAATAATTCTCCACTGAAGACTTCCCTTTGGTTACTGGGAGTTTGTGACCCACCCCAAAAGCTTCCTCTCCATTGAGCATAACCTGGAATAACCTGCATAACTAAAATATATCCCCGAAACGTGGGGTGAGACTACGGTCTCAGCGAGCAAAGCATGCAACAGGCAGTGTGGGGAGGCAGACATATGACATGAAACATATCATTCAACATGTCATGCATAACTATTTCAATTACCACATTACAATCTCACTCAACTATACAAGATGTTTAATGCAAATATGGAAAATAGATATGCTATGCATGACCTGCATTACCCGACACACGGGGTCTTTTCACTATCTGGGGCTAGACTTGAGCTCAGACTACAAGGAACGTCTTCCTTGGGCATAACACCGCCAATTAACTGGGGGCCGAAACCCGTGTTTTAACTGGGGACCGAAGTCCAATTAACTGGGGACCGAAGTCCAATCTTGATTAATTAAGATGAACTGGGGCCGAAGCCGTAACTGGGGTCGAAGCCATTTTTACTGGGGCCGAAGCCAAAACTCATTTTCTCTGGGAGACAAGGCTCAAAAATCGTGTTCCGGTTAATTGGCCAAAGGCCTGGATGCAATGCGCCCACAATACATAGTTCATGAATTTTTTTATATCTAAACATGTTCTCCTTTACAAATCTTAGCATGTGCAATAACATCTATCTACAACAAAACTATCATAAAACATCAAGAATCATCTATAATAATCACCCAACAACATTTCACCCACAAATTCCCAAAATCCCCAATTTCCCCTAACCTAGGGTTTTCACTTACAAGTTCATAAACAATTGAAAACATGAATATTCTCTAATCTAACTATAATACAACATCCATAAGCTAAAAGGAAGGGGAATAGGAGAATAGGAGAATAGGGATCATATTGGAAGCACCCACATGATGAGGTGAAAGTGTGTGAGCTCTACTCACCTCAAATTGAGCAACAATGGAGGAGGAGGAGGATAATGGAGATCCAAGCTAGGAGATGATGGGGAGGCCTCTACCCAATCCTTCTTCTTCTTCTCTCACTTTCTCTCACTCTTTTTTTTTTTCTTGCTAAATCTCTCTCTCACTCTCGCCCGCCGCTTAGCGGCATAACTCCCAGGGTGCGCGCGACCCAGCCAAAGAGGGAGGGAGCTCCTTGATAACTAAAGAGGGAAGGGGGTATTAAAGTTCGGTACCCATTTTTTTCTTTCCTTCACTTGATATACGTATTATATATATATAATATAATATAAATAAATGGTACTTTATTTTATATATATATATATATATATATCTTCTAAAATTAATTTGACTCTATTAAAATTGATATTTAGATACCTTAATTTTATATTATCTTATAATCATTATTAAACCAATTTCCTAACACATTATTATTATAACTATTATTACTACTATTATTATGATTATGATATAGTTTTATGCAATATCCTTAATTTAATCTTCTATAATTCATGAAATTGCACTTTTTCGTATTTATATGATTCTTATTCATTTACACTTAAATTCAAATCTTATAATTAAATATTATCCTAAAATTGGTATTACTTTCCCATCTCTAATTCTTGTAATGTCATTCTTCCTATTTTAAAGTCTGATCTTAAAAGCATATCTCTTTCCTAATGTTGTCCCTATCGATCTTGATATGATTATATTACTATAATAATTAGTATATTTATAACAATTAAGGCTAATTGTAATCTTAATAATATGGTTTATCTTCTAATAATTTTATTATACCATTTTTCTTTACTCTGATTTAATTATTATACTTAATACAATCAAATTTGATTAAAATCTCAATAATATGACATCTCTCATAATATTAGAATATTATATTATTATATCCTAATTACGGTTATATTAATATTTATTATTACTATTATAAAACTTCTATTTTTATAACCAACATTATTGAAATACAGTTATAAGTATTATTTATTTATTTATCTATTTTATTAAAATTCTAGATTTCTAAATTTTTGGGATGTTACATGTGCACCCTAGGAGATCGAACCTTAATTGTATTGTTTGATTCAGGAGCTACTTATTCTTTTATTTCTCATGATTGTGTTAAACAGTTGAATTTCCATGTTGTATCCTTACCTTATGTTCTTAGTGTTGTCACTCCCGCCAAGGAGGCCATTTTTACTTCCCTTGTGTGTATTCAGTGCCCCATTGTGATACAAGGGAAAGCCTTCGAGGTTGACCTAGTTTGTTTGCCGTTAAGGGGTATAGATGTCATTCTTGGCATGAAATGGTTATCTTCAAATCGAGTCATGCTTGATTTTTTTAACAAAAAGGTTGTTTTTCCACTTCTTCCTTCTCCTTCGAGGGAGAAACCATCAATTCTTTTATCCAGTGTCACTGAAGTGTCTGAATGCCTTAGTGATGGGAGTGAGTGTTTTGTTTTATTACTTTCCTCAATTCTAGAGTCCAAGATAGATGTAAGCAGTATAACTACAATTAGGGAGTTTCAAGATGTTTTCCCTAGTAAGGTAACCACCCTACCTCCGAACCGAGAGATAGAGTTTACCATAGACCTAGTGCCAGGTACAGGGCCTATTTCTAAAGCACCATACAGAATGTCCCCACTAGAACTTAGTGAACTTAAGACCCAGCTAGAAGATCTTATGTCTAAAGGGTTCATTAGGCCTAGTGTGTCACCTTGGGGGGCTCTAGTACTCTTAGTGAAGAAGAAGAATGGGAGTATGAGACTGTGTGTAGACTATAGGAAGTTGAACAATGTTACCATTAAGAACAAGTATCCTTTACCCAAAATAGATGACCTTTTAGATCAACTTAGGGGAGCCTCAGTTTTCTCTAAAATAGATTTAAGGTCCGGTTACCATCAGATCAGGATTAAGGGAGAGGATATACCTAAGACAGCCTTCAAGACTAGGTATGGGCATTATGAGTATTTGGTGATGCCATTTGGAGTAACCAATGCTCCTGCTGTATTCATGGACTACATGAATTGGATCTTTAGGCCCTATCTGGATCAGTTTGTCATTGTGTTCATCGATGATATTCTGATCTACTCTCGTAGTTTAGAAGAGCATGAGCGGTACCTTAGAATTGTGTTAGGAGTTATGAGGGAGAAGAAGTTATTTGCAAACCCGGAGAAGTGTGAGTTTTGGAGTGATAGAGTTCAATTTTTAGGACATGTAATTACCAGTGAAGGTGTGTCTGTTGATCCTAGTAAGGTAGAAGCTGTCCTTGAATGGGAAAGACCTAATACCGTTACGGAGATTAGGAGTTTCTTAGGATTGGCCGGCTACTACTGGAGATTCATTAAGGGATTCTCCCAGTTAGCCTTACCTCTCACAAGGTTGACTTGGAAGGGGCAAGCCTTTGTGTGGGATGAGATCTATGAGCGGAGCTTATTGGAGCTCAAGAAAAGGTTAACCACCGCTCCGGTACTGGCGTTACCGGATTTGTCTAAAGCTTTTGAGTTGTATTGTGATGCTTCAGGGAAGGGTTTAGGTTGTGTTCTAATGCAGGATAGGAGAGTAGTGGCTTATGCATCTAGACAGTTGAAACCACATGAGGAGAACTATCCTACTCATGACCTAGAATTAGCAGCAGTGGTCTTTGCCCTCAAGATTTGGAGGCATTACCTATTTGGAGTGAGATTTGAGGTCTTTAGTGATCACAAGAGTTTAAAATATCTCTTTGATCATAAAGAACTCAATATGAGGCAGAGGAGATGGATGGAATTTCTCAAAGATTATGATTTTGAATTGAAGTACCATCCTGGCAAGGCCAATGTGGTGGCTGATGCCCTCAGTAGGAAATCTCTTCATGTGTCTTCCATGATGATTCATGAAATGAATTTGTTGGAAGAGTTCAGAAACCTAAGTCTAGGTGTTACAGTTGGTGAACATAGGGTTATACTTCATAGGCTTGAAATCACCTGTGAGCTGAGAGCTCTAATCAAGGAGACTCAGAGTTTGGACTCAAGCCTTCAAGAGGGAAAAAAATAGTTAGGGTTTTCAGAGTCAGAAGATGGGATAATTCTCTTCCAAGGGAGAGTGTGTGTCCCTAAGGGGGTAGCCTCAGGCAGCAGGTTTTGGAGGAAGCTCATAGGGGTAAGTTTTCTGTACATCCTGGATCTACCAAGATGTATCAGGATCTGAAGAGGATGTTTTGGTGGAATAGTATGAAGAGAGATATAGATGATTATGTGTCTAAGTGCTTAGTATGTCAACAGGTCAAAATAGAACATCAGAAACCATTAGGAACCCTTTTACCATTAGAGATCCCTGTGTGGAAATGGGAGAGTGTAGCTATGGACTTTGTGGTAGGTTTGCCTCGAGTCCAAGCTGGTTCTGATGCCATCTAGGTGATTGTGGACCGACTGACCAAGTCAGCCCACTTTTTACCAATTAAGAATACCTGTTCCCTTAGCAAGTTAGCAAATCTGTATGTTAGGGAGATAGTTAGACTTCATGGTATCCCTTCTAACATGATATCAGATAGGGATCCTAGATTCACTTCCAGGTTCTGGAATGCACTTCACCAGGCTTTCGGAACTAAACTTCGGTTTAGCACTGCTTACCACCCTCAGACTGATGGTCAGTCTGAAAGAACCATCCAAACCTTAGAAGATATGCTCATGGCTTGTGTTTTATAGGGGTCAGGTAGTTGGGATAGATTTCTGCCTCTTATAGAGTTTGCATACAATAACAGTTTTCAAAGCAGTATAGGCATGGCACCCTATGAGGCACTTGAAGTATATGGTTGAATCATAAGAAGGGGGGTTGAATTGTGATTTTTTTAAAATTCTGCAATTTTATCTTCTAATAAAATTTTGCTCAAGATAAGTTCTTTGCTGTTTATTAGAAGATGGATCTCCACAAGTAGAATTGTAAGTATTAATGCTTATTATGCTGAAAATAGGATTCCTTTGGTGGAATCAATTTAGTTGCCACTTACTTAGGTATTATTAGTTTTGAAAACTTTTTGTGCACATGCAGAAGTTAAGAGAGTAATGGAAAGAAGAAAACACAAAGGTTTTTATACTGGTTCACCTCTTCCAACCTGAGGCTACGTCCAGTCCCTACCTTCTGTAGGATTTTCTCACTAACAAATCAGTTAGAACCTTTGGGTACACACTACCACTAGTATTCTTTTTCCACAGCCTCTTCAGGCTTTCTCCAGAATCACCAAACTCACAGAAACAGACCCTGACTTACTACAGGACTTTCTGCAGAAGCACAGGTCCAGAAATCTGCAGAACTTCCTTCTGAAGACACCAAACACACACAGGTTCACACCACAACCTTTACAACCTCTCCAATAACTTTACCTAATGTGCCACAAGAGATCTTACAACAGACCAATCTCTTTGACCTTTCAGAAGCACAAAAACAGCAAGGTAAAGAGCAAATAGCTAACTAGATTATAATCAGAGTAGCAGCAGACTTTCCTAGTGAGCAAAACTCCGCCTCAACAACTTGTATAATCAGATTAGAAAGAATTTGAGGAGAGAGAAAAGGTTCCAGAAGCTGGCAGTGAGACAGCAGATAATATTTTATGCTTCTGGAATGAGAGGTATGTCTCAATGTGAAGAGAGCACCTCCTTTTATAGGTGAGGAGCCTTGTAGCCATTGGAATGAGGTTAAAATGATCCAGCTGTGATGTATTGACAAGTCCCTTTCAGGTACAGCTGCAAAAGCTGACAGGTACAGCTGTCCAGTTGACTGGCCTTCATGCTTCTGCAGAACTTGCTTCTGCAGACAGCAAAACTGGCTCATTTCTTCACCAATGCTTCTGTGAATGTACTGAGGATGATTTCGGGATTATTTGAAGTGTATTTAAACTTGTGTTCCTCAGCTAAATCAGCAGGAGATCATTTTAGACTTTCTGGTTTGCTTTGCTGCTTCTGCAGAATCTAGACTTGCAAATTCCTTCTGCAGAAATGCTTCTGATCAACTGCAGATAATTCTTATGCTTCTGTGACATGTTTCATGTTCTGCAGTTGATATATCTTAAGAGTGAAATTCTGTTTTTGCTTTCTTCTTAGAATTTCCTCTAAAATGAATCTCCCTTCTAAAGCAATTTCATTTGAAGTCTTTGAGATGCTTCTTCTTGCTTCTGGAAACTGTGAGAAGTGCTTGATAGCTTCTGCATGCTTAAATGAGTTGCTTTCAACTTACTCATCTTTATTTCAAGTTTTCCTTCACAGATTTGTCATTCTTTCATCTTATTGCTTCTGTTAACCATTAAGATGAAGCTTCTCATATTTGTCCTTCTGCAAGATGAAACCTGTTGCTTCTGGACACATTCTCAAATGAAATGGTCAGTTCTTTTGGAATCAGAATTATGCTAAGTTGCATTTGATTTGGTTGTCATGATTAAAACCACTTTGAGGGGATTCTTGGACCTTACAACACTGTATGGTAGGAAAGGCAGGTCTCCTTTGTGCTGGTGTGAAGTTGGGGAGAGAACCCTATTAGGCCCATAATTAGTGCAAGAAACCTCAAATAAGATCAGAGTCATTAGGGAAAAACTTGTAACTGGCCAAAGTCGTCAAAAGAGGTATGCTGATAAAAGAATAAAAGACTTAGAGTTTGAGGAGGGGGAACATGTATTTTTGAAAGTAACTCCTGTCACAGGCATAGGACGATCCATCAAAACCAAAAAGCTTAACCCTAGATTTATCGGTCCATTTCAAATTCTGCAGAGGGTTGGCCCTCTGGCTTACAGGATAGCTTTACCACCTCAGTTGTCTAGGATACATAATGTTTTCCATGTATCTCAGTTAAGAAAATATATTCATGATCCATCTCATATCATTAGCTCTGAATCAATACAATTAAGAGAAAATCTCACTATTCCTTCTAGACCTGCACAGATTATCGACAGGAGTGTCAAAACCTTAAGGAGCAAGACAATTCCCTTGGTGAAGGTATTTTGGGAAGGTCAATCTCCAGAAGAAGCAACATGGGAGAAAGAAGATGTCATTCGGGAGCACTTCCCGGAACCTTTTAGTTGAGGTAGTTTTTAAATTCGGTTTCTTGTACAATTTTGAGGTCAAAATTGCTAAAAAGGGGGGGTAGAATGTAACATCCCGCAAATTAGAAGCTTTAATAACTCATTAGGCTGGAGATAAAAGAATTATGCATTAGTAATTAAGGGAAGGTAAGTTGAGGAATTAAGGTATAAACTTAATTATAAAAACTAAGTTTAGGACTTCATTCAGGTTAAAATGAGGATTTTTGGGTTGCTGGTAATCGATTACAAAGGGTTTGTAATCGATTTAGGGTTTAGGTAATCGATTACTCACAGGTTGTAATCGATTACCTGAGAGCCGAGTTTTCAGTAATCGATTACCCGAGAGCTGGTTTTTAGGTAATCGATTACTCACAGGTTGTAATTGATTACCAGAGAGCGTAGTTTTTGGTAATCGATTACAAGGTGTTGTAATCGATTACCAGGAAATCTGGGTTGGTAGTAATCGATTACCAAGAGTTGTAATCGATTACCCAA
This sequence comes from Sesbania bispinosa, assembly GCA_026901365.1. Classification (NCBI taxonomy): domain Eukaryota; kingdom Viridiplantae; phylum Streptophyta; class Magnoliopsida; order Fabales; family Fabaceae; genus Sesbania; species Sesbania bispinosa. Next base: position 411,339 of record QLOH01000385.1, read on the forward strand.
AGGGTTTTTAGTGTTATTTTGCCGCTGGTAATCGATTACAATATGCTTGTAATCGATTATCGTCACTAAAATATATAAACCGAGACATGCAAAAAAATCAGAAATTTCATTTCTTCTTCTTCCTTCTCACGACCTAGAGAGAGTGGGTTTAGAGAGAGAGATAACTTGAATTGGGAGCTTAGGAAGGAAATTGAAGCTAGAATCATCAAGTGGATCACTTCAGTCCTTCAATCTACCTTTGATTTTCAAGATTTGGGTGAGTATAACTCACACACCCACTTTTCCTTTGATTTTGATTTCTCCCCAATGTATGAACCCTACTCTTTAATTCCTCTTCTATATGATCATTGTGGTTAGATTAGTAATGTATGCATAAAATTGAGTAGTTTGGTTAGTATTTTCATTGAAAACCTTAGGGTAGCGAGATTTACGAAAGTAGCGAGATTACGAAATTGACGAAATGCTCAATGTATGAACCCTACCCCTTCGATTCCTTTTCTATATAGTTAATTTGATTATTTAAGTTTATGTTAGAATTGAGTAATTTATGCTAAGAATTGATTGTAAATCCCTTGAATTTCAAAGGTACGAAAGTTACGAAAGTTACGAAACTTTCGAAATGTTTGAAATTCTAGTTTTGGTTATCAATTCATGAATACCGGTTTTGACCGTGAGTATATAAGCCTACCCTGTGCTGTGAGTTAAGGAAAATTGATTGATTAAGTGAAAATTGACTTCGGTCCAGTAATGGGTGAGATACGTCCCCGGGAAAGACGTTTCCCGTAATGTGAGCTCAGTTCTAACTCATGTTTCAGTAATAAGTTCATGCCTGTTGGGAACAGCAGTGAGTTGCATCTTTAGTGTTTTGACCTTATTCAGTTATGATATTCTCAGTGAGATGTATTAGTTTTTGGTACTTATTGATTTTAATAGCATGTTGATTAGTAATTTGTTTTGCATCTTTCTTGCATATGCATAGTTATACTTCACTGAGACATTAGTCTCACCACGCGTTTTGTGGATATAATCTAGGTGTGCAGGTACCTCCTGGTGGAAATCAGTGAGATTAGAGCAGGAGTTGTTGTGTCTATATGTTTTTTACTTTTTGGATTGTATATAAAGTTATGTAACACTTGGATTTTCTTTAGAGCTGTTCAGTTTGTAGCCTTCGGGCCAGATGTTTATATTTTATAGAGTTTGATTATGTATTTAAGGTTAAGTTTTCACAATTTGTATAAGTTTTCGTTGGTTATACTTATCAGATTTGTGTTGTTTGATATCCAGAATTGTGCGTTTGATTTCGAATTTTCAGGATTTAGTTTCCAACGGACTAAATCTTGAATTTAGAAATTAGGGTGTTACAGTTGGCCACTGATCTTGTTTTGCAATCGTTGCTGGACAGCTATAGTCAATTCGTCATGAACTACAACATGAATGAATTTAACAAACCACTGCCAAAATTGCTAAGCATGTTGAAAATAGCTGAGCAAAACATTAATAAAGGTAAAGGGAAGACCATATTGATGGTTCAACCTAGAAAAAGCAAGGGCAAGAAGAAGTTCAAGAAGCCCTATTTCAAATAAAAGGACAAGGGCAAAGACAAGCCTAGTACCTCTGCTTTGAAGCCTATTGGCGGGATAGCTAAGGAAGGAGAATGTTTCCATTGTGGCTAATCAGGACATTGGAAGAGAAACTGTGCAAAGTACCTGGAGGAGATCAAGAAGGGAAGTGAGACTTCTGCTTCAGGTATTTATGTTATAGAAGTCAATTTATCTGCTTCTGCATCTTGGGTATTGGATACTGGATATGGATCTCACATTTGTGTGAATGTGCAGGGTCTAAAAAGGAGTAGACCATTGGCTAAAGGCGAAGTCGACCTGCGAGTCGGAAATGGAGCAAAAGTTGCTGCTTTAGCGGTAGGAACTTATTATTTAACATTGCCAACTGGGCTAGTTATTGAGTTAGATAATTGTTATTTTGTGTCAGCCATTAGTAGGAATATTATTTTTGCTTCTTGTTTAGACAAGAATGGTTTTTCATTTATAATAAAAACAACAGTTGTTCAATTTATTTAAATAATTTGTTTTATGGTTGTGCAAAATTATGTAGCTTCTCCCTCAATGTGTTTTATTTTTTGCTTTGCTGCTTCTATCCTTATGGCTATAATTATTTTTGTTTTTGCAGGTTCATAGGTGTTTGAATCTCGGATTTCAAGAAGGGCGATAACTATGCTAGTTATTGTAGAGGCATTGAAACAGAAAAAAAATAACTTTTACTTTCACAGCATGCTACCTAGGCCATGAAAAGAACTCTGGAAGTGTGACCAGTGAGCTCCGCCATCTTGACCATTGAAGGGTATTTCCAAAGTGTTTGCTGATTCTGGGTGAAACCATGAGAGTTGTGTAACTCTCTCTCATTCTTGTTCCACAACAGCGAACATACCTGAGACCCACTGTCAACTGAGTTCAAACACGCACCTTAATTGCAGATGTGTGATCTTCAAGTTTATACCTGCATATTAATACCTATAATAGATTCTATTGATCTAAAAGGAAAACAATTTAACTGCAGCAAGCTATTATTAAAAAAAGCTTAAAATACACTCGAGAACAACCAGAGGTAGAACCATATTTAGGTGGGTGTAGAGAAAATATTTACAATACAAGAGTACATGTCTATATCTCACGACAACACTAATTACAAAATTCATGCATTTAATTATATATTCAATAAGAAAAAAACCAAATATCTCTGATCTAAATTGCAGTTGATATGTTTCAACCAAAAATATTCATTCCTTTCTCAAAGATGATGATGCCTGAAAGCAGTTGCCATATTAAAGCAGAATATCACCACTTCAACCTCCTAACTATTAAGGAAGAATGAAGAAATATATACTCACTTAACATGTCATATAAAACATTCAATTTCGTCGAACACTTGGTGTGCATAGTGCACCTGCGGCCCAACCAGAGTAGAATTATTGAAGGTGCATGTCTATGATCAAATGACACTGAAGGATGAGGAATTGGATGAGCACAGCGATAGACGCAGCAGCAAACTCCACTGTTGTTTTGCCCATTCCTCTGCTATCCAATCGTAAAACTATCTAATCGCAAATGTCATCGTATCTCATTTCTATTCTCACTCCCACTCGCCGCTTCCTTTCTGCTTCTTCCCGTCCTTCTTATTTCACCGCTCATCACAAATTCTCTGATTATGGTTATGGTCACTACTATCAATCTTTTTAAACATATTCATAAGTGCTTCATGTACTTCGTCCTTTTTAATTTGTCAATGTTTCTTTAAATCAGGAGAAGACGCTCACTACGTCGTAACTTCAAGAAAAGGTACAAACGTGCTCCTTAAAGGGATGACTTACCTTGAGCTTGAGGTATGTCTTCTTGTTTTCTATGACGTGAGGGGAGAAATGGAATCGCCGAGAGATAAGGAGGCGTTGGGAAGATGAGGTTGAACAACGTTAAAATAAAACTGAAGCTGACATGTATTTAATGTTGTTAAATTATCTGTATATGTTTAATGTTGATAAATTATTTATATATGTAAATAATTGTTGAAATTACTTTTTTGAATACTTTGCCTTAGTCTAACCCTTTTATAATTATGGGTATATCAAATTATATCATAATATTATATTTTTTATAAATTAACGCTCGCTCTTACTTCTTCCCTAACTCTCCCTTTTTTCTTAATATGATTGATTCTTCCTTGGTAGCCGTGATATCAATATCAGAAGAAGGAGGCTATTGTACATAATCTTATTCCAATTCAAATGGTTTTATTGATTCATCACGTAATAGACGAATTCTGTTAAACCTGCGTGTACCTGAGTGGTGTTTAGGAAAGAATCGAGCATCCCAGGAACAAAGCATCCATGAGCGTGAAATGGTGATTTTCATCGGCACCCTTCTTAGCAAGATAATCAGCACAAGAGTTACGTTTCCTTAAAATATGATGTAGCGTAACATGTCAATTTCTACTGAGTAAGTCTCCTATATCCAAAATGAGAGATGCATATTTGTAATGTCCTCCTATCTAATAAGATGAATAGCATGGGTTGAGTCACTATATTTATCAATTCATTAATATTTTCTTTTCCTTTAATTTTCTTCTCATATTAATCTAGAAAATGTCAACAAATTTCATCTTTTGTTTCTCCTTCCTTTCATTTTTTAATCATAAATAAATGAGAAAAAAATACAATATAACTTCCTTCCAAACAGAGGTTTAATGTTGAAAAATTATCTGTATATGTAAATTATTGTTGAAATTAATTTTTTGAATACATTGCCTTAGTCTATCCCTTTTATAATCGTGGGTATATCAAAGTATATCATAATATTATATTTTTCTTAAATTAATGCTCGCTCTTACTTCTTCCCTAACTCTCCCTTTTTTCTTATTATGGTCGATCCTTCATTGGGAGCCGTGATATCAATAACAGACGAAGGAGGCTATTGTACACAATCTTATTCCAATTCAAATGGGTCTATTGATTCATTAGGTAATCGACGAACTATGTTAAACCTGCGTGAACCTGAGTGGTGTTTGGCAAAGAATCGAGCATCCCAGAAACAAAGGATCCGTGAGCGTGAAATGGTGATTTTCATCGGCACTCTTCTTAGAAAGATAATCAGCACAAGAGTTACGTTTCCTTAAAATATGATGTAGCGTAACATGTCAATTTCTACTGAGTAAGTCTCTTATATCCAAAATGAGAGATGCATATTTGTGAAAACTAATGTCCTCCTATCTAATAAGTTGAATAGCATCGAAAGAGTCACTATATTTATCAATTCAATAATATTTTCTCTTTCCTTTAAATTTCTTCTCATATTAATCTATAAAATATCAACCAATTTCATCTTTAGTTTCTCCTTACTTTCTTTTTTTAATCATAAATAAATGAGAAAAAAAAATACAATATCCTTTTTTTTCTCAACTTATAACTTCCTTCCAAACAGAGGTTTAATGTTGAAAAATTATCTGTATATGTAAATTATTGTTGAAATTAATTTTTTGAATACATTGCCTTAGTCTATCCCTTTTATAATCCTGGGTATATCAAAGTATATCATAATATTATATTTTTCTTAAATTAATGCTCGCTCTTACTTCTTCCCTAACTCTCCCTTTTTTCTTATTATGGTCGATCATTCATTGGGAGCCGTGATATCAATAACAGACGAAGGAGGCTATTGTACACAATCTTATTCCAATTCAAATGGGTCTATTGATTCATTAGGTAATAGACGAACTATGTTAAACCTGCGTGAACCTGAGTGGTGTTTGGCAAAGAATCGAGCATCCCAGAAACAAAGGATCCGTGAGCGTGAAATGGTGATTTTCATCGGCACTCTTCTTAGAAAGATAATCAGTACAAGAGTTACGTTTCCTTAAAATATGATGTAGCGTAACATGTCAATTTCTACTGAGTAAGTCTCTTATATCCAAAATGAGAGATGCATATTTGTGAAAACTAATGTCCTCCTATCTAATAAGTTGAATAGCATCGAAAGAGTCACTGTATTTATCAATTCAATAATATTTTCTCTTTCCTTTAAATTTCTTCTCATATTAATCTATAAAATATCAACCAATTTCATCTTTAGTTTCTCCTTCCTTTCTTTTTTTAATCATAAATAAATGAGAAAAAAAATACAATATCCTTTTTTTTCTCAACTTATAACTTCCTTCCAAACAGAGGTTTAATGTTGAAAAATTATCTGTATATGTAAATTATTGTTGAAATTAATTTTTTGAATACATTGCCTTAGTCTATCCCTTTTATAATCGTGGGTATATCAAAGTATATCATAATATTATATTTTTCTTAAATTAATGCTCGCTCTTACTTCTTCCCTAACTCTCCCTTTTTTCTTATTATGGTCGATCCTTCATTGGGAGCCGTGATATCAATAACAGACGAAGGAGGCTATTGTACACAATCTTATTCCAATTCAAATGGTTCTATTGATTCATCAGGTAATAGACGAACTATGTTAAACCTGCGTGAACCTGAGTGGTGTTTGGCAAAGAATCGAGCATCCCAGAAACAAAGGATCCGTGAGCGTGAAATGGTGATTTTCATCGGCACTCTTCTTAGAAAGATAATCAGCACAAGAGTTACGTTTCCTTAAAATATGATGTAGCGTAACATGTCAATTTCTACTGAGTAAGTCTCTTATATCCAAAATGAGAGATGCATATTTGTGAAAACTAATGTCCTCCTATCTAATAAGTTGAATAGCATCGAAAGAGTCACTATATTTATCAATTCAATAATATTTTCTCTTTCCTTTAAATTTCTTCTCATATTAATCTATAAAATATCAACCAATTTCATCTTTAGTTTCTCCTTCCTTTCTTTTTTTAATCATAAATAAATGAAAAAAAAATACAATATCCTTTTTTTTCTCAACTTATAACTTCCCTCCAAACAAAGGTTTAATGTTGATAAATTATTTGTATATCTAAAAATTTGTTGAAATTAATTTTTTGAATACATTGCCTCAGTCTATCCCTTTTATAATCGTGGGTATTTCAAAGTATATCATAATATTATATTTTTCATAAATTAATGCTCCCTCTTACTTCTTCCCTAACTCTCCATTTTTTCTTATTATGGTTGATTCTTCATTGGAAGCCGTGATATCAATAACAGACGAAGGAGGCTATTCTACACAATTTTATTCCAATTCAAATGGTTCTATCGATTCATCAGGTAATAGACGAACTATGTTAAACCTGCGTGTACCTGAGTGGTGTTTGGAAAAGAATCGAGCATCCCAGGAACAAATGATCCATGAGCGTGAAATGAATTTTCATCGGCACCCTTGAAAGCAAGATAATCAGCACAAGAATCACGTTTCCTTAAAATATGATTTAGTGTAACATGCCAATTTCTACTGAGTAAGTCTCTTACATCTAATATGAGAGATGCCTATTTGTGAAAATTAATTTCCTCTTATCTAATAAGTTGAATTGCATGGGTAGAGTCACTATAATTATCAGTTGAATTATATTTTCTCTTTCCTTTAATTTTCTTCTCATATTAATCTAGAAAATATCAACCAATTTCATCTTTAGTTTCTCCTTTCTTTATTTTTTAATCATAGATAAATGAGAAAAAAATACAATATCCTTCTTTTCTCAACTTATAACTTCCTTCCAAATAAAGGTTTAATGTTGATAAATTATCTGTATATATAAATAATGGTTGAAATTAAATTTTTGAATACTCTGCTTTAGTCTTTCCCCTTTATAATCGTGGGTATATCAAAGTATATCATAATATTATATTTTTTTTTAAATTAATGTTCGCTCTTACTTCTTCCCTAACTCTCCTTTTTTACTTATTATGATTGATTCTTCAATGGGAGTCGTGATATCAATAACAGATGAAGGAGGCTATTGTACACAATCTTATTCCAATTCAAATGGTTTTATTGATTCATCAGGTAATAGACAAACTCTGTTAAACCTGCGTGTACCTGAGTGGTGTTTGGAAAAGAATCAAGCATCCCAGGAACAAAGGATCCATGAGTGTGAAATGGTGATTTTCATCGGCACCCTTCTTAGCAAGATAATCAGCACAAGAATCTCGTTTCCTTAAAATATGATGTAGCGTAACATGTCAGTTTCTACGGAGTAAGTCTCTTATATCCAAAATGAGAGATGCATATTTATGAAAACTAGTGTCCTCCTATCTAATAAGTTCAATAGCATGGGTAGAGTCACTATATTTATCAATTCAATAATATTTTCTCTTTCCTTTAAATTTCTTCTCATATTAATCTATAAAATATCAACCAATTTCATCTTTAGTTTCTCCTTCCTTTCTTTTTTTAATCATAAATAAATGAGAAAAAATACAATATCATTTTTTTTCTCAACTTATAACTTCCCTCCAAACAAAGGTTTAATGTTGATAAATTATCTGTATATCTAAAAAATTGTTGAAATCAATTTTTTGAATACATTGCCTTTGTCTATCCCTTTTATAATCGTGGGTATTTCAAAGTATATCATAATATTATATTTTTCATAAATTAATGTTCGCTCTTACTTCTTCCCTAACTCTCCCTTTTTTCTCATTATGGTTGATTCTTCGTTGGGAGCCGTGATATCAATAACAGACGAAGGAGGCTATTCTACACAATCTTATTCCAATTCAAATGGTTCTATTGATTCATCAGGTAATAGACGAACTATGTTAAACCTGCGTGAACCTGAGTGGTGTTTGGCAAAGAATCGAGCATCCCAGAAATAAAGGATCCATGAGCGTGAAATGGTGATGATTTTCATCGGCACCCTTCTTAGCAAGATAATCAGCACAAGAGTCACGTTTCCTTAAAATATGATGTAGCGTAACATGCCAAATTCTACCGAGTAAGTCTCATATATCCAAAATGAGAGGTGCATATTTGTGAAAATTAATGTCCTCCTATCTAATAAGTTGAATATCATGGGTAGAGTCACTATATTTATCAATTCAATAATATTTTCTCTTTCCTTTAATTTTATTCTCGTATTAAACTAGAAAATGTCAACCAATTTCATCTTTAGTTTCTCCTTCCTTTTTTTTTAATCATAAATAAATGAGAAAAAAATAGAATATCCTCTTTTTCTGAACTTATAACTTCCTTCCAAACAAAGGTTTAATGTTGTTAAATTATCTGTATATGTAAATAATTGTTGAAATCATTTTTTTTAATATATTGCCTTAGTCTATCCCTTTTATAATCGTGGGTATTTATTAGTACATCATAATATTATATTTTTCATAAATTAATGCTCGCTCTTACTTCTTCCCTAACTCTCCTTTTTCACTTATTATGATTGATTCTTCAATGGGAGCCGTGATATCAATAACAGACGAAGGAGGCTATTCTACACAATCTTATTCCCATTCAAATGGTTCTATCGATTCATCAGGTAATAGACGAACTATGTTAAACCTGCGTGTACCTGAGTGGTGTTTGGCAAAGAATCGAGCATCCCAGGAACAAAGGATCGATGAGCGTGAAATGGTGATTTTCATCGGCACCCTTCTTAGCAAGAGAGTCAGTACAAGAATCATGTTTCTTTAAAATATGGTGTAGCGTAACATGCCAATTTCTACTGAATAAGTCTCTTACATCTAAAATGAGAGATGCATATTTGTGAAAACCATTGTCCTCCTATCTAATAAGTTGAATAGCATGGGTAGATTCACTATATTTATCAATTCAATAATATTTTCTCTTTCCTTTAAATTTGTTCTCATATTAATCTATAAAATATTAACCAATTTCATCTTTAGTTTCTCCTTCCTTTCTTTTTTTAATCATAAATAAATGAGAAAAAAATACAATATCCTTTTTTTTCTCAACTTATAATTTCCCTCCAAACAAAGGTTTAATGTTGATAAATTATCTGTATATCAATTGTTGAAATCAATTTTTTGAATACATTGCCTTAGTCTATCCCTTTTATAATCGTGGGTATTTCAAAATATATCATAATATTATATTTTTCATAAATTAATGCTCGCTCTTACTTCTTCCCTAACTCTCCCTTTTTTCTTATTATGGTTGATTCTTCATTGGGAGCCGTGATATCAATAACAGACGAAGGAGGCAATTCTACACAATCTTATTCCAATTCAAATGGTTCTATTAATTCATCAGGTAATAGACGAACTATGTTAAACCTGCGTGAACCTGAGTGGTGTTTGGCAAAGAATCGAGCATCCCAGAAATAAAGGATCCATGAGCGTGAAATGGTGATGATTTTCATCGGCACCCTTCTTAGCAAGATAATCAGCACAAGAGTCACGTTTCCTTAAAATATGATGTAGCGTAACATGCCAAATTCTACTGAGTAAGTCTCTTATATCCAAAATGAGAGGTGCATATTTGTGAAAATTAATGTCCTCCTATCTAATAAGTTGAATATCATGGGTAGAGTCACTATATTTATCAATTCAATAATATTTTCTCTTTCCTTTAATTTTATTCTCGTATTAATCTAGAAAATGTCAACCAATTTCATCTTTAGTTTTTCCTTCCTTTCTTTTTTTAATCATAAATAAATGAGAAAAAATACAATATCCTTTTTTCCGCAACTTATAACTTCCTTCCAAACAAAGGTTTAATGTTGATAAATTATCTGTATATGTAAATAATTGTTGAAATCAATTTTTTTGAATACATTGCTTTAGTTTATCCCTATTATAATCGTGGGTATATCAAAGTATATCATAATATTTTATTTTTTATAAATTAATACTCGCTCTTACTTCTTCCTTAACTCTCCTTTGTCACTTATTATGATTGATTCTTCAAAGGGAGTCGTGATATCAATAACAGACGAAGGAAGCTATTGTACACAATCTTATTCCCATTCAAATGGTTTTATTGATTCATCAGGTAATAGACGAACTCTGTTAAACCTGCGTGTACCTGAGTGGTGTTTGGCAAAGAATCGAGCATCCCAGGAACAAAGGATCCATGTGCGTGAAATGGTGATTTTCATCGGCACCCTTCTTAGAAAGATAATAAGCACAAGAGTTACGTTTCCTTAAAATATGATGTTGCGTAACATGCCAATTTGTACTGAGTGAGTCTCTTATATCCAAAATGAGATATGCATATTTGTGAAAACCAATGTCCTCCTATCTAATAAGTTGAATAGCATGGGCAGATTCACTATATTTATCAATTCAATAATATTTTCTCTTTCCTTTAAATTTGTTCTCATATTAATCTATAAAATATCAATCAATTTCATCTTTAGTTTCTCCTTCCTTTCTTTTTTTAATCATAAATAAATGAGAAACAAAATACAATATCCTTTCTTTCTCAACTTATAACTTCCCTCCAAACAAAGGTTTAATGTTGATAAATTATCTGTATATCTAAAAACTTGTTGAAATCAATTTTTTGAATATATTGCCTTTGTCTATCCCTTTTATAATCGTGGGTACTTCAAAGTATATCATAATATTATATTTTTCATAAACTAATGTTCGCTCTTACTTCTTCCCTAACTCTCCCTTTTTTCTTATTATGGTTGATTTTTCGTTTGGAGCCGTGATATCAATAACAGACGAAGGAGGCTATTCTACACAATCTTATTCCAATTCAAATGGTTCTATTGATTCATCAGGTAATAGACGAACTATGTTAAACCTGCGTGAACCTGAGTGGTGTTTCACAAAGAATCGAGCATCCCAGAAACAAAGGATCCATGGGCGTGAAATGGTGATGATTTTCATCGGCGCCCTTCTTAGCAAGATAATCAGCACAAGAGTCACGTTTCCTTAAAATATGATGTAGCGTAACATGCCAATTTCTACTCAGTAAGTCTCTTATATCCAAAATGAGAGGAGCATATTTGTGAAAATTAATGTCCTCCTATCTAATAAGTTGAATATCATGGGTAGAGTCACTATATTTATCAATTCAATAATATTTTCTCTTTCCTTTAATTTTATTCTCGTATTAATCTAGAAAATGTCAACCAATTTCATCTTTAGTTTCTCCTTCCTTTCTTTTTTTAATCATAAATAAATGAGAAAAAAAAATACAATATCCTTTTTTTCTCAACTTATAACTTCCTTCCAAACAAAGGTTTAATGTTGATAAATTATCTGTATATGTAAATAACTGTTGAAATCATTTTTTTTAATACATTGCCTTAGTCTATCCCTTTTATAATCGTGGGTATTTATAAGTATATCATAATATTATATTTTTCATAAATTAATGCTCGCGCTTACTTCTTCCTTAACTCTCCTTTTTCACTTATTATGATTGATTCTTTAATGGGAGCCGTGATATTAATAACAGACGAAGGAGGCTATTCTACACAATCTTATTCCCATTCAAATGGTTCTATCGATTCATCAGGTAATAGACGAACTATGTTAAACCTGCGTGTACCTGAGTGGTGTTTGGCAAAGAATCGAGCATCCCAGGAACAAAGGATCGATGAGCGTGAAATGGTGATTTTCATCGGCTCCCTTCTTAGCAAGATAATCAGCACAAGAATCACGTTTCCTTAAAATATGATGTAGCGTAACATGCCAATTTCTACTGAGTAAGTCTCTTACATCTAAAATGAGAGAGGCATATTTGTGAAAACCAATGTCCTCCTATCTAATAAGTTGAATATCATGGGTAGAGTCACTATATTTATCAATTCAATAATATTTTCTCTTTCCTTTAATTTTATTCTCGTATTAATCTAGAAAATGTCAACCAATTTCATCTTTAGTTTCTCCTTCCTTTCTTTTTTTAATCATAAATAAATGAGAAAAAAAATACAATATCCTTTTTTCTCAACTTATAACTTCCTTCCAAACAAAGGTTTAATGTTGATAAATTATCTGTATATGTAAATAATTGTTGAAATCATTTTTTTTAATACATTGCCTTAGTCTATCCCTTTTATAATCGTGGGTATTTATAAGTATATCATAATATTATATTTTTCATAAATTAATGCTCGCTCTTACTTCTTCCTTAACTCTCCTTTTTCACTTATTATGATTGATTCTTCAATGGGAGCCGTGATATCAATAACAGACGAAAGAGGCTATTCTACACAATCTTATTCCCATTCAAATGGTTCTATCGATTCATCAGGTAATAGACGAACTATGTTAAACCTGCGTGTACCTGAGTGGTGTTTGGCAAAGAATGGAGCATCCCAGGAACAAAGGATCCATGAGCGTGAAATGGTGATGATTTTCATCGGCACCCTTCTTAGCAAGATAATCAGCACAAGAGTCACGTTTCCTTAAAATATGATGTAGCGTAACAAGCCAATTTCTACTCTGTAAGTCTCTTATATCCAAAATGAGAGGTGCATATTTGTGAAAATTAATGTCCTCCTATCTAATAAGTTGAATATCATGGGTAGAGTCACTATATTTATCAATTCAATAATATTTTCTCTTTCCTTTAATTTTATTCTCGTATTAATCTAGAAAATGTCAACCAATTTCATCTTTAGTTTCTCCTTCCTTTCTTTTTTTAATCATAAATAAATGAGAAAAAAATACAATATCCTTTTTTTCTCAACTTATAACTTCCTTCCAAACAAAGGTTTAATGTTGATAAATTATCTGTATATGTAAATAATTGTTGAAATCATTTTTTTAATACATTGCCTTAGTCTATCCCTTTTATAATCGTGGGTATTTATAAGTATATCATAATATTATATTTTTCATAAATTAATGCTCGCTCTTACTTCTTCCTTAACTCTCCTTTTTCACTTATTATGATTGATTCTTCAATGGGAGTCGTGATATCAATAACAGACGAAGGAAGCTATTGTACACAATCTTATTCAAATTCAAATGGTTCTATTGATTCATCAAGTAATAGACGAACTATGTTAAACCTGCGTGAACCTGAGTGGTGTTTGGCAAAGAATGGAGCATCCCAGAAACAAAGGATCCATGAGCGTGAAATGGTGATGATTTTCATCGGCACCCTTCTTAGCAAGATAATCAGCACAAGAGTCACGTTTCCTTAAAATATGATGTAGCGTAACATGCCAATTTCTACTGAGTAAGTCTCTTATATCCAAAATGAGAGGTGCATACTTGTGAAAATTAATGTCCTCCTATCTAATAAGTTGAATATCATGGGCAGAGTCACTATATTTATCAATTCAATAATATTTTCTCTTTCCTTTAATTTTATTCTCGTATTAATCTAGAAAATGTCAACCAATTTCATCTTTAGTTTCTCCTTCCTTTATTTTTTTAATCATAAATAAATGAGAAAAAAAATACAATATCCTTTTTTTCTCAACTTATAACTTCCTTCCAAACAAAGGTTTAATGTTGATAAATTATCTGTATATGTAAATAATTGTTGAAATCATTTTTTAATACATTGCCTTAGTCTATCCCTTTTATAATCGTGGGTATTTATAAGTATATCATAATATTATATTTTTCATAAATTAATGCTCGCTCTTACTTCTTCCTTAACTCTCCTTTTTCACTTATTATGATTGATTCTTCAATGGGAGCCGTGATATCAATAACAGACGAAGGAGGCTATTCTACACAATCTTATTCCCATTCAAATGGTTCTATCGATTCATCAGGTAATAGACGAACTATGTTAAACCTGCGTGTACCTGAGTGGTGTTTGGCAAAGAATCGAGCATCTAGGAACAAAGGATCGATGAGCGTGAAATGGTGATTTTCATCGGCACCCTTCTTAGCAAGATAATCAGCACAAGAATCACGTTTCCTTAAAATATGATGTAGCATAACATGTCAATTTCTACTGAGTAAGTCTCTTACATCTAAAATGAGAGAGGCATATTTGTGAAAACCAATGTCCTTCTATCTAATAAGTTGAATAGCATGGGTAGAGTAACTACATTTATCAATTCAATAATATTTTCTCTTTCCTTAAATTTTGTTCTCGTATTAATCTAGAAAATGTCAACCAATTTCATCTTTAGTTTCTCCTTCTTTTCTTTTTTTAATCATAAATAAATGAGAAAAAAAATACAATATCCTTTTTTTTTTCTCAACTTATAACTTCCCTTCAAACAAAGGTTTAATGTTGATAAATTATCTGTATATCTAAAAAATTGTTGAAATCAATTTTTTGAATACATTGCCTTTGTCTATCCCTTTTATAATCGTGGGTATTTCAAAGTATATCATAATATTATATTTTTCATAAATTAATGTTCGCTCTTACTTCTTCCCTAACTCTCCCTTTTTTCTTATTATGGTTGATTCTTCGTTGGGAGCCGTGATATCAATAACAGACGAAGGAGGCTATTCTACACAATCTTATTCCAATTCAAATGGTTCTATTGATTCATCAGGTAATAGACGAACTATGTTAAACCTGCGTGAACCTGAGTGGTGTTTGGCAAAGAATCGAGCATCCCAGAAAGAAAGGATCCATGAGCGTGAAATGGTGATGATTTTCATCGGCACCCTTCTTAGCAAGATAATCAGCACAAGAGTCACGTTTCCTTAAAACATGATGTAGCGTAACATGCCAAATTCTACTGAGTAAATCTCTTATATCCAAAATGAGAGGTGCATATTTGTGAAAATTAATGTCCTCCTATCTAATAAGTTGAATAGCATGGGTAGAGTCACTATATTTATCAATTCAATAATATTTTCTCTTTCCTTTAATTTTCTTCTCATATTAATGTAGAAAATATAAACCAATTTAATCTTTAGTTTCTCCGTCCTTTCTTTTTTTAATCATAAATAAATAAGAAAAAAATACAAAATCCTACTTTTTTCAACTTATAACTTCCCTCTAATCAAAGGTCTATTGTTGATAACTTATCTGTATATGTAAATAATTGTTGAAATCAATTTTTTGAATACATTACCTTAGTCTATCCCTTTTATAATCGTGTGTATTTATAAGTATATCATAATATTATATTTTTCATAAATTAATGCTCGCTTTTTCTTCTTCCCTAACTCTCCTTTTTCACTTATTATGATTGATTCTTCAATGGGAGCCGTGATATCAATAACAGACGAAGGAGGCTATTCTACACAATCTTATTCCCATTCAAATGGTTCTATCGATTCATCAGGTAATAGACGAACTATGTTAAACCTGCGTGTACCTGAGTGGTGTTTGGAAAAGAAACGAGCATCCCAGGAAGAAAGGATCGATGAGCCTGAAATGGTGATTTTCATCGGCACCCTTCTTAGCAAGATAATCAGCACAAGAATCACGTTTCCTTAAAATATGATGTAGCGTAACATGCCAATTTCTACTGAGTAAGTCTCTTACATCTAAAATGAGAGATGCATATTTGTTAAAACCAATGTCCTCCTATCTAATAAGTTGAATAGCATGGGTCGAGTCACTATATTTATCAATTAAATTATATTTTCTCTTTCCTTTAATTTTCTTCTCATATTAATGTAGAAAATATAAACCAATTTCATCTTTAGTTTCTCCGTCCTTTCTTTTTTTAATCATAAATAAATAAGAAAAATATACAAATTCCTACTTTTCTCAACTTATAACTTCCCTCTAATCAAAGGTCTATTGTTGATAAATTATCTGTATATCTAAAATATTGTTGAAATCAATTTTTTGATTACATTGCCTTAGTCTATCCCTTTTATAATCGTGGGTATTTCAAAGTATATCATAATAATATATTTTTCATAAATTAGTGCTCGCTATTACTTCTTCCCTAACTCTCTCTTTTTTCTTATTATGGTTGATTCTTCATTGGGAGCCGTGATATCAATAACAGACGAAGGAGGCTATTCTACACAATCTTATTCCAATTCAAATGGTTCTATTGATTCATCAGGTAATAGACGAACTATGTTAAACCTGCGTGAACCTGAGTGGTGTTTGACAAAGAATCGAGCATCCCAGGAAGAAAGGATCGATGAGCGTGAAATGGTGATTTTCATCGGCACCTTTCTTAGCAAGATAATCAGCACAAGAATCACGTTTCCTTAAAATATGATGTAGCGTAACATGCCAATTTCTACTGAGTAAGTCTCTTACATCTAAAATGAGAGATGCATATTTGTGCAAACCAATGTCCTCCTATCTAATAATTTGAATAGCATGGGTAGAGTAACTATATTTATCAATTCAATAATATTTTCTCTTTCCTTAAATTTTGTTCTCGTATTAATCTAGAAAATGTCAACAAATTTCATCTTTAGTTTCTCCTTCCTTTCTTTTTGTAATCATAAATAAATGAGAAAAAAATACAATATCCTTTTTTTTCTCAACTTATAACTTCCCTTCAAACAAAGGTTTAATGTTGATAAATTATCTGTATATCTAAAAAATTGTTGAAATCAATTTTTTGAATACATTGCCTTTGTCTATCCCTTTTATAATCGTGGGTATTACAAAGTATATCATAATATTATATTTTTCATAAATTAATGTTCGCTCTTACTTCTTCCCTAACTCTCCCTTTTTTCTTATTATGGTTGATTCTTCGTTGGGAGCCGTGATATCAATAACAGACGAAGGAGGCTATTCTACACAATCTTATTCCAATTCAAATGGTTCTATTGATTCATCAGGTAATAGACGAACTATGTTAAACTTGCGTGAACCTGAGTGGTGTTTGGCAAAGAATCGAGCATCCCAGAAACAAAGGATCCATGAGCGTGAAATGGTGATGATTTTCATCGGCACCCTTCTTAGCAAGATAATCAGCACAAGAGTCACGTTTCCTTAAAATATGATGTAGCGTAACATGCCAAATTCTACTGAGAAAATCTCTTATATCCAAAATGAGAGGTGTATATTTGTGAAAATTAATGTCCTCCTATCTAATAAGTTGAATAGCATGGGTAGAGTCACTATATTTATCAATTCAATAATATTTTCTCTTTCCTTTAATTTTCTTCTCATATTAATGTAGAAAATATAAACCAATTTCATCTTTAGTTTCTCCGTCCTTTCTTTTTTTAATCATAAATAAATAAGAAAAAAATACAAAATCCTACTTTTTTCAACTTATAACTTCCCTCTAATCAAAGGTCTATTGTTGATAAATTATCTGTATATCTAAAATATTGTTGAAATCAATTTTTTGATTAATTGCCTTAGTCTATCCCTTTTATAATCGTGGGTATTTCAAAGTATATCATAATATTATATTTTTCATAAATTAGTGCTCGCTATTACTTCTTCCCTAACTCTCTCTTTTTTCTTATGATGGTTGATTCTTCATTGGGAGCCGTGATATCAATAACAGACGAAGGAGGCTATTCTACACAATCTTATTCCAATTCAAATGGTTCTATTGATTCATCAGGTAATAGACGAACTATGTTAAACCTGCGTGAACCTGAGTGGTGTTTGGCAAAGAATCGAGCATCCCAGAAACAAAGGATCAATGAGCGTGAAATGGTGATGATTTTCATCAGCACCCTTCTTAGCAAGATAATCAGCACAAGAGTCAAGTTTCCTTAAAATATGATGTAGCATAACATGCCAATTTCTACTGAGTAAGTCTTTTATATCCAAAATGAGAGGTGCATATTTGTGAAAATTAATGTCCTCCTATCTAATAAGTTGAATATCATGGGTAGAGTCACTATATTTATCAATTCAATAATATTTTCTATTTCCTTTAATTTTATTCTCGTATTAATCTAGAAAATTTCAACCAATTTCATCTTTAGTTTCTCCTTCCTTTCTTTTTTTTTAATCATAAATAAATGAGAAAAAAATACAATATCCTTCTTTTCCCAACTTATAACTTCCCTCCAAACAGAGGTTTAATGTTGATAAATTATCTGTATATGTAAATAATTGTTGAAATTAATTTTTTGAATACATCGCCTTGGTCTATCCCTTTTATAATCGTGGGTATTTCAAAATATATCATAATATTATATTTTTCATAAATTAATGCTCGCTCTTACTTCTTCCCTAACTCTCCCTTTTGTCTTATTATGGTTGATTCTTCATTGGGAGCCGTGATATCAATAACAGATGAAGGAGGCAATTCTACACAATCTTATTCCCATTCAAATGGTTTTATTGATTCATCAGGTAATAGACGAACTCTGTAAAACCTGCGTGTACCTGAGTGGTGTTTGGCAAAGAATCGAGCATCCCAGGAACAAAGGATCCATGTGCGTGAAATGGTGATTTTCATCGGCACCCTTCTTAGCAAGATAATCAGCACAAGAGTTACGTTTCCTTAAAATATGATGTAGCGTAACATGCCAATTTCTACTGAGTAAGTCTCTTATATCCAAAATGAGATACGAATATTTGTGAAAACCAATGTCCTCCTATCTAATAAGTTGAACAGCATGGGTAGATTCACTATATTTATCAATTCAATAATATTTTCTGTTTCCTTTAAATTTGTTCTCATATTAATCTATAAAATATCAACCAATTTCAACTTTAGTTTCTCCTTCCTTTCTTTTCTCAATCATAAATAAATGAGAAAAAAAAATACAATATCCATTTTTTTCTCAACTTATAACCTCCCTCCAAACAAAGGTTTAATGTTGATAAATTATATGTATATCTAAAAAATTGTTGAAATCAATTTTTTGAATCCATTGCCTTTGTCTATCCCTTTTATAATCGTGGGTATTTTAAAGTATATCATAATATTATATTTTTCATAAATTAATGTTCGCTCTTACTTCTTCCCTAACTCTCCCTTTTTTCTTATTATGGTTGATTCTTCGTTGGGAGCCGTGATATCAATAACAGACGAAGGAGGCTATTCTACACAATCTTATTCCAATTCAAATGGTTCTATTGATTCATCATGTAATATACGAACTATGTTAAACCTACGTGAACCTGAGTGGTGTTTGGCAAAGAATCGAGCATCCCAGAAACAAAGGATCCATGAGCGTGAAATGGTGATGATTTTCATCGGTACCCTTCTTAGCAAGATAATGAGCACAAGAGCCACGTTTCCTTAAAATATGATGTAGCATAACATGCCAATTTCTACTGAGTAAGTCTCTTATATCCAAAAAGAGAGGTGCATATTTGTGAAAATTAATGTCCTCCTATCTAATAAGTTGAATATCATGGGTAGAGTCACTATATTTATCAATTCAATAATATTTTCTCTTTCCTTTAATTTTATTCTCGTATTAATCTAGAAAATGTCAACCAATTTCATCTTTAGTTTCTCCTTCCTTTCTTTTTTTAATCATAAATAAATGAGAAAAAAATACAATATCCTTCTTTTTCCAACTTATAATTCCCTCCAAACAGAGGTTTAATGTTGATAAATTATCTGTATATGTAAATAATTGTTGAAATTAATTTTTGAATACATTGCCTTGGTCTATCCCTTCTATAATCGTGGGTATTTCAAAATATATCATAATATTATATTTTTCATAAATTAATGCTCGCTCTTACTTCTTCCCTAACTCTCCCTTTTGTCTTATTATGGTTGATTCTTCATTGGGAGCCGTGATATCAATAACAGATGAAGGAGGAAATTCTACACAATCTTATTCCAATTCAAATGGTTCTATTAATTCATCAGGTATTAGACGAACTATTTTAAACCTGCGTGAACCTGAGTGGTGTTTGGCAAAGAATCGAGCATCCCAGAAATAAAGGATCCATGAGCGTGAAATGGTGATGATTTTCATCGGCACCCTTCTTAGCAAGATAATCAGCACAAGAGTCACGTTTCCTTAAAATATGATGTAGCGTAACATGCCAAATTCTACTGAGTAAGTCTCTTATATCCAAAATGAGAGGTGCATATTTGTGAAAATTAATGTCCTCCTATCTAATAAGTTGAATATCATGGGTAGAGTCACTATATTTATCAATTCAATAATATTTTCTCTTTCCTTTAATTTTATTCTCGTATGAATCTAGAAAATGTCAACCAATTTCATCTTTAGTTTCTCCTTCCTTTCTTTTTTTTAATCATAAATAAATGAGAAAAAAATACAATATCCTTCTTTTTTCAACTTATAACTTCCCTCCAAACAGAGGTTTAATGTTGATAAATTATCTGTATATGTAAATAATTGTTGAAATTAATTTTTTGAATACATTGCCTTGGTCTATCCCTTTTATAATCGTGGGTATTTCAAAATATATCATAATATTATATTTTTCATAAATTAATGCTCGCTCTTACTTCTTCCCTAACTCTCCCTTTTGTCTTATTATGGTTGATTCTTCATTGGGAGCCATGATATCAATAACAGATGAAGTAGGCAATTCTACACAATCTTATTCCAATTCAAATGGTTCTATTAATTCATCAGGTATTAGACGAACTATTTTAATCCTGCGTGAACCTGAGTGGTGTTTGGCAAAGAATCGAGCATCCCAGAAATAAAGGATCCATGAGCGTGAAATGGTGATGATTTTCATCGGCACCCTTCTTAGCAAGATAATCAGCACAAGAGTCACGTTTCCTTAAAATATGATGTAGCGTAACATGCCAAATTCTACTGAGTAAGTCTCTTATATCCAAAATGAGAGGTGCATATTTGTGAATATTAATGTCCTCCTATCTAATAAGTTGAATATCATGGGTAAAGTCACTATATTTATCAATTCAATAATATTTTCTCTTTCCTTTAATTTTATTCTCGTATTAATTTAGAAAATGTCAACAAATTTCATCTTTAGTTTTTCCTTCCTTTCTTTTTTTAATCATAAATAAATGGGAAAAAATAAAATATCCTTTTTTCCTCAACTTATAACTTCCTTCCAAGCAAAGGTTTAATGTTGTTAAATTATCTGTATATGTAAATAATTGTTGAAATCAATTTTTTTGAATACATTGCTTTAGTTTATCCCTATTATAATCGTGGGTATATCAAAGTATATCATAATATTTTATTTTTTATAAATTAATGCTCGCTCTTACTTCTTCCCTAACTCTCCTTTTTCACTTATTATGATTGATTCTTCAAAGGGAGTCGTGATATCAATAACAGACGAAGGAAGCTATTGTACACAATCTTATTCCCATTCAAATGGTTTTATTGATTCATCAGGTAATAGACGAACTCTGTTAAACCTGCGTGTACCTGAGTGGTGTTTGGCAAAGAATCGAGCATCCCAGGAACAAAGGATCCATGTGCGTGAAATGGTGATTTTCATCGGCACCTTTCTTAGCAAGATAATTAGCACAAGAGTTACGTTTCCTTAAAATATGATGTAGCGTAACATGCCAATTTCTACTGAGTATGTTTCTTATATCCAAAATGAGATATACATATTTGTGAAAACCAATGTCCTCCTATCTAATAAGTTGAATAGCATGGGTAGATTCAGTATATTTATCAATTCAATAATATTTTCTCTTTCCTTTAAATTTCTTCTCATATTAATCTATAAAATATCAACCAATTTCATCTTTAGTTTCTCCTTCCTTTCTTTTTTCAATCGTAAATAAATGAGAAAAAAAATACAATATCCTTTTTTTATCAACTTATAACTTCCGTCCAAACAAAGGTTTAATGTTGATAAATTATCTGTATATCTAAAAAATTGTTGAAATCAATTTTTTGAATACATTGCCTTTGTCTATCCATTTTATAATCGTGGGTATTTTAAAGTATATCATAATATTATATTTTTCATAAATTAATGTTCGCTCTTACTTCTTCCCTAACTCTCCATTTTTTCTTATTATGGTTGATTCTTCGTTGGGAGCCGTGATATCAATAACAGACGAAGGAGGCTATTCTACACAATCTTATTCCAATTCAAATGGTTCTATTGATTCATCAGGTAATAGACGAACTATGTTCAACCTGCGTGAACCTGAGTGGTGTTTAGCAAAGAATCGAGCATCCCAGAAACAAAGGATCCATGAGCGTGAAATGGTGATGATTTTCATCGGCACCCTTCTTAGCAAGATAATCAGCACAAGAGTCACGTTTCCTTAAAATATGATGTAGTGTAACATGCCAATTTCTACTGAGTAAGTCTCTTATATCCAAAATGAGAGGTTCATATTTGTGAAAATTAATGTCCTCCTATCTAATAAGTTGAATATCATGGGTAGAGTCATTATATTTATCAATTCAATAATATTTTCTCTTTCCTTTAATTTTATTCTCGTATTAATCTAGAAAATGTCAACCAATTTCATCTTTAGTTTCTCCTTCCTTTCTTTTTTTAATCATAAATAAATGAGAAAAAAAATACAATATCCTTTTTTTCTCAACTTATAACTTCCTTCCAAACAAAGGTTTAATGTTGATAACTTATCTGTATATGTAAATAATTGTTGAAATCAATTTTTTTAATACATTACCTTAGTCTATCCCTTTTATAATCGTGGGTATTTATAAGTGTATCATAATATTATATTTTTCATAAATTAATGCTCGCTCTTTCTTCTTCCCTAACTCTCCTTTTTCACTTATTATGATTGATTCTTCAATGGAGCCGTGATATCAATAACAGACGAAGAAGACTATTCTACACAATCTTATTCCCATTCAAATGGTTCTATCGATTCATCAAGTAATAGACGAACTCTGTTAAACCTGCGTGTACCTGAGTGGTGTTTGGCAAAGAATCGAGCATCCCAGGAACAAAGGATCGATGAGCGTGAAATGGTGATTTTCATCGGCACCCTTCTTAGCAAGATAATCAGCACAAGAATCACGTTTCCTTAAAATATGATGTAGCATAACATGCCAATTTCTACTGAGTAAGTCTCTTATATCCATGAGCGTGAAATGGTGACTTTCATCGGCACCATTCTTAGCAAGATAATCAGCACAAGAGTTATGTTTCCTTAAAATATTATGTTGCATAACATGCCAATTTCTACTGAGTAAGTCTGTTATATCAAAAATGAGATATGCATATTTGTGAAAACTAATGTTCTCCTATCTAATAAGTTGAATAGCATGGGTAGAGTCACTATATTTATCAATTCAATAATATTTTCTCTTTCCTTTAATTTTCTTCTCATATTAATGTAGAAAATATAAACCAATTTCATCTTTAGTTTCTCTGTCCTTTCTTTTTTAATCATAAATAAATGAGAAAAAAATACAAAATCCTACTTTTCTCAACTTATAACTTCCCTCTAAACAAAGGTCTATTGTTGATAAATTATCTGTATATCTAAAATATTGTTGAAATCAATTTTTTTGTTTACATTGCCTTAGTCTATCCCTTTTATAATCGTGGGTATTTCAAAGTATATCATAATATTATATTTTTCATAAATTAGTGCTCGCTATTACTTCTTCCCTAACTCTCTCATTTTTCTTATTATGGTTGATTCTTCATTGGGAGCCGTGATATCAATAACAGACGAAGGAGGCTATTCTACACAATCTTATTCCAATTCAAATGGTTCTATTGATTCATCAGGTAATAGACGAACTATATTAAACCTGCGTGAACCTGAGTGGTGTTTGGCAAAGAATCGAGCATCCCAGAAACAAAGGATCCATGAGCGTGAAATGGTGATGATTTTCATCGGCACCCTTCTTAGCAAGATAATCAGCACAAGAGTCACGTTTCCTTAAAATATGATGTAGCATAACATGCCAATTTCTACTGAGTAAGTCTCTTATATCCAAAATGAGAGGTGCATATTTGTGAAAATTAATGTCCTCCTATCTAATAAGTTGAATATCATGGGTAGAGTCACTATATTTATCAATTCAATAATATTTTCTCTTTCCTTTAATTTTATTCTCATATTAATCTAGAAAATGTCAACCAATTTCATCTTTAGTTTCTCCTTCCTTTCTTTTTTTTAATCATAAATAAATGAGAAAAAAATACAATATCCTTCTTTTCCCAACTTATAACTTCCCTCCAAACAGAGGTTTAATGTTGATAAATTATCTGTATATGTAAATAATTGTTGAAATTAATTTTTTGAATACATTGCCTTGGTCTATCCCTTTTATAATCGTGGGTATTTCAAAATATATCATAATATTATATTTTTCATAAATTAATGCTCGCTCTTACTTCTTCCCTAACTCTACCTTTTTTCTTATTATGGTTGATTCTTCATTGGATGCCGTGATATCAATAACAGACGAAGGAGGCTATTCTACACAATCTTATTCCAATTCAAATGGTTCTATTGATTCATCAGGTAATAGACGAACTATGTTAAATCTGCGTGAAACTGAGTGGTGTTTGGCAAAGAATCGAGCATCCCAGAAACAAAGGATCCATGAGCGTGAGCACAAGAGTCACGTTTCCTTAAAATATGATGTAGCGTAACATGCCAATTTCTACTGAGTAAGTCTCTTATATCCAAAATGAGAGGTGCATATTTGTGAAAATTAATGTCCTCCTATCTAATAAGTTGAATATCATGGGTAGAGTCACTATATTTATCAATTCAATAATATTTTCTCTTTCCTTTAATTTTATTCTCGTATTAATCTAGAAAATGTCAACCAATTTCATCTTTAGTTTTTCCTTCCTTTCTTTTTTTAATCATAAATAAATGAGAAAAAAATACAATATCCTTTTTTCCTCAACTTATAACTTCCTTCCAAACAAAGGTTTAATGTTGATAAATTATCTGTATATGTAAATAATTGTTGAAATCAATTTTTTTGAATACATTGCTTTTGTTTATCCCTATTATAATCGTGGGTATATCAAAGTATATCATAATATTTTATTTTTTATAAATTAATGCTCGCTCTTACTTCTTCCCTAACTCTCCTTTTTCACTTATTATGATTGATTCTTCAAAGGGAGTCGTGATATCAATAACAGACGAAGGAAGCTATTGTACACAATCTTATTCCCATTCAAATGGTTTTATTGATTCATCAGGTAATAGACGAACTCTGTTAAACCTGCGTGTACCTGAGTGGTGTTTGGCAAAGAATCGAGCATCCCAGGAACAAAGGATCCATGTGCGTGAAATGGTGATTTTCATCGGCACCCTTCTTAGCAAGATAATCAGCACAAGAGTTACGTTTCCTTAAAATATGATGTAGCGTAACATGCCAATTTCTACTGAGTATGTCTCTTATATCCAAAATGAGATATGCATATTTGTGAAAACCAATGTCCTCCTGTCTAATAAGTTGAATAGCATAGGTAGATTCACTATATTTATCAATTCAATAATATTTTCTCTTTCCTTTAAATTTCTTCTCTTATTAATCTATAAAATATCAACCAATTTCATCTTTAGTTTCTCCATCCTTTCTTTTTTCAATCATAAATAAATGAGAAAAAAAATACAATATCCTTTTTTTTCTCAACTCATAACTTCCCTCCAAACAAAGGTTTAATGTTGATAAATTATCTGTATATCTAAAAAATTGTTGGAATCAATTTTTGAATACATTGTGTAACATCCCGCATTCCAGGAGCTTGTTTATTCATTAGGATTCAGATATTTTAACCATGTGTTAGAAATTAAGAAGAAGATAAGTCTATAACTTAGAAGTTAAACCTTAGTTGTTAAACCAATCTTAGGACATGTGTAGCATTCCAACTCTTGGCTTAGATAACATGTGTGTTTGGTAGGTCAAAATCTTGAAAGATCACTAAGGATTAGGAGTAATAGGTAGAGAAAGGGTAAGTTATGAGTTTGGAACCTTAATAGAACCAAGTTAGGAGTTTTTGGTCCCTAGTAATCGATTACCAGAAGTTGGTAATCGATTACCAGAGAGTTTTGTTGGTGGTAATCGATTACCAGGGTTTGGTAATCGATTACCAGGTTTCTGGGTTCATTATAATCGATTACCAGAAGTGGTAATCGATTGCCGGACCTCCAGGAATGCATTTTGGCCTCTGGTAATCGATTACCAGGGTTTGGTAATCGATTACCAGTAGTATATATATATATGCTGGTGCGAAAATTCAGCAGAAACTCATTTCTCCCTTCCCCTTCTTCGAACCCTAGAGAGAGAAAATGAGAGTTCTAGAGAGAGGAAGCTATTTTGGGGCCTTGGAGGTAGATTGAAGCTAGAATCAACCCTTGGGATCACTCCAAACTCACAATTCCTCCATTGATTTCACTCTTTGGTGAGTATAACTCACCCTTAGGTTAGGAATTGGTCTCCTTGCATGTCCCCTCTTCTTCCCCTCCCTTTCTTGGCTGGATACTTGAATGAAAGTTGATTATTTGATTGTTTGAGTTGTTGATTGTTTGACTGAGCTTACGAATTGAAATCGAGAGTTGAAATCCTTAGTTTCGAAGTTATCGAGAATGTCGAAACTCACAAAATGTACGAAACTTACGAAACTATCGTATTTCCCCTCGATTTCGATTCATTTAAGCATTCCATTACGTTTATACTTCTTACTTTTGTCAATTATGGTTACATGGTGGCTTGAAATGAGAATCGAGACGTAGGTTCGTAAAGTTATAATTAGCGCAATTGTCGATATGTCCCTTGCATGATCCCGAATTCTCGAATCCCTTTCTCTATGATTAATTTGATTGAATTGTAATGTTAGAAATGAGATTGATAAGAGGATATTTGAATCGAAGGTGAAACGAAGGAATTTCGAAGTTACGAAAGTTACGAGACTTGCGAAAGTATCGAAACACTCGAGGCATTCGAAATCCTAGTTGTTACCACTGATTCAAGTAAGCCTAACGTGTATATGGTTATGATTGTTAGATTGTATTGTGATTGATGTTTGAAAGATATGGGATAATTCTAATTACGGAGCGGTTCTTGATATTCTTTAGTTTCGAAACTTTCGAAGCTATCGAAAGTTTCGAAACTATTGTAACGTCGAAACGCTCTATTCTCTCCAATTATACTTGATCCGGAATGGAAATTAAGGATTGGTGACTGATTAGGATATAGGAATTGAGGGGTAGTGGATATGAGTTCACATAGAACGTTGATTCTCTTTAGCTTCGAACGGTCGAACTATCAAGAACGAACTATTCATCAATTCGTATGTCTAATTAGTTATTCGGTCAAACACTGGGCTTCGGCCTAAGTGATTCAAGGGCTTCGGTCAAATAAGAGGGCTTCGGCCTAAGTAGGGTGGGATTCGTCCCCTGGGGAGATATCCCCTGTAGTCTGAGCTCAGGTCTAACTCTAGACTGTGAATGTACATGGCCTTCGGGTGAAGCATACCATTGCATATTGTTATTTTTATGGAAAGATATTGATTGCATCTACTTTAAGATTGATGTTTATTTATATGATTGATGTTGATTGGCCGATTATGAAGATTATTATGTGAATGAATACTATGCTTAATTGTATATGATGATGTGAATATAGGTTAGTTCTTCATACATGTATGTCCCCTGCATTCATGCATAGAGTTATACTTGCTGAGACAATAGTCTCACCCCACGTTTCGGGGCTTTTCTTAGTGTGCAGGACGTTACAGGCAGCTAATGAGGATAAGAGAAAATTAATGGAGCTTATTATCATTAGAATAGGAATTTCTTGTAATAGAATTGATTCAGTTGTGTAATGAATTGACGTTAGATATTGTAATCAAGGAAGTATGTAATTCCTAGCCTAGAAGGTTTATTTATGACTAGTGTTTATTTATCTAGTTTAAAGGAAGATACTTTCGGACCTCCGATACGAATTTATGGAATCCTATTACTTTAAGTGTAGGCTTCTTTCCTTAAGCTTCTTGTGGATGTGTTTAATTGTATGACTTAAACTAATCGTTGGCGAGTTTAAGTAAATTGTATGACGATATCGAAAATCTAACAAAGTGATTTCAAGAATTACAGGAGTAGTGTCTCCAACGGGCACTATTTCTGAGTTCTAGAAATTAGGGCGTTACACATTGCCTTAGTCTATCCCTTTTATAATCGTGGGTATTTCAAAGTATATCATAATATTACATTTTTCATAAATTAATGTTCGCTCTTACTTCTTCCCTAACTCTCCCTTTTTTCTTATTATGGTTGATTCTTCGTTGGGAGCCGTGATATCAATAACAGACGAAGGAGGCTATTCTACACAATCTTATTCCAATTCAAATGGTTCTATTGATTCATCAGGTAATAGACGAACTATGTTAAACCTGCGTGAACCTGAGTGCTATTTGGCAAAGAATCGAGCATCCCAGAAACAAAGGATACATGAGCGTGAAATGGTGATGATTTTCATCGGCACCCTTCTTAGCAAGATAATCAGCACAAGAGTCACGTTTCCTTAAAATATGATGTAGCGTAACATGCCAATTTCTACTGAGTAAGTCTCTTATATCCAAAATGAGAGGTGCATATTTGTGAAAATTAATGTCCTCCTATCTAATAAGTTGAATATCATGGGTAGAGTCACTATATTTATCAATTCAATAATATTTTCTCTTTCCTTTAATTTTATTCTCGTATTAATCTAGAAAATGTCAACCAATTTCATCTTTAGTTTCTCCTTCCTTTCTTTTTGAATCATAAATAAATGAGAAAAAAAAAATACAATATCCTTTTTTTCTCAACTTATAACTTCCTTCCAAACAAAGGTTTAATGTTGATAAATTATCTGTATATGTAAATAATTGTTGAAATCAGTTTTTTTAATACATTGCCTTAGTCTATCCCTTTTATAATCGTGGGTATTTATAAGTATATCATAATATTATATTTTTTATAAATTAATGCTCGCTCTTACTTCTTCCCTAACTCTCCTTTTTCACTTATTATGATTAATTCTTCAATGGGAGTCGTGATATCAATAACAGACGAAGGAGGCTATTCTACACAATCTTATTCCCATTCAAATGGTTCTATCGATTCATCAGGTAATAGACGAACTATGTTAAACCTGCGTGTACCTGAGTGGTTTTTGGCAAAGAATCGAGCATCCCAGGAACAAAGGATCGATGAGCGTGAAATGGTGATTTTCATCGGCACCCTTCTTAGCAAGATAATCAGCACAAGAATCACGTTTCCTTAAAATATGATGTAGCGTAACATGCCAATTTCTACTGAGTAAGTCTCTTACATCTAAAATGAGAGATGCATATTTGTGAAAACCAATGTCCTCCTATCTAATAAGTTGAATAGCATGGGTAGAGTCACTATATTTATCAATTCAATAATATTTTCTCTTTCCTTTAATTTTATTCTCATATTAATGTAGAAAATATAAACCAATTTCATCTTTAGTTTCTCCGTCCTTTCTTTTTTTAATCATAAATAAATGAGAAAAAAATACAAAATCCTACTTTTCTCAACTTATAACTTCCCTCCAAACAAAGGTCTATTGTTGATAAATTATGTGTATATCTAAAATATTGTTGAATTCAATTTTTTGAATACATTGCCTTAGTCTATCCCTTTTATAATCGTGGGTATTTCAAAGTATATCATAATATTATATTTTTCATAAATTAGTGCTCGCTATTACTTCTTCTCTAACTCTCTCTTTTTTCTTATTATGGTTGATTCTTCATTGGGAGCCGTGATATCAATAACAGATGAAGGAGGCTATTCTACACAATCTTATTCCAATTCAAATGGTTCTATTGATTCATCAGGTAATAGACGAACTATGTTAAACCTGCGTGAACCTGAGTGGTGTTTGACAAAGAATCGAGCATCCCAGAAACAAAGGATCCATGAGCGTGAAATGGTGATGATTTTATCGGCACCCTTCTTAGCAAGATAATCAACACAAGAGTCACGTTTCCTTAAAATATGATGTAGCATAACATGTCAATTTCTACTGAGTAAGTCTCTTATATCCAAAATGAGAGGTGCATATTTGTGAAAATTAATGTCCTCCTATATAGTAAGTTGAATATCATGGGTAGAGTCACTATATTTATCAATTCAATAATATTTTCTCTTTCCTTTAATTTTATTCTCGTATTAATCTAGAAAATGTCAACCAATTTCATCTTTAGTTTCTCCTTCCTTTCTTTTTTTTAATCATAAATAAATGAGAAAAAAATACAATATCCTTCTTTTCCAACTTATAACTTCCCTCCAAACAAAGGTTTAATGTTGATAAATTATCTGTATATGTAAATAATTGTTGAAATTAATTTTTTGAATACATTGCCTTGGTCTATCCCTTTTATAATCGTGGGTATTTCAAAATATATCATAATATTATATTTTTCATAAATTAATCCTCTCTCTTACTTCTTCCCTAACTCTCCCTTTTTTCTTATTATGGTTGATTCTTCATTGGAAGCCGTGATATCAATAACAGACGAATGAGGCTATTCTACACAATCTTATTCCAATTCAAATGGTTCTATTGATTCATCAGGTAATAGACGAACTATGTTAAACTTGCATGTATCTGAGTGGTGTTTGGCAAAGAATCGAGCATCTCAGGAACAAAGGATCCATGAGCGTGAAATGAATTTTCATCGGCACCCTTCTTAGCAAGATAATCAGCACAAGAATCACGTTTCCTTAAAATATGATTTATTGTAACATGCCAATTTCTACTGAGTAAGTCTCTTACATCTAAAATGAGAGATGCATATTTGTGAAAATTAATTTCCTCTTATCTAATAAGTTGAATTGCATGGGTAGAGTCACTATAATTATCAGTTGAATTATATTTTCTCTTTCCTTTAATTTGCTTCTCATATTAATCTAGAAAATATCAACCAATTTCATCTTTAGTTTCTTCTTTCTTTATTTTTTAATCATAAATAAATGAGAAAAAAAACAATATCCTTCTTTTCTCAACTTATAACTTCCTTCCAAATAAAGGTTTAATGTTGATAAATTATCTGTAAATATAAATAATTGTTGAAATTAAATTTTTGAATACACTGCTTTAGTCTATCCCTTTTATAATCGTGGGTATATCAAAGTATATCATAATATTATAATTTTTATAAATTAATGCTCGCTCTTACTTCTTCCCTAACTCTCCTTTTTTACTTATTATGATTGATTCTTCAATAGGAGTTGTGATATCAATAATAGATGAAGGAGGCTATTGTACACAATCTTATTCCAATTCAAATGGTTTTATTGATTCATCAGGTAATAGACAAACTCTGTTAAACCTGCGTGTACCTGAGTGGTGTTTGGCAAAGAATCGAGCATCCTAGGAACAAAGGATCCATGAGCTTGAAATGGTGATTTTCATCGGCACCCTTCTTAGCAAGATAATCAGCACAAGAGTTACGTTTCCTTAAAATATGATGTAGCGTAAGATGTCAATTTCTACTGAGTAAGTCTCTTATATCCAAAATGAGAGATGCATATTTGTGAAAACTAATGTCCTCCTATCTAATAAGTTGAATAGCATGGGTAGAGTCACTATATTTATCAATTCAATAATATTTTCTCTTTCCTTTGAATTTCTTCTCATATTAATCTATAAAATATCAACCAATTTTATCTTTAGTTTCTCCTTCCTTTCTTTTTTTAATCATAAATAAATGAGAAAAAAAATACAATATCCTTTATTTTTCTCAACTTATAACTTCCCTCCAAACAAAGGTTTAATGTGAGTAAACCCTCAAAATGGTCCCTGAAAGATATGGGGTCGGTCACATTGGTCCTTGAAAGATAATAAATTGTAAAAAGGTCCCTGAGAGATAGTAACGTCGGTCAATTAGGTCCTTCTGTTACCTCTCCTCTGTTAAAGTTAACAGAACTGCAAGTAAATCCTCAAAATGGTCCCTAAAAGATATGAGTTTGGTCACATTGGTCTCGGAAAGATAATAAATT
Source organism: Sesbania bispinosa (assembly GCA_026901365.1). Lineage (NCBI taxonomy): Eukaryota > Viridiplantae > Streptophyta > Magnoliopsida > Fabales > Fabaceae > Sesbania > Sesbania bispinosa. The sequence continues at coordinate 443,481 of QLOH01000385.1, forward strand.
GTAAAAATGTCCCTGAGAAATAATAACATCATTTATAAACCCTCAAAATGGTCCCTGAAAGATATGGGTCAATCACATTGGTCCCTGAAAGATAATAAATTATAAAAATGTCCCTGAGAAATAATAACATCATTTATTATGCTTTCTTTTTCCTCGTTAATTTCGTTTCATTCCCGAATGCGAGCCATGCCTCACCATTTCTGGAAAGTCTAGACTAATGACATTTACTCCGCTATCATGATCCTATCTGAAAATCATGAAAGGAACTGCAAAAGGATTGGTCTTTCCATGGCTTCAATCCCATCTTCTTGTTCTACAAGCTTGGGGCTTCACCATTTGGCATCCCCCTCAACACCTACAACACAAGAAATCATAAACAGCCAGGGGTTTAGATCTCAAAAAACTTGCTATTTACTAAGAGGTGGAATTTTATCATTGAGTACACAAACTAATTGGCCTGACTCTGATAAAACAATGTTAATAAATCTGATCTAGCCAAAATCTATGAATTATTTATACAACCATCAAGATCTCTTACCACCTTTATGAACTGAAGTCCTAGCCTAGCAGCTTCGATATTAGCAGATCTAACCAAATCAATAAAACCTGGCAGGCATCCTTTTTCAACGAGTGAAACCAGGTGCTCCGGGATAAGACTTTGCTTCTCGTCACCTTTAATTGGGGTAACACAAAGGTTGCCGAATACATAAGCTACTTTCTTTCTTATATCAAATGGAGCGGCAGAAAGAAGGTGCGATAACAAAGGCATTGCCTCACTAGAATATATCAATTGCTTGTGCTCAGCAGAACCAGCAGCTATATTAGACAACACCCAATCTGCTTCGTGCATAGATAACAAAGCTCATGTCAGGATCGATCCAGAGTTAGATTATAGTGATCAACGATTAAATTTCATACCTTCTTTAAGACCCTGTGTTCACTATTCAGACATTTTTCCAGGACTTGTATGGTACCATCTGAAAATGCAATTATATAATTAGATGTAAGAAATTGGTCCATACTATTTGATCAAAATACATGTCTTTTGCTTAACAAGTATTAAAAAAATTACTAGCCTGTAATTTCAAGTCCAGATACAAAAACAACATAAGTTGCATATGGGGATCACCAACAATGAGATTACCTAAACTTCGCAAAACCTAGCTATTGTTATTAGAAACAACAGATCAATGTGAATAACATAAGCATTGTGATTTGTGCGTAATGGTATATGCTAATCACATAAGCATTGTGATTTAATAAAGATTTTGCAGTTCCTTTCATGATTTACAATCGATAGGATCATGATAGTGGAGTAAATGTCATAATTAGTCCAGCCTTTCCAGAAATGGTGAGGCATGACTCACATTCGAGAATGAAACGAAATAAACAAGGAAAAAGAAAGCATAATAAATGATATTATTATTTCTCAAGGACGTTTTTATAATTTATTATCTTTCAGATACCAATGTGATCGGTCCATATCTTTCAAGGACCATTTTGAGGGTTTATAAATAATGTTATTATTTCTCAAGGACGTTTTAACAATTTACTATCTTTCAGGGACCAATGTGACAAAACTCATATCTTTCAGGGACCATTTTGAGGATTTACTTGCAGTTCTGTTAACTTTACCAGAGAGGAGTTAACGGAAGGACCTAATTGACTGACATTACTATCTCTCAGGGACAATTTTACAATTTATTATCATTCAGGGGCCAATGTGACCGACCCCATATCTTTCAGGGACCATTTTGAGGGTTTACTCGTTTAATGTTGATAAATTATCTGTATATCTAAAAAATTGTTGAAATCAATTTTTTGAATACATTGCCTTAGTCTATCCCTTTTATAATCGTGGGTATTTCAAAGTATATCATAATATTATATTTTTCATAAATTAATACTCGCTCTTACTTCTTCCCTAACTCTCCCTTTTTTCTTATTATGGTTGATTCTTCATTGGGAGCCGTGATATCAATAACGGACGAAGGAGGCTATTCTACACAATCTTATTCCAATTCAAATGGTTCTATTGATTTATCAGGTAATAGACGAACTATGTTAAACCTGCGTGAACCTGAGTGGTGTTTGGCAAAGAATCGAGCATCCCAGAAACAAAGGATCCATGAGCGTGAAATGGTGATGATTTTCATCAGCACCCTTCTTAGCAAGATAATCAGCACAAGAGTCACGTTTCCTTAAAACATGATGTAGCGTAACATGCCATATTCTACTGAGTAAGTCTCTTATATCCAAAATGAGAGGTGCATATTTGTGAAAATTAATGTCCTCCTATCTAATAAGTTGAATATCATGGGTAGAGTCACTATATTTATCAATTCAATAATATTTTCTCTTTCCTTTAATTTTATTCTCGTATTAATCTAGAAAATGTCAATCAATTTCATCTTTAGTTTCTCCTTCCTTTCTTTTTTTAATCATACATAAATGAGAAAAAAAATACAATATCCTTCTTTTCCCAACTTATAACTTCCCTCCAAAAAAAGGTTTAATGTTGATAAATTATCTGTATATGTAAATAATTGTTGAAATTAATATTTTGAATACATTGCCTTAGTCTATCCCTTTTATAATCGTGGGTATTTCAAAGTATATCATAATATTATATTTTTTATAAATCAATGCTCGCTCTTACTTCTTCCCTAACTCTCCCTTTTTTCTTATTATGGTTGATTCTTCATTGGAAGCCGTGATATCAATAACAGACGAAGGAGGCTATTCTACACAATCTTATTCCAATTTAAATGGTTCTATCGATTCATCAGGGAATAGACGAACTATGTTAAACCTGCGTGTACCTGAGTGGTGTTTGGCAAAGAATCGAGCATCCCAAGAACAAAGGATCCATGAGCGTGAAATGAATTTTCATCGGCACCCTTCTTAGCAAGATAATCAGCACAAGAATCACGTTTCCTTAAAATATGATTTAGTGTAACATGCATATTTCTACCTAGTAAGTCTCTTACATCTAAAATGAGAGATGCATATTTGTGAAAATTAATTTCCTCTTATCTAATAAGTTGAATTGCATGGGTAGAGTCACTATAATTATCAGTTGAATTATATTTTCTCTTTCCTTTAATTTTTTTCTCATATTAATCTGGAAAATATCAACCAATTTCATCTTTAGTTTCTCCTTTCTTTATTTTTTAATCATAAATAAATGAGAAAAAATTCAATATCCTTCTTTTCTCAACTTATAACTTATTTCCAAATAAAGGTTTAATGTTGATAAATTATCTGTATATATAAATAATTGTTGAAATTAAATTTTTGAATACACTGCTTTAGTCTATCCCTTTTATAATCGTGGGTATATCAAAGTATATCATAATATTATATTTTTTTTATAAATTAATGCTCGCTCTTACTTCTGCCCTAACTCTCCTTTTTTACTTATTATGATTGATTCTTCAATGGGAGTCGTGATATCAATAACTGATAAGGAAGGCTATTGTACCCAATCTTATTCCAATTCAAATGGTTTTATTGATTCATCAGGTAATAGAAAAACTCTGTTAAACCTGCGTGTACCTGAGTGGTGTTTGGCAAAGAATCGAGCATCCCAGGAGAAAAGGATCCATGAGCGTGAAATGGTGACTTTCATCGGCACCATTCTTAGCAAGATAATCAGCACAAGAGTTTCGTTTCCTTAAAATATTATGTTGCGTAACATGCCAATTTCTACTGAGTAAGTCTGTTATATCAAAAATGAGATATGCATATTTGTGAAAACTAATGCCCTCCTATCTAATAAGTTGAATAGCATGGGTAGAGTCACTATATTTATCAATTCAATAATATTTTCTCTTTCCTTAACTTTTCTTCTCATATTAATGTAGAAAATATCAACCAATTTCATCTTTAGTTTCTCCATCCTTTCTTTTTTTTTTTTAAATTAATGCTCGCTCTTACTTCTTCTCTAACTCTCCCTTTTTTCTTATTATGGCCGATCCTTCATTGGGAGCCGTGATATCAATAACGGACGAAGGAGGCTATTGTACACAATCTTATTCCAATTCAAATGGTTCTATTGATTCATCAGGTAATAGACGAACCATGTTAAACCTGCGTGAACCTGAGTGGTGTTTCGCAAAGAATCGAGCATCCCAGAAACAAAGGATCCATCAGCGTGAAATGGTGATGATTTTCATAGGCACCCTTCTTAGCAAGATAATCAGCACAAGAGTCACGTTTCCTTAAAATATGATGTAGCGTAACAGGCCAATTTCTAATGAGTAAGTCTCTTATATCCAAAATGAGAGGTGCATATTTTTTAAAATTATTGTCCTCCTATCTATTAAGTTGAATATCATGGGTAGAGTCACTATATTTATCAATTCAATAATATTTTCTCTTTCCTTTATAATTATTCTCGTATTAATCTAGAAAATGTCAACCAATTTCATCTTTAGTATCTCCTTCCTTTCTTTTTTTAATCATAAATAAATGAGAAAAAAATACAATATCGTTCTTTTCTCAACTTATAAATTCCCTCCAAACAAAGGTTTAATGTTGATAAATTATTGTATAAGTAATTAATTGTTGAAATTAATTTTTTGAATACATTGGCTTAGTCTATCCCTTTTATAATCGTGGGTATATCAAAGTATATCATAATATTATATTTTTTATAAATTAATGCTCGCTCTTACTTCTTCCCTAACTCTCCCTTTTTTCTTATTATGGTTGATTCTTCATTGGGAGTCGTGATATCAACAACAGACGAAGGAGGCTATTGTACACAATCTTATTCCAATTCAAATGGTTCTATTGATTTATCAGGTAATAGACGAACTCTGTTAAACCTGCGTGTACCTGAGTGGTGTTTGGCAAAGAATCGAGCATCCCAGGAACAAAGGATCCATGAGCGTGAAACGGTGATGATTTTCATCGGCACCCTTCTTAGCAAGATAATCAACACAAGAACCACGTTTCCTTAAAACATGATGTAGCGTAACATGCCAATTTCTATTGAGTAAGTCTCTTACATCTAAAATGAGAGATGCATATTTGTGAAAATTAATTTCCTTTTATCTAATAAGTTGAATAGCATGGGTAGAGTCACTATATTTATCAATTGAATTATCTTTTCTCTTTCCTTTACTTTTCTTCTCATATTAATCTAGAAAATGTCAACCAATTTCATCTTAGTTTCTCCTTCCTTTCTTTTTTTAATCATAAATAAATGAGAAAAAAAATACAATATCCTTCTTTTCTCAACTTATAACTTCCTTCCAAACAAAGGTTTAATGTTGATAAATTATTTGTATATGTAAATAATTGTTGAAATTAATATTTTGAATACATTGCCTTAGTCTATCCCTTTTTTAATCGTGGGTATTTTAAAGTATATCATAATATTATATTTTTCATAAATTAATGCTCGCTCTTATTTCTTCCCTAACTCTCCCATTTTTCTTAAATTAATGCGTGTACCTGAGTCGTGTTTGGAAAAGAATTGAGCATCCCAGGAACAAAGGATCAATGAGCGTGAAATGGTGATTTTTCATCGGCACCCTTCTTAGCAAGATAATCAGCACAAGAGTTACGTTTACTTAAAATATGATGTAGCGTAACATGTCAATTTCTACTGAGTAAGTCTCTTATATCCAAAATGAGAGATGCATATTTGTGAAAACTAATGTCCTCCTATCTAATAAGTTGAATAGCATGGGTAGAGTCACTATATTTATCAATTCAATAATATTTTCTCTTTCCTTTAAATTTCTTCTCATATTAGTCTATAAAATATCAACCAATTTCATCTTTAGTTTCTCCTTCCTTTCTTTTTTTAATCATAAATAAATGAGAAAAAAAATACAATATCCTTTTTTTCTCAACTTATAACTTCCCTCCAAACAAAGGTTTAATGTTGATAAATTATCTGTATATCTAAAAAATTGTTGAAATCAATTTTTTGAATACATTGCCTTAGTCTATCCCTTTTATAATCGTGGGTATTTCAAAGTATATCATAATATTATATTTTTCATAAATTAATGCTCGCTCATACTTCTTCCCTAACTCTCCCTTTTTCTTATTATGGTTGATTCTTCATTGGGAGCCTTGATGTCAATAACAGACGAAGGAGGCAATTCTACACAATCTTATTCCAATTCAAATGGTTCTATTTATTCATCAGGTAATAGACGAACTATGTTAAACCTGCGTGTACCTGAGTGGTGTTTGGCAAAGAATCGAGCATCCTAGGAACAAAGGATCCTTGAGCGTGAAATGAATTTTCATCGGCACCCTTCTTAGCAAGATAATCAACACAAGAACCACGTTTCCTTAAAATACGATGTAGCGTAACATGCCAATTTCTTTTGAGTAAGTCTCTTACATCTAAAATGAGAGATGCATATTTGTGAAAATTAATTTCCTCTTATCTAATAAGTTGAATAGCATGGGTAGAGTTACTATATTTATCAATTGAATTATCTTTTCTCTTTCCTTTACTTTTCTTCTCATATTAATCTAGAAAATGTCAACCAATTTCATCTTTAGTTTCTCCTTCCTTTCTTTTTTTAATCATAAATAAATGAGAAAAAAATACAATATCCTTCTTTTCTCAACTTATAACTTCCTTCCAAACAAAGGTTTAATGTTGATAATTTATTTTTATATGTAAATAATTGTTGAAATTAATATTTTGAATACATTGCCTTAGTCTATCCCTTTTTTAATCGTGGGTATTTCAAAGTATATCATAATATTATATTTTTCATAAATTAATGCTCGCTCTTATTTCTTCCCTAACTCTCCCTTTTTTCTTATTATGGTTGATTCTTCATTGGAAGCCGTGATATCAATAACAGACGAAGGAGGCTATTCTACACAATCTTATTCCAATTCAAATGGTTCTATCGATTCATCAGGTAATAGACGAACTATGTTAAACCTACGTGTACCTGAGTGGTGTTTGGAAAAGATCGAGCATCCCAGGAACAAAGGATCCATGAGCGTGAAATGGTGATTTTCATCGGCACCCTTCGTAGCAAGATAATCAGCACAAGAGTTACGTTTGTAGAAACACAGGGAAATACTACAAGGGGGGTTGAATAGTGTTTCTTAATATTTTTGAAAGCTTTTTCAAAACAACAAGTATAAAACTGTTTCAGACAGGTTTTTGAGGACTGTCTGAAGTTTTTAAGACAACTTCTGGAAATATATTTTAAAGGTTTCTTAGCTTTTGAAATATTTAGAATTGCTTTTCAACTCCCTTAAACTAGTATAAACGAATTGACAAGAGTTAAGGGATAGAAAACTTAGCCAAGGAATTTATCCTGGTTCACTCACTACCACTGTGAGCTACGTCCAGTCCCAATGCCAACTAGCACTGGATTTTCTCTTAATCTTTCACAAAGATTACAAGTATTCTTTTACAGTCAAGCCTCTTCAGGCTCTACAACCAAGTATTCTTTACAGCCAAGCCTCTCCAGGCTCTACAACCAAGTATTCTTTAGACACCTAGCCTCTCCAGGCTCTTACAAACAAGTATTCTTTAGACAACAAGCCTCTCCAGGCTCAAGAACGATTTTACAGAGAAAAGATAAGTTTAAGCTTTTAAACTAAACCAGTTATAAGCTCAAACAAATACAATGTACAAAGATAACTGAGGTATTCTCAGGATATACAAATGTGTGTACAAAGAATATTATCAGAGAGTTTTTACAGAGTAAAAACTAGCAGCAATTTGTTTCTCTTTGATTTTTTTGAATATGAAATCCTTCTCTGTTCTTCTCCATATGTATATGCAGAGATGGTCTTCATGAGGGGTATATATACCCAGACTTCAGTCCGTTAAAAAAAACCGTTTAGAGATAGCATTAAATGCTATTTAATCCGTTGTGAGACATGCTTCTGAGAGTCCTGACCTTTCTGACACAGAACAGGGTTGCATATGCTAAAAAGCTGCTTCAAATGCTGTTGCAGAGGCTGCATTGCAGGAATTTCCTCAGTGGTGTATGAATTTCAAAAACACCAAGAAAAACCTATGTGTTCCTTGCCATAAATATGCTTGAAAAGGTACGTGCAGCAGAGACTCAGAAGACATCTTCACAAAACTTCAGCAAAGGTGCCACGTCATTAATGAGACTTCAGACAGCTTCAACACTTCAGACGGGTTGGGCACTTCAGACGGCTTCAACACTTCAGACGAGTTGATCCTTCAAAAGGCTTGATACCTCAGACAGTTTGAAACACTTCACAAAGTCTTTTTGTAAGTTCATAGTGGCTTGCTGAAATCATAGATAAATCATTAAAACATATATGTATCTAAGATGAATTATTTTAACCCAAATTTGTTAGTCATTAAAACTTGGGAATTATATTGTCTTGAAACATCATAATTTACTTATGATATTTTTGAGACTCAACAACGTTTCCTTAAAATATGATGTAGCGTAACATGTCAATTTCTACTGAGTAAGTCTCTTATATCCAAAATGAGAGATGCGTATTTGTGAAAACTAATGTCCTCCTATCTAATAAGTTGAATAGCATGGGTAGAGTCACTATATTTATCAATTCAATAATATTTTCTCTTTCCTTTAAATTTCTTCTCATATTAATCTATAAAATATCAACCAATTTCATCTTTAGTTTCTCCTTCCTTTCTTTTTTTAATCATAAATAAATGAGAAAAAAATACAATATCTTTTTTTTCTCAACTTATAACTTCCCTCCAAACAAAGGTTTAATGTTGATAAATTATCTGTATATCTAAAAAATAGTTGAAATCAATTTTTTGAACACATTGCCTTAGTCTATCCCTTTTATAATCGTGGGTATTTTAAAGTATATCATAATATTATATTTTTCATAAATTAATGCTTGCTCTTACTTCTTCCCTAACTCTCCCTTTTTTCTTATTATGGTTGATTCTTCATTGGGAGCCGTGATATCAATAACAGACGAAGGAGGCAATTCTACACAATCTTATTCCAATTCAAATGGTTCTATTGATTCATCAGGTAATAGACGAACTATGTTAAACCTGCGTGTACCTGAGTGGTGTTTGGTAAAGAATCGAGCATCCCAGGAACAAAAGGATCCATGAGCGTGAAATGAATTTTCATCGGCACTCTTCTTAGAAAGATAATCAGCACAAGAATCATGTTTCCTTAAAATGTGATGTAGCGTTACATGCCAATTTCTACTGAGTAAGTCTCTTATATACAAAATGAGAGATGCATATTTGTGAAAATTAATGTCCTCCTATATAATAAGTTGAATAGCATGGGTAGAGTCACTATATTTATCAATTCAATAATATTTTCTCTTTCCTTTAATCTTCTTCTCATATTAATCTAGAAAATGTCAACCAATTTCAATTTTAGTTTCTCCTTCCTTTCTTTTTTTAATCATAAATAAATGAGAAAAAAATACAATATCCTTTTTTTTCTCAACTTATAACTTCCTTCCAAACAAAGGTTTAATGTTGATAAATTATCTGTATATGTAAATAATTGTTGAAATCAATTTTTTGAATACATTGCTTTAGTCTATCCCTATTATAATCGTGGGTATATCAAAGTATATTATAATATTTTATTTTTTATAAATTAATGCTCGCTCTTACTTCTTATCTAACTCTCCTTTTTCACTTATTATGGTTGATTCTTCATTGGGAGTCGTGATATCAATAACAGACGAAGGAAGCTATTGTACACAATCTTATTCCCATTCAAATGGTTTTATTGATTCATCAGGTAATAGATGAACTCTGTTAAACCTGCGTGTACCTGAGTGGTGTTTGGCAAAGAATCGAGCATCCCAGGAACAAAGGATCCATGAGCGTGAAATGGTGATTTTCATCGGCACCCTTCTTAGCAAGATAATCAGCACAAGAGTTACGTTTCCTTAAAATATGATGTAGCGTAAATATGAGGAACACCCTACTCCCCCCGTTACCTGGGAGTGAAGATCAACTGCAACAGTTCTTGGTGCTTGGTTACTCGGTAGCGACTTCCTCTTGAGATGTGGTTTCTCCCCTCCTTGGCTCTTCGCTCTCTGACGATAATACGAATAAGGATTAGGGTGATCTATTAACCCCTCCTTACCAAAAAGTCAAATTGGGCTTGGGCCCATCCTCAACCCCTTATCTTCTTTTAAATTTTAAACTATCATTATGGGTTAAAACTAATAATACTATTAATCCTATTATTTATTCACCTATTTAATTAATTATTTCCTCTTCTCATTTATTTAATTAATTAATATTTATCCTAATAAAATTTAGGATGTTACATACACAATCTTATTCCAATTGAAATGGTTTTATGGATTTATCATGTAATAGACAAGCTCTGTTAAACCTCCGTGTACCTGAGTGGTGTTTGGCAAAGAATCGAGCATCCGAGGAACAAAGGATCTATGAGCGTGAAATGGTGATTTTCATCGGCACCCTTCTTAGCAACATTATCAGCTCAAGAGTTACGTTTCCTTAAAATATGATGTAGCGTAACATGCCAATTTCTACTGAGTAAGTCTCTTACATCTAAAATGAGAGATGCATATTTGTGAAAATTAATTTCCTCTTATCTAATAAGTTGAATAGCATGGGTAGAGTCAATATAATTATCAATTGAATTATATTTTCTATTTCCTTTAATTTTCTTCTCATATTAATCTAGAAAATGTCAACCAATTTCATCTTTAGTTTCTCCTTCCTTTCCTTTTTTAATCATAAATAAATGAGAAAAAAATACAATATCCATCTTTTCTCAAGTTATAACTTCCTTCCAAACAAAGGTTTAATGTTGATAAATTATCTGTATATGTAAATAATTCTTGAAACTAAATTTTTGAATACATTGCCTTAGTCTATCCCTTTTTTAATCGTGGGTATATCAAAGTATATCATAATATTATATTTTTTATCAATTAATGCTCGCTCTTACTTCTTCCCTAACTCTCCCTTTTTACTTATTATGATTGATTCTTCAATAGGAGTCGTGATATCATTAATAGATGAAGGAGGCTATTGTACACAATCTTATTCCAATTCATATGGTTTTATTGATTCATCAGGTAATAGACGAGCTATGTTAAACCTGCGTGTACCTGAGTGGTGTTTGGCAAAGCATCCCAGGAACACAGGATCCATGAGCGTGAAATGGTGACTTTCATCGGCACCATTCTTAGCAAGATAATCAACACAAGAGTTCCGTTTCCTTAAAATATTATGTAGCGTAACATGCCAATTTCTACTGAGTAAGTCTGTTATATCAAAAATGAGATATGCATATTTGTGAAAACTAATGTCCTCCTATCTAATAAGTTGAATAGCATGGGTAGAGTCACTATATTTATCAATTCATTAATATTTTCTCTTTCCTTTAATTTTCTTCTCATATTAATGTAGAAAATATCAACCAATTTCATATTTAGTTTCTCCATCCTTTCTTTTTTTTTAAATTAATGCTCACTCTTACTTCTTCCTTAACTCTCCATTTTTTCTTATTATGGTCGATCCTTCATTGGCAGCCATGATATCAATAATGGACGAAGGAGGCTATTGTACACAATCTTATTCCAATTCAAATGGTTCTATTGATTCATCAGGTAATAGACGAACTATGTTAAACCTGCGTGAACCTGAGTGGTGTTTGACAAAGAATCGAGCATCCCAGAAACAAAGGATCCATGAGCGTGAAATGGTGATTATTTTCATCGACACCCTTCTTAGCAAGATAATCAGCACAAGAGTCATGTTTCCTTAAAATCTGATGTAGCGTAACATGCCAATTTCTACCGAGTAAGTCTATTATATCCAAAATGAGAGGTGCATATTTGTGAAAATTAATGTCCTCCTATCTAATAAGTTGAATATCATGGGTAGAGTCACTATATTTATCAATTGAATTATCTTTTCTCTTTCCTTTACTTTTCTTCTCATATTAATCTAGAAAATGTCAACCAATTTCATCTTTAGTTTCTCCTTCCTTTCTTTTTTTAATCATAAATAAATGAGAAAAAAATACAATATCCTTCTTTTCTCAACTTATAACTTCCTTCCAAACAAAGGTTTAATGTTGATAATTAATTTTTATATGTAAATAATTGTTGAAATTAATATTTTTAATACATTGCCTTAGTCTATCCCTTTTTTAATCATGGGTATTTCAAAGTATATCATAATATTATATTTTTCATAAATTAATGTTCGCTCTTATTTCTTCCCTAACTCTTCCTTTCTTCTTATTAGTGTTGATTCTTCATTGGAAGCCGTGATATCAATAATAGATGAACGAGGCTATTCTACACAATCTTATTCCAAATCAAATGGTTCTGTTGATTCATCAGGTAATAGACGAAGTCTTTTAAACCTGCGTGTACCTGAGTGGTGTTAGGCAAAGAATTGAGCATCCCAGGAACAAAGGATCCATGAGCATGAAATGGTGATTTTCATCGGCACCCTTCTTAGCAAGATAATCAGCACAAGAGTCACATTTCCTTAAAATATGATGTAGCGTAACATGCCAATTTCTACTGAGTAAGTCTCTTATATCCAAAATGAGATATGGATATTTGTGAAAACTAATGTCCTCTTATCTAATAAGTTGAATAGCATGGGTAGAGTCACTATATTTATCTATTCAATAATATTTTCTCTTTCCTTTAATTTTCTTCTCATATTAATGTAGAAAATGTCAACCAATTTCACCTTTAGTTTCTCCTTCCTTTCTTTTTTTAATCATAAATAAATGAGGAAAAAAATACAAAATCCTACTTTTCTCAACTTATAACTTCTCTCCAAACAAAGGTTTATTGTTGATAAATTATCTGTATATGTAAATAATTGTTGAAATTAATTTTTTGAATACATTGCCTTAGTCTATCCCTTTTATAATCCTAGGTATATTAAAGTATATCATAATATTATATTTTTTATAAATCAATGCTCGCTCTTACTTCTTCCCTAACTCTCCCTTTTTTCTTGTTATGGTTGATTCTTCATTGGAAGCCGGGATATCAATAACAGACGAAGGAAGCTATTGTACATAATCTTATTCCAATTCAAATGGTTCTATTGATTCATCAGGTAATAGACGAACTATGTTAAACCTGCGTGTACCTGAGTGGTGTTTGGCAAAGAATTGAGCATCCCAGGAACAAAGGATTCATGAGCATGAAATGGTGATTTTCATCGGCACCCTTCTTAGCAAGATAATCAACACAAGAGTCACGTTTCCTTAAAATATAATGTAGCGTAACTGTTTGTGGTGAAAAAATCTAATCTCGAAAATTAAATTTTAATCACTTTGATTCTAAGAACAATCTGGGGATTAGAATCAGATCCTCTTGCGGGACTCTTTTAAAAAGTAGATTTATGGTGTTTTTTATTTACCAAAGACTTTCAAAAGTTCAAGTTTTCTGGAAGAAAAATGATTGATTGGTACAAAATTTCACCAAGTCAATTGTTATGTTTCAAAAATCCAGAAATGATGACTTTCAAAGAGTTTGATTCAGAGTTTTATCAAAAACTTAATTTTCACAAAGAGTTAGAACTACTTGCTTGAAAGGAATAAAGAAAGGAAATTGCTTGAAAGATAAAATTCAAAATGTAGAATGCAGAAAGTAAATGAATTGAAAGATAAAATTGCATAAAGATAAAAGTGGATGGGTTCATCACATACAGTCAATCCTTGTAAACCTGTTGGTCGCAGTGTGATCGGACGTGAAGGTGTTTAAGGGTATGAGTGTAATGAAATGCCAACCTTTATTACATCAAGAGTTCACCTATTTATAGTTTCCTAATCCTAACGGCTAACTAATGTCCATGTGACACATCATCTAGCCTTATGTGTTGGCAGCGTGCATGCTTGCCACGTCTTCTATTAACCAGAAAACCGTTTCTGATCTTCAATAACTGTCTTCTTTTGCCTGCTGCCTTTTCGAACTTTCTTCTCCTTTCTTCAGAAATCCTCTAAGTCTTCAAATATCTTATCTTCGAATTCTCTACTTCTGTTTCTCAAAATCCTGCTTTCTGATTTCTCGAAATCTCTTTTCTGCTATTTCGAAATCTTCTTTATGGTTTCTCGAAATCTTCTTTCTGGAACCTTGGCTTCGTGGATTCGAGAACATCTTTAACTTCAAGACATAGTCTTTCTTGATACTTGAATTCAATGAATCTATTCTCATTTTCGATACTTGATTATACTCTTCCTTGTGCCATGTGTCAAATTTTATTTGGCTAATTCAAAGTCATGAAGACCACCGGCCACCGTCCATTCAACTTCATTATGAGAATTCTTTTCATTAGACGTTAAAATGGTCTTATTAATGACACTTAACTCTTTTTACTCCTATAAATAAGAGTGCCTTTACACAATTCTTTCATAATTCTTCATTCCTTTCTTCTTTCTTTTCTAAATTTTCTAAAGAATCTCTTCAAAGAATATGAAGAAGTTAATCCCTTTGGCTATTGCGTTCAATCCAATCTGGAATGATTTCATTTTTTATGGGATTGACGAAATAGCCAAAGCTATTGCCTTTTCCAACCTTTCTCTTTAAAAGTTTTCTTTTGGATTGTACGTAATAGCCAAATATAGGTTCATTAACATAATAAATGAATCTATTTATTAGTCCCCATACTGACCTTGATTTCTTCCCCAAGTCGAAGGTAGTTCAACAGATTGAAGAAATAATTCTTCTTTGTATTGGCTCTATTAAAGCTTGTGGGGGAGGATTAGGATATAGAGGCATGTTAGGCATGAGTCAAGTACTCATTCTAGTTTAGGATAGTTTCCTTTCTAATGTTTTAGGCACTTAGGATAGTTTCCTTTCTAATGTATTTCCAATGTATTCGAACTAATGTAATTCGAATTTGGATCATGAATAAAAGAACTATCATTTACCCTTTTGGAATACCTGTAATGTATTATTTCTCAAATTTACATTTATCTTCTTTTCGAAATTCTAAAGTCTTTTTGTGTTAACTTCACTCAACAATTTTTCTAAGTTAACAGACTTATTATCAAATTTCGAAATAAGGTAGTTTTAACCTCTTCTGTAAATTCGAAATGGCATCATATCCTTGTCATTTGTGGAATTCGAAACAATTGAAAATCAAATCCCAACAGATGCCCCCCCAAAAATAGTCTCTTTCAAGTAATAATCTAATTTTTGCAGAAAGAGATATTTTTGGAACAAACATTTAGTATTCCTTATAACAGTTATTTAAAATTTAAAAGGAAAATTTAAATATTTGTTTCATATAAATCTTTCATTTTCCAATTAAATTAATATTTCAGTTACTGTTTTGAAAGCTAACTGACTTTCCCACGTTTTTGGGATACTAGCTCACGTTCCAAGAAACGTGTAATCATGATCACTTTTTAAACTTCTTTTTAATCATGTCTTTTCTCTCTCATATAAATACTAAGTGAAAACTTTTCATTCCCACTTTTCATCTTCAACTTCCAACAAAACCTTTGCTATTCTCTCTTCAGAGCGTCCTTTTCTTCTTCTTCAAGGTATAATCTTTATGCTTTTTAATCAGTTTTTTGATGTTTTAATCTTGATCTTCACCGATTAAATTTCTCAAAGTCTCTGATTTTACCTTTCTTGATATATTTCCAGCTCATTTGCACCGTAACATTGTGTTTCTTTCTCTCTCAAGAACTCCAAGAAACACCATTAATGGCTTCTGAAGGTTCTATTCCAATGCCCCTTGCTGTTTGCAAAGGTGACCTCCTTGCTAGGGATGACCAAGTCTATATCCCTGAGCCTGAAAATGCTGAAGAGAAATTAGCTATCTGGAATTCCCAGGTACTCATTCCTTATTCCATTAGGAAAAAACAATTTACTTTTCTGGGTCCATATACACCTCCTTCTTCTCTTGATCAGTATGATGAGTTTTTTCCAAGTCTCCCAGAAGAAAAAATTCGAATTTTTAAATCTGTCATTCGATCTGATCATGTCGAAAACCTTACTGATGTTTTTCGAGCATCTCCTCCTGCTCGAAAGGATTCTTATGTCATGTGGTTGGATAGAATCGAAAGTACTATGGGAGCTTTATGGAAGCAACTGAGTAAATTTGATCTTAGCTTTGACCCTTCTCTCATTCTTTCTTCCCTTCTTTTCTGGGAAAGATCTACCAACTATTTTCACTTACCTTATGGCATGATTACACCAACACTCTTTGATGTTGCTGCCATCATTGGCCTTCGACCTGAAGGCCAATTAATTCTTCCATTTATGAAAGTCCCTGAACCACATATCAATCCAAACTTTGATAAATTGACTTATTCTAATTTCATTCAGAATAATGCAAAATCTGGTAAGGTTTCTGAAAATGAACATGTTGCATTTCTTCTATACTGGTTGTCTGCTTTTGTTTTCTGTTCCCGATCCAACCAAATTCCCAAATCTTTCCTTCCTATGGCTCAAATGTTAGCCAAAGGTATTCGAATTGATCTAAACAGGTGTCTTTTAGCTCATGTTTATGATATGCTTTCCGAAGCTATTTATATACTTAAATTAAAAGATCCTGTTCGAAACCTTTGTGGTCCTTTCTGGTTCCTTCAACTTTGGTTGAATGCCATCTTTCAAAATAAATTCGAAAGTTCTAAACCCCCAGAGTCCAAACTTCCTACTTCAATTGAGGGTTGTAGGTTGTCTTTTCTCACACCTTCCTCGAAAAAGAACCGTCTCGAATGTTTCAGATCTTATATTTCATCCTTTCTGAAAATCAAAAACATTCTCCTAATCTTGCACCTTTTGCTTCTCGAATTCGAGGACCTGACTGGTTCATTCGAAAGTTCCCTTGTGATACTCTGGGTGCTCAATCTGAAAGTTTAGAAATCTGGAAATAATTCTTAACTCCTGATCTTCTATATTGTGGTTTCCAATTAAAAGACTTTAGAGTCTTTCATTACCAACCACAATTTGTAGCTCGTCAATTTGGTTTGAGTCAGCTTCGTCCTACACCCTTCTACACTTCTAGAGATCAAATTCTGATTGAAGATTTAGTCGATGGTGAAGAGGGTTTCGAGAAATTACAACTCTCGAAGACTCAAAAACCTTTGTCTATTGAGCCAGTCTCCTTCGAGCTTTCATACTACTTTACCTTATCATTTGATGAATGGTGGTCTCAATACATTCTTAGTATTCAAGTAGATGAAGATACTTGCCTTTCGAGACTAACCAATGCTCCTCCACAGAGATCTATCAAGAAGACTAAAGGTACGCACATCAAAGAAATTGAAGCTTTCGAGAAATATTTTCATGTGTTCTATATTCCCAATAAAATTCATAGAACTATTTCTGAAGCAGCTTCTTCTTTAAAAGAAAAAATTTCTTTGAATCAACAAAGTTTTAAACATGTGAATCCCAATGGTACTACTATTTTTGAAAAGTATTGTCCAAAGTTTCCTTCTTTACCAACAGCAAAATTTGGTTTAGCAAAGAGTTTATATGGTCCTGAATGGACTAGACCTGCAAGTCTTGATTTTCTTTTCAATATTCTTAAACCTCTTTCAAAAAGAGTTACTTTAACAAAATATACTTTGGACAATTATCCTTTTGTACCTCATGTGGATATAGAACATGTGAGAATAATTTCTAAGGACTTTATAGTTCAAGGTAATAACATGAAACATTTTTCCTTATATTTCTCACTTATCCCATTTCTATACTTATAATTTCCTTTCTTATTTCAGCTCAAGAGTGTAAACTTTCGAAGGACACTGAAGAAGATTGGGAAAGTGAGGAGGAAAAAGTCCTTGAAAGGAAATCAAAGAAAAGGAAAGCTACATCCTCTTCTCAGAAACCTTCTGTAAGTTTCTTTTCGAAATCTAAACTTGTGTTATCCTAGGATTTCGAAATTTTGACAAACCTTTTCCTTTTATTTTCTTTTAGACTACTGCTTCTAAATCTAGGAAGAAGGTTGTGTCTAGTAAGGTCGAAAAGAATGACGAACCTTCTGACAAAAGTCAATCTGCTTCTGTGGGTAAGAAGGAGAAAGCAGATGCTTCCAAATCTTCCAAGAAGAAACCAACGAAAGCAGTAAAAGGACAAGAGAAAAGTCCATCTGAAAAATCCCAAGAACAATCTCTTTCAGAGGTAATTTCGAATTCTCTTATTACCAATCTCGAAATTTTATAAATTTTGAGGAATCTGATGTTTCCCTTTTTTGGTTTTAACATGAAACCACTCCTGATCAACAAGTTGTTCCTTTGAGAGAAAAAATCACAAAGAAAGAGAAGACAGAAAAGAAAACTCCTAAACAGAAGATTCTTTCAGTCATTCCACTTGGAAAGACCATTGGAGCAGTAAGTTTTCAATTTCCCTTTCTTTCGAATTATCCTTAGAGCTCCTCTTCGTTCTTTCTAATTTTGAAAATTATTTTCTTTATGTAAAATATCAGAGAGTTGGCCAAAGGTTTAAGGTTAAGGCTTATAAGGAACAAATCCCAAGTGGGGTTGTTGAACAAGTAAACCTTTTAACTCTCTTTTTCGAAAGAAAAATATCAACTATTATTTTTTCCTCTACTCTTAATTATCTAACTTAAATCATTTTCTGATTTCAGATAAACATTTCTTCGAGCTCCCAAGCTGAAAGTGGTGGTAACGAAGAGAAAACCATAGAGAGTCCACTTCAGGCTACCTCTTCGAAGAAGTCCTTACCAAAGAAAAAATCTTTGGACAATATCGAAGATAGTGGTGAATAACAAGAAGAACAAGGGGGAGAAGAAGAAGTTCAATCTCCTTCTGATCCAAACAATGGGGATTCTCAAGAAGAAGAAAAGAAAAATGATCTATCATCTTCTCAAGATCTTGATTCCCAAAGGACTAAGGATTCTGCCTCGAAGGAAATCCATACTACTCAGACTGAATCAGGCACTCCTGAAAAGGCTCCTGGTTTTTCGAGGGATTCATCTAGATCAACACCAGTATACAATGCCAAAGATTTAGATGACTGCCTCAAAGACCTAGATGAAAATCCATTCTTGATCCTAGATGTTCTTTCAGGGGAAGTTTCTTTATCATCTGCTCACTCTGAAGATACAGTTCAGAATCCCTTGAGTGAGGAAGACTCTATTGATAAAGTTCTTCAAAACTTTAAGAAGTTGGTCTTCGAGAGGTCCATGATGAAATTGATTAATCAAGTAATAGACGAACTATGTTAAACTTGCATTCACCAGAGTGGATTTTGGCAAAGAATAGAGCATCCCAAGACCAAAGGATCCATGAGCGTGAAATGATGATTTTCATGGGCACCCTTCTTAGCAAAATAATCAGCATAAGAGTTATCGTTCGTGAAATTATATATGATGGAGTGAAACATGCCAATTGCTACTGGGTAAGTCTTCTATATTCAAAATGAGAGATGCATATTTGTGAAAATTAATGTCCTCCTATCTAATAAGTTGAATAGCATGGGTAGAGTGAGTAAATTTATCAATTCAATAATATTTTCTCTTTCCTTTAATTTTCTTCACATATTAATCTAGATAATATCAACCAATTTCATCTTTAGTTTCTCCTTCCTTTCTTTTTTTAATCATAAATAAGTGAGAAAAAAACAATATCCTTCTATAAAATAATGCTTCTATCCCTTTTGTAATTGTGGGTATGTCAAAGTATATCATAATATTATCTTTTTTATAAAATAATGCTCGCTTTTACTTTGCTCCAACTCTCCCTTTTATCTTACTATTGTTGATTCTTCCTTGGGAGCCATGATATCAATAACAGACATAGGAGGCTATTGTAAACAATCTTATTCCAATTCAAATGGTTATATTGCTTCATCATGTAATAGAAGAACTATGTTAAACCTGCGTGCACCGGAGTGGTGTTTGGCAAAGAATAGAGCATCCCAGGACCAAAGGATCCATGAGTGTGAAATGGTGATTTTCGTGGGCTCCCTTCTTAGCAAGATAATCAGCACAAGGGTTATCTTTCCTTAAAATATGATGGAGCGTAGAATGCCAATTTCTACTGAGAAAGTCTCTTATATCCAAAATGAGAGATGCATATTTGTGAAAACTAATGCCCTCCTACTTAATAAGTTGAATAGCGTGGGTAGAGTCAGTAAATTTATCCATTCAATAATATTTTCTCTTTCCTTTAATTTTCTTCTCATATTAATCTAGAAAATATCAACCAATTTTATCTTTAGTTTCTCCTTCCTTTCTTTTTTTAATCATATATAAATGAGAAAAAAATACAATATCCTTCTTTTCTCAACTTATAACTTCCCTCCAAACAAAGATTTAATGTTGATAAATTATCTGTATATGTAAATAATTGTTGAAATTAATTATTTGAATACATTTCCTTTGTCTATCCCTTTTGTAATTTTGGGTATATCAAAGTATATCATAATATTATATTTTTTTTATAATTTAATGCTCATTTTTACTTATTCCCCAACTCTCCCTTTTTTTCTTATTATTGTTGATTCTTCCTTGGGAGCCATGATATCAATAACAGACAAAGGAGGCTATTGCACACAATGTTATTCCAATTCAAATGGTTCTATTGCTACATCAAGTAATAGACGAACTATGTTAAACCTGTGTGCACCGGAGTTGTGTTTGGCAAAGAATCGAGCATCCCAGGACCAAAGGACTCATCGACGTGAAATGGTGATTTTCATGGGCACCCTTCTTAATGTAACGTTCTAATTTCTTAATTCATGAATATTGTCCGTTGGAAACACTATTCCCGAATTTCTGAAATTATTTCGCGCCATTATCGATATCGTCACACAAATCATGCAATTCCTTAGGCAATCCAACGTTTGCTTAAGCTTCCACAAAACTCATACACCATGTCTTTCAATACAAATACTCATTCAAAGCCTATGGAACTAACATACACCTTGGGGAGTTATGGTTCCTGTAACGTCCTAATTTTTGAATCCAAGAATAATGTTCGTTGGAAACACTATTCCCGAATTTCTGAAATGATTTCGTGCCATTTTCGATATCAGTGAACGAACCATACAATCGCTTAGGTAATCCAACGCTTACTTACGCCTTCACTACAATTCAATCTACAATACAACATGAAACATTATATTCAAATCTAAGGGAAATGAACCTAGACACGGCTACACTTGCCTCGTTTTTAATCCAATAAGGTAAGACCTTTCGTTTCAATACCTTTTATGACTTGATTCATGTTTTCGAAAAACGATTATAACAAGGGAGGGAATCCATTTATTTTCGCTGCACCCTAACCACATGCTTGATTCCCTTCAATTGGTATCAGAGCTTTGGTTTTCGATAAACACGTTTTGGGCTTTTAATCTTTTGAATATAGTGATATTCTGGTATTATTGTTTAAATCGCAGAACATTTTTGAAACGTCGTTTATTTTCAAATCTGCGCTTCACTCACGCTGAGCGCAAGTAAAGCGCATGTGAAGCGGAAGTGAAGCACAGGTAAAACAAAGAGCTGCAACCCGCGCTGCAGCACAGACTGAAGCGCAGATCTGCGCTGCAGCCTAGCCTGCAGCGCAAGCAAAGCGCAGGTTACGTCTTTGATTCTGACACTTGCGCTTCACCTACGCTGTAGCGCAGGTAAAGCGCAGGCGAAGCGCAGCTTTCAGAATCATTTTATTTTATTCCCTTTATTGATCATTTTATGAGCGATGTATCCTTTATTGATTGTTTTGTGTGCGATGTATATATATGTTTATATGTTTATATGTTCTAATGTTGGAGGGTCCCATGGAATATGAAAGAGTTCATGTCTTGGGCGTCAAAGGGTTCAATTGTTGAAACCTTGTCTCGACTCAAATATTGGTTGCGATAAATATACCACTTATCAATTTGCTGACAAGAACGTATTCAAATGATACGAGGGACTCACTCGTTTATCGTTTTGTGAAGTATTCATTTGATACGAGACACTTATTGATGATTGGTTGAATGTTTATCAAATCTACACTGCGTAATGTTTTATTTCGTATGCGCGTTATCAAACCTCGCTTAATATATACATCGTATTATATCATTCGTTCTACAATCAATGGATATTGGTTTTGCATGATGGTTGGTTATGGCCTTAGTTATTTTAAATTTAAATACGACCTGCGTGTCGTGCCTTACCTCTTGACATTCCTCTTGTAATTCTCTTCTCATCTCTATCCCCTCGTATGTTAAACGAGGTTTCTTCTTGTATGTAATGTAATCGGAAAGAGCATGGAGTCAAAGGAGCATGTGGAGACATGTGGATGGAGACTTCAAGATTATATGTGATGTAATTTTGTATTGGATTTTAGGAGGCCATAACCATATCATGTGTTTGTATGAGGTGCATGTTTGTATGTTAAAGGGTTTAACGACGAATAAAATTAAAGCGATCAAATCCCTCAAAGAGAATGTTAAGTTATGTTTTTCATTCGAATAAATAACGCTCGTCAAGGCTAGAATGGATTAAGTGTGGGTCTGCCAAAGCAGGGTACATTTATCTATTTTTAGTGAAGGGCGATTATGTTAAATGGTTTAACAAAGGAATGGAAAAATAAAGCGATCAAATCCCTCAATGCTTATTATGCCTTCCAATGAATGACACTCGTCAAGGCTAGAATCGATGAAGAGTGGGTCTGCTAAAGCAGGGTACCTTTATCTATTTTAGCGAGGCGTGATAGGATAAAAATAATATCCGATTGTCAACCATTGGTCTTTGATTGGGTATATTCAATATGATTGAAGAACCTAGAGGCACTGATATTAAGTCATGTTTTGCCTTCCAATGTGTAAACTTGAATCGATTAAATGTGGGTCTGCCAAAACAGGGTACATTTATCTATTGCCAACCATTGGGTTTTGACTTAACTAGGTATATTCAATAGGACTGAAAAACCTAGAGGCACTGAGTTAGGCATAGATTCATAAGATGAATTAGAATAACGGTTATTCGCCTAACTATCCAAGAGTTGTATGAGATACAATTGGAAGTGTGTTCCTACCTAAATAACCTTTTCTTAAGCGATAAGCCAAAGCTGACTTAAAATAAGGTGAAATATGGATCTTGGCCCACTAGAAAATCTAGTGATGGGATTTTCTTATTCTTTATATTGAGGGTACTTGTTTTGAATCAAAATAGTGGGAGGCATATTTAATTAAAGACCTTGTTAAATATGTTTTATGATACTTATGTGCATAATTTTGAACACAACAAATAATCTTTTATTGCGATCAGTCCTTGGGAAGGACAAACTGTCTGGAATTAATTTTCTAGATTGGTATAGAGACCTAAGGATTGTCCTTAGTGTAACATCCCGCATAATAGACTTATTAATTCATAAGGTTTTAACAGAGGGTACAAGTGAATAATTAAGGAAAGGAGAGTAGAAGAATTAGGGAATAAAGATCTAGATTCAAGAACTAAGTTTCAGGGTTTTCATTTAAGTATATTTTGGGAGTTAGGGTTTCTGGTAATCGATTACCAGTAGTTTGTAATCGATTACCTGAGAGCAGTATTTGTGGTAATCGATTACTCACAGTTTGTAATCGATTACCCGAGAGCTGAGTTTTTGGTAATCGATTACCAGGAGTTGGTAATCGATTACCCGAGAGCTGAATTTTTAGTAATCGATTACTAACAGTCTGTAATCGATTACCCGAGAACAGAGTTTTTGGTAATCGATTACCAAGTGTTGTAATCGATTACCAGAAAACTGGGTCCTTGGTAATCGATTACCAGGGGTTGTAATCGATTACCATATTACCAGAAGGGGTTTTCTAGTGTCTTTTTAGCCGTTGGTAATCGATTACAGTAAGTCTGTAATCGATTACCATCACTTATATATATATACCTGGTGCGAAAAAAAATCAGAAATTCATTTTTTATTTTTCTCCCCTTTTCGACCTAGAGAGAGAATCCTAGTGAGAGAAACTTCAAATTGGAGCTTGAGAAGGGATTTGGGGCAAGGAAACATCAAGTAGATCATCTACAAACATCTTTGCCTTCTTGAATTGCTAGGCTTGGTGAGTACAACTCACTTCTATGTTAGGTTTTAGGTGGTTCTATGTGCATGCTCCCACCCCTTCTCTTCCCTTTTCTCAATTGTTGTTATTTATGGATTGTATTGGTGTATTCTAGCTGTATTGAAGTAGTAATTGATGGATTGAATATATGAATTGGGAATCGAGTATCGTAAACCTTAGTTTCGAAGTTTTCGAAACTATCGAAACTATCGAAACCACTTGATTGCATCTTATATTAAAATCTGAATCGATTGTAATTCCTTATCTAATTATAGTTCTTAGATTTTAATGCTTGAATTAGAGTTTGAATTGAGGTTGGAAATAATTGATATTCGTAGGGTCGAAACTATCGAAATAGTCGAAATGAACGAATTGGTTATTTTCACTTTATATGACTCCTTGCATCGTTGTAATGTTAAGATTATGATCAAGTGAAGTAAATTTAAGTCGGCCTTTGCGCTGTGAGTAAAAGTAATACTGAATTGTATTGAAAACACGACTTTGGTCCAGTTTGGGTGGGATTTGTCCCCGGGGAAGATATTCCCTGTAGTCTGAGCTCAGCTCTAACTCTAGAAAGAGATAAGATTATGCCTGTTGGGCACAACAGTGAGTGCATCATGTTTACATTTCAGTTTTATGTTGATTGCTTGAATTGTTATGGGCTATAACCTGACATAAATATCTGTTCCTTGCATTCATGCATATGATTTGTATTCATTGAGATTTTTATCTTACCACGTGTTATGTGGATTATTTAGATAAGCAGATACCTCTGTTAACAGATTCCCAGTCCGGGAAGTAAAGTGCACGAGCGATGGAATCTATGTTTCTTTTGTATATTTTGAAGTGGCGAACCTTGAAGTGAATACTTGAGTGTGTATATATATATATGATAGTGGTGTGATCTTGGATTCGAGGAATTGCATGAGTTTTGTTTGTGTTGTAATATACAGGATAAACCTCTGATCGAATGTTTAAATGGTTGTTTGTATCAAGTGTGTAATACTTAGAATTTGTTCTTTAAATTGTCGAATTTGTTGGAATTTTGATAATTTAGCGAACATGTTGATATTCAAATTGTCACATTATAAATTCTGAGTTAGGAATTTGGTTTCCAACGGACTAAATTCTGATTTAGAGATTTAGGGCGTTACATTTAGGCATGAGAAAAGGCTGTATGTCCTGGAAAGGCCTATTCCTGAAACACCCGTTACAAAATGCTTCGAAAAACTGACAAGGATGCTTTTAGAAAGCATCTGGATGTTGTTCTCGATGTAGCTTGCCTTGTGCTTATTACCATGAATGCTGAAAACAGCATGAGAACATGGAGACAGACAATATGATTGTACACTTAAAGAGACTTTATCAATGACAAGCTAGGCTTGAACGGTTTGAAATCTCAAAAGCACTTTATCAATGTAGACTGGCAGAGGGAACCCCTGTTGGTACTCATGTACTCAAAGCAATTGGGTACATTGAAAACCCAGAAAGGATTGGATTCCCATTAGGCCAAGAGTTGGCCACTGATCTTGTCCTGCAATCGTTGCTGGACAGCTATAGTCAATTCATCATGAACTATAACATGAATGAATTTGACAAATCGCTGCTAGAATTGCTAAGCATGTTACAGCTAAGCAAAACATTAATAAAGGTAAAGGGAAGGCCATATTGATGGTCCAACCGTGAAAAGGCAAGGGCAAGAAAGAAATTCTTGAAACCTATGGGCGGGATAGCTAAGGAAAGAAAATCTTTCCACTGTGGCCAATCAGGACATTGGAAACTGTGTAAAGTATCTGGAGGAGATCAAGAAGAAGGGAAGTGAGACTTCTGCTTCAGGAATATATATGTTATAGAAGTCAATTTACCTATTTCTGCATCTTGGGTATTGGATACCGGATGTGAATCTCACATTAGTGTGAATGTGAAGGATCTAAATGAAGTAGGTCATTGGCTAAAGGAGAAGTCGACCTACGTGTGAAAATGGAGCAAGAGTTGCTGCCTTAGCCGTAGGAACCTATTATTTAACTTTGCCAATTGGACTACTTATTTCACTAGATGATTGTTATTTTGTGAATATTAATTCCGTTTCTTGTTTAGACAAGAGTGTTTTTCATTCATAATAAAGAACAATAGTTGTTCAATTTATTTGAATTATATATGGTTGTGCAAAGTTGAACAATATGTTCTTGATATGGAAGTGCTTGTCTATAACATAAGTGCTAAGAGGGTCAAAACAAATTATTTGAACCCAACTTATTTTGGAATTGTTGCTTAGGCCACGTAAATAAGAAATGCATATCCAAACTCCATCAAGATGGTTATTTGGACTCATTTGATTTTGAATCAATTGAGACTTGTGAATCTTGTTTATTTGGGAAAATAACCAAAACCCCATTCACCGATAAGGTGAGAGGGCTGGTGATCTTCTTGGTTTTACATAGTGATGTATGTGGGTCCATGGGCACAATGGCTAGAAGAGGTTTTTAATACTTCATCACTTTTACTGATGATTTCAATACATATGAATTTGTGTATCTAATGGAACACAAATCTGAATCCATTGAAGAGTTCAAGGGATTTAAGAATGAAGTATAAAACCAACTTGGCAAGACTATTAAAACACTTCAATGAGATCGAGGTGGAGAATACTCAAGCCAACAAGTTGATGACTATCTAAGAGAGTGTGGGATAACATCTCAACTCACTCCTCCTGAAAACCTCAATGGAATAGAGTTTCAGAAAGGAGAAATCGAACTCTATTAGATATGGTTCGATCTATGATGAGTCATACTGATCTCCCCGACTCCTTTTGGGGTCATACTTTATTAACAGTAGTCTTCACACTAAACCGTGTTCCATCTAAGGCTATCATAAAGACACCATATGAGATATGAACTGGGAAGAGACCTAGTATGTCTTTTATGAAGATTTGGGGTTGTGAAGCTTATGTGAAACGCTAAGTCTTAGATAATCTAGGACCCAAATCAGATAAGTGCTTATTTTGTGGTAACCCAAAAGAAACTAAGGGTTACTACTTCCATAATCCTAGCAAAAGCAAAGTGTTTGTTTCTAGGACTACTGTATTCTTATAGAAGGAATCTGTCTCTAAGAAAAAGAGTGGGAGGAAAGTAGAACTTGAAGAAATTCAAGTACCACAGACTAGCAATGAGCCGGTAATGGAACAAGAGCAGATACCACAAAGTGTTGTGGAGCCACCTGCTCAAGTAGCGCAAGACTTGCGTAGATCATATAAAATACGTCACCAACCTGAGAAATTTGGTTTCCTTGTGTCTCAGGAAGGGGACATATTGCTAATGGATCAAGGTGAACCATTGATCTACCAAGAAGCTCTTTTGAAACCAGAATCTGAGAAATGGCTTGATGCCATGAGATATGAAATGGATTCCATGTACACTAACAAGGTATGGACCTTGATTGAGCCACCCAAAGGGATAAAACCCATATGGTGCAAGTGGGTTTTCAAAGAGGAAAACTGACATGGGTGGTAATGTAAGTACCTTTGAAGCACGGTTGGTGGATAAAAGGGTTTGACGCAAATTCATAGTATAGACTATGATGAAACGCTTTTTCCCCAATTGCCATGCTTAAATTTGTTCAGATCTTGCTTGCTATTGCAACTTGCCATGATTATGAAATCTGGAAAGTGGATGTCAAGACAGCCTTCTTGAATATATATGTATGTGATACAACCTGAAGGTTTTGTTATACCTAAAGGTGTATAAGTTGCAACGATCCATTTATGGATTAAAGCAAGCTTCTAGAAGCTGGAATCTTCATTTTTTATGAAGCTGTAAAGAAGTTTGGTTTCATTAAAATGAAGATGAACCTTGTGTCTACAAAATGGTTAGTGACAACATTTGTGATTTTTCTGCTTTTGTATGTAGATGACATACTCCTCATAGGAAATGACATTCCTACCCTTCGGTCTGTAAAGACTTGGTTAGGAAATTGTTGTTTTTTTATGAAAGATTTGGGCAAAGCGACCTATGTGTTAGGTATCAGGATCTATAGAGATAGATCTCGAAGATTACTTGGCCTATGTCGAAATACATACATAGACAAAGTGTTAAAACGGTTTAACATATGTCACATGGTATAAGCCTATCTAAGGCTCAATCTCCTTCCAGTAAAGAAGAGAGGTTGCATGAGTGAGATTCCTTATGCATCTGCTATAGGATCTATCATGTCTGTCATGTTATGTACTCGACCAGAAATATCATATGCTTTAAGCATGACTAGCAGATACTATTCTGATCTTGGTGAAGGTCACTAGACAACAATCAAGAACATCCTTAAGTACTTGAGAAGAACTGAGGATTCATTCTTGATATATGGAGGTGAGGAAGAGCTACTTGTAAAGGTTTACACTGATGCTAGCTTCCAAACTGACAATGATGATTGAAGATCGCAATCAGGTTATGTGTTTCGTTTGAATGGTGGCGCTGTGAGCTAGAAAAAGTTCGAAGCAAGAAACAGTCGCTGTTACAAACCCATTAAACCCCTTGTGCAACAGAAGCATGAAGGGCACACTAGATCATTAGGCATAATAGTTATGTCTGAATGTCTCTAGTGCAAGTGGGAGATTGTTAGGAATATGCACTAGAGACTTATATATTTATATCCATCACTTGTATCATGTTATTTTATAAAGGCAAACTTATTCTTTTAGAATATAATTATTGTCCGTAGAATAGTAAGCTTAAACTTCATAAGGAATCAAGTAGAAGACTTGATCGCAAGAGCTTATGAAGAACTATTCTTAAATAGTCCCTAGTCAATTATCATCTTAGGACAAAGATGCATTTAGACTAGTATGTGAGTTCATTGATGATCGCATCTCACAGATCATGGATATGAGATATCATGCGCTCACATAGGTACACATTAAGAGTAATGGTGTACTGGACAGACCCACCTTAAGAACGTTGCATGGGTTGTTACATAAGTGTCATGAACGTTTCTTAAATTGATAAATGTTATATGAAGTCCTTCGACCTGAAATCACTGTGATTCCTACATAAGGAATTATATGTTTTGAATATCATCAAACGTTGCCTGTAACATGGTGATCATAAAGTTGGTATTTGGATATATAATAAATTATGTGGTGGAATGTGAGTGCCCTAGATGGGATTTGTCCCTCCTATGTAACAGGAGTTATATCTTTAGGCCTATTGATAAAGTGAGATTGCAAAATGCATGGCCATGCTCAGGAGGATAAATATGAGATATTTATTTTCTGTACAGTCTACTTGGGGATCAAGAAAATATATATTGAACTATACAAGGTTGACACAATTCATGCCCTTGTGTTCAATTAGATATTTGGACAAAGGGACAGAGCATATAAATTATTATAATAAAATAGGATTTATCAAAGTTATTGATAATCTCAATATTTTGGATAGTGATGTGTTTCTAGATACCGCTCACTATTTATGATATTAAATATAAAAGGTTTTTATTTTAATATTATAACCAAAAATTAAAATCCTATTGGGTCACACGCATACAACATGCCACTAGGAAAGGATAATAATTCTAATTAAATTAAATTAGAATTATTACATAATGGGTCAGGCCCATAAGTGTGAGGGTTAAGTGAGTGAGGGGGTAAAACCCTAGCCACCACTATATAAATAGAGCAAAAGATGCACTACCCCAGATACACATGAGCAATCGCTTCTTACTTTCTAAGGCTACTTGCAGAGCTGAGGAAGGTTTCCTAGTCCGGCTGTTGGCGTGGATACCAATAGAGACGTGGCTACACTTGCCTCGTTTTTAATCCTAATAAGGTATGACCTTTCGTTTCAATACCTTTTATGCCTTGATTCATGTTTTTGCAAAACGATTATAACAAGGGAGGGAATCCATTTACCGTTCGTTAAATTATGTATGATGGAGTGAAACATGCCAATTTCTACTGGGTAAGTCTTCTATATTCAAAACGAGAGATGCATATTTGTGAAAATTAATGTCCTCCTATCTAATAAGTTGAATAGCATGGGTAGAGTGAGTAAATTTATCAATTCAATAATATTTTCTCTTTCCTTTAATTTTCTTCACATATTAATCTAGATAATATCAACCAATTTCATCTTTAGTTTCTCCTTCCTTTATTTTTTTAAACATAAATAAGTGAGAAAAAAACAATATCCTTCTTTTCTTAACTTATAACTTCCCTCCAAACAGAGGTGTAATGTTGATAAATTATCTGTATATTAAATAATTGTTGAAATTATTTATTTGAATACATTGCCTTAGTCTATCCCTTTTGTAATTGTGGGCATATCAAAGTATATCATAATATTATCTTTTTTATAAAATAATGCTCGCTTTTACTTCTTAGCCAACTCTCCCTTTTATCTTACTATTGTTGATTCTTCCTTGGGAGCCATGATATCAATAACAGACATAGGAGGCTATTGTAAACAATCTTATTCCAATTCAAATGGTTCTATTGCTTCATCATGTAATAGAAAAACTATGTTAAACCTGCGTGCACCGGAGTGGTGTTTGGCAAAGAATAGAGCATCCCAGGACCAAAGGATCCATGAGTATGAAATGGTGATTTTCATTGGCTCCCTTCTTAGCAAGATAATCAGCACAAGAGTTATCTTTCCTTAAAATATGATGGAGCGTAGAATGTCAATTTCTACTGAGAAAGTCTCTTATATCCAAAATGAGAGATGCATATTTGTGAAAACTAATGCCCTCCTACTTAATAAGTTGAATAGCGTGGGTAGAGTCAGTAAATTTATCCATTCAATAATATTTTCTCTTTCCTTTAATTTTCTTCTCATATTAATCAAGAAAATATCAACCAATTTCATCTTTAGTTTCTCCTTCCTTTCTTTTTTTAATCATAAATAAATGAGAAAAAAATACAATATCCTTCTTTTCTCAACTTATAACTTCCCTCCAAACAAAGATTTAATGTTGATAAATTATCTGTATATGTAAATAATTGTTGAAATTAATTATTTGAACACATTTCCTTAGTCTATCCCTTTTGTAATTGTGGGTATATAAAAAAAATATCATAATATTATATTTTTTTTATAATTTAATGCTCGTTTTTACTTATTCCCCAACTCTCCCTTTCTTTTCTTATTATTGTTGATTCTTTCTTGGGAGCCATGATATAAATAACAGACAAAGGAGGCTATTGCACACAAAGTTATCCCAATTCAAATGGTTCTATTGCTACACTAAGTAATAGACGAACTATGTTAAACCTGTGTGCACCGGAGTGGTGTTTGGCAAAGAATCGAGCATCCTAGGACCAAAGGACTCATCGACGTGAAATGGTGATTTTCATGGGCACCCTTCTTAATGTAACGTTCTAATTTCTTAATTCATGAATATTGTCCGTTGGAAACACTATTCCCGAATTTCTGAAATTATTTCGCGCCATTATCGATATCGTCACACAAATCACGCAATTGCTTAGGAAATCCAACGTTTGCTTAAGCTTCCACAAAACTCATACATCATGTCTTTAAATACAAATACTCATTCAAAGCCTATGGAACTAACATACACCTTGGGGAGTTATGGTTCCTATAACGTCCTAATTTCTGAATCCAAGAATAATGTTCGTTGGAAACACTATTCTCGAATTTCTGAAATTATTTCGTTCCATTTTTGATATCAGTGAACGAATCATACAATCTCTTAGGTAATCCAACGCTTACTTACGCCTTCACTACAATTCAATCTACAATACAACATGAAACATTATATTCAAATCTAAGGCAAATGAACCTAGACAGAGAGTGTCATGGTTCCCCAAAACTCCTACCGGAAATCCAACAGAGTTTCCCCTGAAAACTGGACGTTACCAAATTTTCGGATTCACCTGAAAACTAGGAAAACCAACAATACAGTTCATAATAACATGATTTCTAATCAATTTCCCAGGAAAATGGGCCTCCATGGCCAACTATAGGTTTCTACACCAATTACCAATTACCTGTAACTACACTTAATCCTTTACTGAAGAATTATATTAATTTACATCATTAAACCAATATCTACACTAAAAGAACTCCAATGACCGTCTTCATAATCTACCTCAAGTCAGCCCTCAGCTCCTTTGCTAAGTACCAGAACAATGACCTGCACACTGAAAGATATTTCCCACAGCGTGGGATGAGACTCCGTCCCAGTGAGTGTGATAACGGTGTGTGTAGTGTGGGGGAAAAGACAGGTCATTGTATATATAACATATATATGTACATGGATGCATGAAAAGACATCACAACTCATAATATATAACTTCCGAATATCAAGTAAATGCACCTTGAAAATGAGAGCAAGAATCAAGAGTCAGTCACCTAAGCAATCAATGCAGAGT
The DNA here is from genome assembly GCA_026901365.1 of Sesbania bispinosa. Classification (NCBI taxonomy): domain Eukaryota; kingdom Viridiplantae; phylum Streptophyta; class Magnoliopsida; order Fabales; family Fabaceae; genus Sesbania; species Sesbania bispinosa. The sequence goes on from QLOH01000385.1 coordinate 475,843, forward strand.
CAGTCCTCAAGTGTTATAACCCGAACACCCACGGGGACTTTTCACTGTTACCTCTTTTGAGCGCTCAGCCATGTAACCAAAGACCTTCGTCTAGGGCCACCCTCATTAAGTTTTATTAATAAACATGTACAATTCATTTTTAATTGAGGAATCCCATATACCCCTTGGCCTAGAGGTAAATGTGATTGCCTCTCTTGCAACATGAATCCAAGTACCGGAGACAAAGTCTCAGAAACATGAGTCCCGGGATCAACCTCATTAATTCACATGAGTCCAAGGACCGGAGACAAAATCTCAGAAACATGAGTCCAGGGACCAAATTCTGAGGGTGTAACATGATCAATTTAAACATGAAATCCAAGGACCAAAAATAATTCTTTTTAAAATATGAAGTCCAAGGATTCGAAGTCATTAAGTTCAACATGAGGTCTAGGGGACCCAAAAAATCCTTTTACAATAAAACATGAGGTCCTAAGACCCAATTTCCTTCTTTCAAAAGCATGAGGTTTTAAGTCCCAAAATTCTTTCCTTTCAAAACATGCATAAATAGGGATATGAAGACTGATAATAAATCCATGAACAAGAGTGTATGCATGAATGAAAAACATTTCAAGGTTACAACATCACAATCAATAATTTCACAAAAATCCCCAAATCCTCTAACCTAGGGTTTTATCCAAAATAAAGAAATCCAAGGCAATCCAAAGCAATCCATACATAAATCCTATTTTTAAACTCCAATAATCACATAATCAAGGCTCAATCATCCATCATGGAAGAAAATCCTCAAATCCCCAATTTCGTAACCTAGGGTTTGGCCAACAATCCATATTTTAAATTAATCTAGCAATCAACCCTAGGTTTTGCATAAACTCATTCATAATCAACTATAATAGCAAGGGGAGGAAGAATAGAGATCATACATAGGAGAATAAGTAAGAAATAAGTTTGTGAGAACCACACTCACCTCAAAGGAAGCCATAATGGAGGAGAAGTGGGAGAATGGAGGTGAAAGAGAAGGATGAAGATGATCCCAAGCCCTTCAAAGGTGATGAAATCCTCAAGCTTTGCTTCCTTCCTCCTTCCCTAAGCTTTCTCTCACTAAAACCCTCTCCCTCTCTCTCTAGGAACTTGGAGGAATGAAGAAAAATGGAAGAAGAAAGGGAAAAACGCGTTTTTAAAATACTTCTGCTGCTCGCGCGCGCTGGGGCGCGTTTTAGTGCGCTAGGGCGCACTCCAAACAGAGGCTGCTTTCCCGCGCATGCTTCAGCACACTTCTGCGCGCTCCAGCGCGTAAACTTGTTGTTTGGAGGTACAAACGAGCTCAGAATACTATTATATAGAATATCAAACTGAAGCCCCGAAAAATAGCTTTCTAATGAAATTGAAATCACCTTAATTGGACACCCTTGGCTCTAGATATTTGTGAATTAGTGCACCAAGATCATTAAGCCTAACTCCCAAAATTAAGCAATAACCTCGGTTTGTGCCCCTCTTGGTTCCAATTCATTTTTCTCCTTTTCAAACCTAATTCCTCTCCATGAAAACCTTATTCTAACTTAGTTCTTCTCATCCAAACCCTTCCCCACTCTAATTCTTGATAAATCAATTCCCTAATTTCTTTTCTGAAATCACACTTAATCGTTGAATTCTCACCCTACTTCTAACTTCCCTCTCTTGGCTGGGTTCACCACCTAAGGCTTTCCTTATGTTTCCTAAGTTCCAATTTCTGGGATGTTACAATTCTACCCCCCTTATATAAATTTTGTCCTCAAAATTCGCTTCGATTATCCTAACGCAGGGTCACACTCCTATTCTTATGTATGTTTGTGTACTTGGAATCTTCCCCAACTTTTCGTTCGATCACTAATATCTCTATTCCTCAAGGTGGCTCGAAGGCTCTAAGGGTTGGTTGATCTCCTAATCTTGACTCTTCTACCTTCTATTCCAATTTCAGTCCCTATTACTCCCTTAAATCCTGTTCTAGGTCTGACTAGCTGGCTCATTGTCCTAACCTCTATTTTCTCCTCTCACCTCTGAATTTAAGTTCCTAACCTGACTCTCTTAATTCATTCATGGCGTCTGGATCACCTAAAAGTATAGCCTTACGGTTCCTTAACTTTAAGTACTACTCCCGCTGACGTTGTGTTGTCTTATAACCGTTCCTGAACTTGAAAGGCTCCTAATGAGTCCTAACTCACCCCAAGAATTTCCCATCACGACTTCCAGACGACTACGAGTTATACCTAAATAAATTCACTCCTTCCTAATTCTTCCTCTCACCCGGGGGTATCCTAATGTCAAAAAGAGGAATGGGTGTAGGCTTCTACTGCGCACTTTGGTTAAAAGGGGTCGGGTTGGGTCTATCCCATAATCCCTATCTACAATCGATTCCTTGCCTATCTCCGGCCTCCCATACTAGGGTAACTTATCTGCCTGGTTACATATGCTATGGGTCCCCAAGTCTCCTTCTGTAAGGCTACCCCCTTAAGGGCTTGGCCCTCCCTTAACTATCATGAGACATGATTTTCTCATCAACTCTACTTCATTCTAGGGTCTTAAAATAAAACATATAGATTTCAACAACATAACACAGAGTTGCACCTGCGTGGTACTCCTCTTGTGCACAAGTGACAGAGAATTGACAACTCTCACAGTTCATCCAAAACCCAATGTAAACATACAATACATGATGGTGTGTAGGTTTGCTTGTACCCATCACTCCATTCTTTACACAAGCGTAGCAAACATGATCGTCTCACATTCCAACTAGGGGCTGAGTACGAACACAAGCTCTATATTACAACATCAACCTCTATTGTCTAGAGCTGACAACCGCAGCAATTGACGGGCATGCAATTGCCTCGGTGGCCAGGGGACACACCAAAACCTAGGTGGATAATGTAGGTCCTCGAAATAAGGGAAAAAGAATGAGAATGTTCGATACCTAGTGATGGATTCGGTGCACCAAGCTTAGAACTATTCCTTAATCAAAGCATGAACTAAACACGAACCGTTAATTATTCTATGAGATATACACTGAGTACAATTTCACATTCCGCGTAATTTTTATCACTAAGGTCACAACAAGGAAGAAGCTAGGGGGTTTAATTTATAGACTTAGTTTTGCCATCAATAACTTAGAAAAGGATCACTATTCACGCCCTAACAACATAACCCCAGAACACTTTGGCTAAAACCAAAAGAACTTGATTCCTCAGATATATACAACCAAATAGGCCTAAGCTAAAAGGAACCAACCGTTTTTGATTCCTACAAGGTACCCTCAACAATCCAATTCTCCACAGCCACTCACTCCCCTCAAACTTTGGTGCCTATCCTCTAGCTCAACCGAAACTGATCAAGGGGTTCTAACCAGGCGATAGTGCCTAACCAGAACTCAAACATGAACCACACGGTGGTAGTCACAAAAGAGCTAAGAGACCATAAAGCTCTAATGTGTAACAAGGTGGAAATGACGGCCTAGATTGACAGGGTATAACAAATCCCAACTTGATTCCTAATTTAGGAAATCCTCCGACAATTCATATATCGCAATACGCTAATTAACTAGATGTTAGATCATACACTTATGAGGACCGAAGTCACCGTTAACCATCCATTAGGGATTCTAAGAGTATTTGTCTAGTAACTTAGGGGGCAAGGATTGGGCTTACCACTTGCATACTAAAGATAAATCATAGGACATGAGGGCTTACACAATCTCACCACCATCATAACAAAATCATTAACACTAAATGAGAAGATTTAACCGGGTTACAATAATGACTTAGGCGACTACTAAGGAGGTTAGGGTTGACATAACAAGCACCCTCAACATAAGCATACACTAACAGGGATTTAAAGAAGGGAAAACAAGTATGCGGGTTTAGATGCCTACCCCAAAGAAGTAACTTAGCCAAAAGCTAGGACTACACCCCTCTCACTATTGGTATTCAGTTCCTATACTTCCCATGAGTCCCACACTTCCATCCTGACCTCTGCATACCATATCCCTAGTCCACTGAGCATGAGATCCGAAATTCACAAAATCCCAACTCTAAAGTCATTCCGCCTTACTTCTATAAGATCACCATTTACCTCCCACTTACATGTCCCCTCTAAACCTTGGAACCTAACATACAAGTCATGCAACATCATCGTAACACATTCATCAAACCACCACCTAGCACACGAGGCATACATTCATTCATGAAACACATACGACAAACATTCAAGCAACCATTCAAGCAGAAATAAGAACTATCATTGTTCAAACACATTACATCGCCAAGGTTCACTTACAAGCAACTAGGGATGTCAACGGGGCGGGGCGGGGGCGGGTAGTGACTACCCGTATAAATACCCGCTAAAACTAACGAGTACTCATGTGGGTAACGGGTATCCGTGGGTATTCACGGGTAACCATTAATGTTTAAGAATTTAAATTTTATAAAAAAGAAAAAGAGGAAATGTTATATAATATATTATAATATCATACTATATATATAAAATAATCATTATATAATACCACTATGTGTTAATATACAAATAATATCATCAAAAAATAATATAAAATAAATTATATCTCATCATAAAATGATAAAAAAATCTTAATATTCAAATATATTTAATAGAAAAATATATTTTAATGAGTATGCGGGTACCTGCGGGGCGGGTAGTATAATATCCGTCCCCACCCATTATATAATTATGCGGGTACCCATTGCAGGTATATCCACGGGTACCCACGGGTGCGGGTTTTTTTGACATCCCTACAAGCAACCAACACCCTGCTAGCATACTGGGGAGCTCATTCATCATTCCCTCTAACCTTTCCTCTTACTTCTACCTTCCAAAACCAACTACACACTCTTTCTTATAACCTCTTCCTGGTCTTCCCTTCTAAGGGTACCTTAATTCCTCTAGGAACTAAAATGACATCTCATAAGGCTCTTGAGGTGGAGATCCTACTCTTGGGAATAGACCTATGTCACTCTTCCTCTAACTATCCTACAGGTGGCTCTAACCTTGTTAGAGAAGTGTCCCAATTCCCTCAACAAGGCACCCTATTTACGTTACTAACCATAATTCCGTGTACAACGTACCCAGTAGAGGGGTGATCAGTCTCTAAACTGAGCATGAGGCACGGTGGAATTATAGTAAGTTACGGGCAACTAATCTAACCACAGTCCAATTGGATTGAACTGCTCTGATACCAAAATGTAACGTCCTAATTTCTGAATCCAAGAATAATGTCCGTTGGAAACACTATTCCCGAATTTCTGAAATTATTTCGCGCCATTTTCGATATCGGTAAACGAATGATACAATCGCTTAGGTAATCCAATGCTTACTTAAGCCTTCACTACAATTCAATCTACAATACAACATGAAACATTATATTCAAATCTAAGGGAAATGAACCTAGACACGGAGTGTCATGGTTCCCCAAAACTCCTACCGAAAATCTAACAGAGTTTCCCCTGAAAACTGGACGTTTCCAAATTTTCAGCTTCACCTGAAAACCAGGAAAACCAACAATACAGTTCATAATAACATGATTTCTAATCAATTTCCCAGGAAAATGGGCCTCCGTGGCCAACTACAGGTTTCTACACCAATTACCAATTAACTGTAACTACACTTAATCCTTTACTGAAGAATTATATTAATTTACATCATTAAACCAATATCTACACTAAAAGAACTCCAATGACCGTCTTCATAATCTACCTCAAGTCAGTCCTCAGCTCCTTTGCTAAGTACCAGAACAATGACCTGCACACTGAAAGATATTTCCCACAGCGTGGGATGAGACTCCGTCCAAGTGAGTGTGATAACAGTGTGTGTAGTGTGGGGGAAAAGACAGGTCATTGTATATATAACATATATATGTACATGGATGCATGAAAAGACATCACAACTCATAATATATAACTTCTGAATATCAAGTAAATGCACCTTGAAAATGAGAGCAAGAATCAAGAGTCAGTCACATAAGCAATCAATGCAGAGTCAGTCCTCAAGTGTTATAACCCGAACACCCACAGGGACTTTTCACTGTTACCTCTTTTGAGCGCTTGGCCATGTAACCAAAGACCTTCGTCTAGGGCCACCCTCATTAAGTTTTATTAATAAACATGTACAATTCATTTTTAATTGAGGAATCCCATATACCCCTTGGCCTAGAGGTAAACGTGATTGCCTCTCTTGCAACATGAATCCAAGTACCGGAGACAAAGTTTCAGAAACATGAATCCCGGGATCAACCTCATTAATTCACATGAGTCCAAGGACCGGAGACAAAGTCTCAGAAACATGAGTCCAGGGACCAAAAGTCTGAGGGTGTAACATGATCAATTTAAACATGAAATCCAAGGACCAAAAATAATTCTTTTAAAATATGAAGTCCAAGGATTCAAACTCATTAAGCTCAACATGAGGTCTTGGGGACCCAAAAAATCCTTTTACAATAAAACATGAGGTCCTAAGACCCAATTTCCTTCTTTCAAAAGCATGAGGTTTTAAGTCCCAAAATTCTTTCCTTTCAAAACATGCATAAATGGGGATATGAAGACTGATAATAAATCCATGAACAAGAGTGTATGCATGAATGAAAAACATTTCAAGGTTACAACATCACAATCAATAATTTCACAAAAATCCCCAAATCCTCCAACCTAGGGTTTTATCCAAAATCAAGCAATCCAAGGCAATCCAAAGCAATCCATACATAAATCCTATTTTAACCTCCAATAATCACATAATCAAGGCTCAATCATCCATCATGCAAGAAAATCCTCAAATCCCCAATTTCCTAACCTAGGGTTTGGCCAACAATCCATATTTTCAATTAATCTAGGAATCAACCCTAGGTTTTGCATAAACACATACATAATCAACTATAATAGCAAGGGGAGGAAGAATAGGGAGCATACATAGGAGAATAACTAAGAAATAAGTGAGTGAGAACCACACTCACCTCAAAGGAAGCCATAATGGAGGAGAAGCTGGAGAATGGAGGTGAAAGAGAAAGATGGAGATGATCTCAAGCCCTTCAAAGGTGATGAAATCCTCAAGCTTTGCTTCCTTCCTCCTTCCCTAAGCTTTCTCTCACTAAAACCCTCTCCCTCTCTCTAGGAACTTGGAGGAATGAAGAAAAATGGAAGAAGAAAGGGAAAAACGCGTTTTTAAAACGCTTCTACTGCTCGCGCGCGCTGGGGCGCGTTTTAGTGCGCTGGGGCGCACTCCAAACAGAGGATGTTGTCCCCCGCGCGCTTCAGCAAACTTCTGCACGCTCTAGCGCACTCTGCGTGTAACACCCTAAATTTCACAAGTCAGAATTTGATTCGTTGGAAACCAAATTTTGAACTTAGAATTTAGATACCTTCATTTTAAATATCGACCTGTTCTATAATTATCACCAATTCCAACATATCCGGATAATTAATCAAACATTAGAAATTAAAATCTTTTAACTCATCAAGCTTAACTACCCAAAGGCTATTTAATAAAGTCCTTAATACAAATGAAGTCCAGAAGGATTAACTACAAGTCTTTAAACATAACTTTGATTTATATACATATATACAATACTCAAGTCATAACAAAAGAAATACATATATACACATATCCATGATTCAGAATACAATCAAAATCCCAAGCTTCTGCATCCAAACAAATCACTTCCGAGGCTGAGTATCCCGAGGGGGAGGAACCTGAACATCTAAAATAAACCACATATCGCGTGGTGAGACAAAAATCTCAATGAATAAAACTCAATGCATGAATGCAGGGAACGTTTATCCATGGCATCTATATCGATTAGAAATTAACATTTACTTCTATACAATATAATCCATATGCATCACGATACAATATATGCTTTGCCCAAAGGCTATGTACACAACACAGTCTAGAGTTAGACCCGAGCTCAGACTACAGGGGATATCTCCCCAGGGGACGAATCCCACTCTCCAATAATTTGACCGAAGTCCGTAATTGACCGAAGTCATCATTCTTTCGAAAATTTAATCGGTTAATCAAGTTAGATATTCGGAAGTGATAAATATCACAAATCTCGTTAGTTTCGACAATTTCAATAGTTCGAACCTTTCGAAACCATTGAGATTCGATGCTCAAACAACACCCATTTCGTATATTCATCAATTCCTATATCGAAATCAATTACCGATCCTTAGTTTTACCTTTTGGAACAATTCTAATCGAAGAGGACGAAGCGTTTCGACTTTTATCAAGAATCGATTCGTTCTAACCGATTAAAATCATCACCAATTGTTCAAATATCATTCACAAACACAATCAATCATCAATATTCAAGATATAATCAGAGAAAGGGGGAGGGAGAAGTGGGGTGCATACAATGGAGACCAATCCCTAATCTACTCAAACAAGTGAGGATTACTCACCAATGTGTAGAAATCCAAGCAATTAAGAGAAGAGAAGATGATTCCTAGCTTTAATCCTTCGTTCCTGCTTCGTTTCGTCACTTTCTCTCTCTAGAATCCACACTCTCTCTCTCTAGGTTAGGGTTTCTCTCCAAAATTCTAATTTTAAAACGTCCTGGGTATATATATATTCCGCTCAGTAATCGATTACCAACATATGGTAATCGATTACTCACAGCAAAATACACTTACGAACCTCTACTGGGAACCTGGTAATCGATTACCACTCTGTGTAATCGATTACTGGAAATCCAGACTTCTGGTAATCGATTACTTAACTCTGGAATTCGATTACCAGAGACCTGACTTCCTTGGTAATCGATTACTAACCCTCGTAATCGATTACTAGAAATCCAACTCTCTGGTAATCGATTACTCAACTCTGGAATTCTATTACCAGAGACCTGACTTTCTTGGTAATCGATTACTAACTCTTGTAATCGATTACCAGGGACTTAAACTCCTAGATTTTGTTCTATTAGGACTCCAAAACTTAGATTTTTACCCCCTACTACTTGTTACTTTTAATTCTCAATGAAACATGCATGAATTAACCTTTAATCTCACAAGTTCTATTAGCCTATTAAGCGGGATGTTACATTCTACCCCCCTTAAAGAAATTTTGTCCCTAAAATTTGTTAACACAAGATAGAAAACCTTACCTCTATTCAAAAGGCTAGGAAAATGTTTTCTGATAACATCCTCTTTTTCCCATGTAGCTTCATTCATAGACAAACCTTGCCAAACCACCTTAACCAAAGGAATATTCCTACTCCTCAGAGTCTTGGAACTTCTGTCAATAATCTGAACAGGTCTTATAGGTAGAGTGAGATTGTCCTTCAATTGTATTGGTTCAGAAGACAAAACATGAGAAGGATCATACACATATTTTCTCAGTTTAGACACATGAAAGACATTATGAATTTTGGACAAATGAGGTGGAAGTGCAAGTTTGTATGCAAGAGGGCCAACCCTCTGCATGATTTGAAATGGACCAATGAATCTGGGACTCAATTTCCTAGATTTCACAGACTTCTTTGTACTTATGAAAGGAGTTATCCTCAAAAACACATGTTCCCCTTCCTCAAACTCTAAATCCTTTCTTCTGGTGTCAGCATAGCTTTTCTGACGACTTTGGGCAGTAACAAGTTTTTCCCTAATGGTTCTAATCTTCTCAGAGGTTTCCTGAACTAATTCAGGACCTAAAAGGGCTTTCTCACCTACCTCATGCTAGCACAAAGGAGATCTGCATCTCCTACCATACAGGGCCTCATATGGTGCCATGCCTATGCTGCTATGAAAACTATTGTTGTAGGAAAATTCTACAAGTGGTAAGTATTTATCCCAACTGCCCGACTCCTCTAGCACACAAGCTCTTAGCATGCCCTCTAAGGTTTGGATAGTTCTCTCTGACTGACCATCAGTCTGAGGATGGTAAGCGGTGCTAAACCTAAGCTTAGTCCCGAATGACTGGTGTAGTGCATTCCAGAACCTTGAGGTGAACCTAGGATCCCTATCAGAGATGATACTAGCAGGAATACCATGTAACCTGACAATCTCTCTAACATACAGTTCAGCCAACTTACTTAAGGAAAAGGTATTCTTAATCGGAAGGAAATGAGCTGACTTAGTCAAACGATCCACTATAACCCAAATGGTATCAAACCCAGCTTGGACTCGAGGTAGTCCCACCACAAAGTCCATAGCTATGCTCTCCCATTTCCACTCAAGAATCTCTAAAGGTAACAAAACACCAGATGGTTTCTGATGTTCTATTTTCACTTGTTTACAGGTTAAGCACTTAGATACAAACTCAGCTATCTCTCTTTTCATACCTACCCACCAAAACTTCTTCCTCAAATCCTGATACATCTTGGTGGAACCAGGATGTATAGACATCTTAATGAAAATAGAATCACCGTAATTGGACACCCTTGGCTCTATATATTTGAGAATTTGTGCACCAAGGTCAGTAGGCCTAACTCCCAAAATTAAGCAATAACCTCGGTTTATGCCCCTCTTGGTTCCAATTCATTTTTCTCCTTCTCAAACCTAATTCCCCTCCATGAAAACCTTATTCTAACTTAGTTCTTCTCATCCAAACTCTTCCCCACTCTAATTCTTGATAAATCAATTCCCTAATTTCTTGTCTGAAATCACACTTAACCGTTGAATTCTCACCCTACTTCTAACTTCCCTCTCTTGGTTGGGTTCACCACCTAAGGCTTTCCTTCTGTTTCCTGAGTTCCAATTTCTGGGATGTTACAGTTCCTACATTTCCTATCGGAAATCCGACCGAGTTTCCCCTAAAAACTGGATAACTCCCATTTTTCCATCATAACCTGAAATCCAGAAAAGTCCAGCCAATACAATATATACATATATATAGATAGATACAAGATGGTTTCTGAAGACATTATAACATCCATTCCCCTAGCATTAGTTTCCTAGGCACAACCCCACAACCCATTAGACATATACAAATACGAAGCCTTAACGTTCTACTTCAATTGAGTCCTCTACTCTTCCACCAAGAACCTGGACAGCAACCTACACAGTTGAATATAATTCCCACATTGTGGGATGAGACTACGTCTCAGTGAGTGAGGTAACAGTGTGTGCGGTGTGGGGAGACAAAACACATGATGTACAACAGTATAACATAACTTGATCAATTAATAAAAGCATTCATAACGGCAAATCAAGACATGTAATGTTAGCCATCCAATGACAACCACAAATGCAGTGTTAGTCATGAAGTGTTTTACTCAAAGCCCAAAGGTTCTTTCCACTTATCTGTGAGGCTAGACTGAGCTCAGACTAACAGGGACCATTGTCCTTGAAGGCCATAAGACCTTACCCATTAACTGTGATACATTCAAACAAGAACTTATTTATTTTAGCATGAGTCCATGGACCGAAGACAGAGTCTTGAAGCATGAGTCTAGGGACCAAAATCCGAGTATTTAACATGATCATTTTAAACATGAAATCCAAGGACTCAAAAATAAATCTTTTAAACATGAAGTACAAGGATTCAAGGTCATTAATTTCAACATGAGGTCTAAAAGACCCAACACTCTTCCTTTCAAAACATGAGGTCCTAAGACCCAAATCCTTTTCTTTTTCAAAAACATGAGTAAATGATTTCATGAGGATAGCAATACTTCCATAAGCATGAACATGTGCATAATCAATAGTAAATTCAAGGTTCAACATCAACAATCTAAGATTTCACAAAATTCCTAAATCCTCTAACCTAGGGTTTGAGCAATACTGTCATACATTCAATCAATCCAATAAACCACCCTAGGTTTGCATCAAAATCAACTCTAATCATCAATAATAGCAAAGGGAGGAAGAATAGGGAGTATACATAGGATAACAATCAATAATACAAGTGAGTGAGAACCACACTCACCTCAAATGGAGAAATGGAAGAATGAAAGGGAAAAGGATGAAGACCCAAGCTCCAAGAGATGGTGGGGAAGCCTCCCAATCAAGCTCTCATTCTTCTCCTAGCCCCCTCTCTCTAGAATCGTCCCTCTCTCTCTAAAACCCTAGAAGTGGGAAAGGAAAATGAAGAAAAAGGATGCTAAACGCGTTTTAAAGAAATGGAAGCTCGCGCGACTAAGTCAGAGGCAAATCCCCTTATTCAATAGCTTCGCGCGCTTGAGCGCGCCCTTCGCGCGCTTGAGCGCACCAAACATAGAGACCTCCTCTTGATGCAGCAGTCTTGCGCTTGAGCGCGCTTCATCGTGCTTGAGCACGCAACGTGCTTGAGCGCGCTTTAGCGTGGTTGAGATGCTTTAGCGTGGTTGAGCGCGCTTATGTCAGAGACTTCTATTTCTCACTAACTTAACTTCCAATAACCTACCATTCCGACTCAGTTCTCTTTCTAAATTTCCCTTGTCATTCATGAACTCTTACTAAACCTTATGTCTTTCCTCGTAATCCATACCCTCACCCTCAAATTCTTAATCCGCTCCTAGCTCTCCTCTAGATTCTTCTTAGGTCCAATTTTCGGGATATTACATTTCTACCCCCTTTGAATAAATTTTGTCCTCAAAATTTGCTTCCATCGCTCTCCACACTAGGTCACTTTCCCATTCCCAACTTGTGTACTTAAAATCCTCTCAATTATCGCTCGACAACCAAGACTCCTATTCATCCATGTAGCTTTGAGGAAACTAAGTTACGATCGCACTCCTAGTCTTACCTCCTCAGCCTTTACTTACCAGTCCAACCTTAGGTCTCATTAACTTTTTAATCTCGCTATAAGTATGACTTCGATAACGTCACTATCCTGCTATCTCACTTTCACTTCCCTATGGGGTTTGAAAAGTTTGAATATCCTCACTAATCGATAGACCAAAAGTACCTCATTGATGGTTTCCACTCAGAGAAGGGTTAAGGTGAGCTGAGAAGAAGTGTAGGGTAGCCTTCTCTCAACTGCCCCATGATATAGAGCAAAGTCCAAACTGATTCCTGGTTCACCACAAGGTGTTAAATCTACTACATAAAAGCCAAAATGTGCTCTAAAAAACTAGCTAATTTGAAACATAATTTTATAGACAACACTATTTCATCACTAGTTTTCTAAACCAACAACACACACAGGTCTTAACAAAAGAACATAGAGTTGCAGCCAAGTGAGCATAGCATATTGGGCAACAACCAAGAATGGCAGTGGGGCTCTTCTAATACCCCTATGATAGAGAATGGACAAGCTTCTGTAGCTCATCCGGAAGAAAAGTCAATCTCATCTCACAGAACATGTTAGTGTGTAGGCCTGCTTGTTTTAGTACGTGTACATAAGTAGAAATCAAGATTTTGGAGATGACCAATTTTATTATCAATCATGGTTTTAGGGGGAAAACATTGTCAGAAGATCTAGATTGGAAAAATCTTGCATGATGGTTCTTTTGAGCAACAATCACCAAACATTTGGGGTTCCATGTTTCATCAAGAAACTTACAAGCCTCAATAATTTAATTAAATTCAATGTTCAAAACTTGATTGAACTGGGACTCACTAACTCCATCCCAGAATAGAAGTAAGAGATTTACAATTCAAGCATAGGTTCTTGAAGGCCGGGGATACATTTTTAAATCTTCCTAAGTAAGTAAGATTCTTAAATTTACTTGACTCCCATAAACACCATCATTGAGATTAAAGATCAGTTTCTCTCTAATTCAAACATAGACCTATACGTGCCTTCCAAATCCAAATCCGATGTTAAAAGATTGAATTTGACCAACTCATCAAGAAACTATGCCATACAATTCATACCTCTAATAAGTGATAGACCTCCTAAGCTAAATACGACACACCCCCTACCTCATCTACACTCCACTAAGCACTCTTAGAATGTAACACCTCCTAATCAAACTACATTGCAAAAAGTAGGAAAGAATAATTTCCAATAACTTCCCTAAGCAATAACGAGTTGAAGGAGTCAGATCTACCCTTTAATCGTTAAGGCCCGAATTCCATTCAAGTTAGAGTCATGGGTTCCAATTTCTCTTAAATCATTAGACCACTCTAATTACGCTAAGAAAGACATTAACAACAAGTCTAAATATTGTATTGTCAAGTTCTACAACAAAATGAGTGATTTCAAAGGTTAAATTGATCTGAGGCTACCCACTCACCCAATCCAATTTGAAAGGATAAGGAAAGGCTATAATCTCAATTCTTTTACAACACCTATTACTTTCCACAAGATAGAAATTTCCAAATGATCTTTTGAAAGGGCATACTAATGAGCACCTGATCGATAATTTGAGTCATAGATTGACAAGGTACAATAGATTCCAACCTGGTTCCTAAATTAGGAAATCCTCAAATAATTCATGCAGTAAGGATACACTAAATAACTAGATGATTCACATGTACCTATGAGAACCGAAACTACGTATAAGAATGCTCATATTGATTTGTTAAGGTATCAAAGGATCAAACTTCCCCATCAAGACACAAAATCAAATCTATCGGTGTATGAATCTAAGGACCAAGTAAGGACTCCAAAAGCATTAGTTAATATCTTAGGGAACAAATGATTGAACTTGCCTCTTGCATACTAAAACCAAATCATAAAACGTAAAGTCTTGAATAATCTCACCACCATCAGATTAAAATCATTGACCACCTAATGAGATATCTAACCGGGCTTACATAATGACTTAGGCAAACTAATAAGTAGGTTAGGATCGAAATAACAACAACCATCAACATCAGCATTGATTGAGGATGTACCCAATCAGATAATATGAATTAAGTGTAGTGAGGATTAGATAACCCAAAGTCGTCTCTCAAGGAATTCAATAGCAATTTCAGATATATAATAGATTTCAGATAGAGTTTGAAACTGCAGAACTTCAGAAAGTAAGATTTCAGAACTTTATAAAGTACTTTGGAAGGTTCACTTAAGAAGGTTCACTTTAGCAAGTTCACTTCAGAAGGTTCAGATTTTTAGGAACTCTCTTATCAGTGCAGAAACATAACAGAAATAGGGGGTTTTGGTTGTTGTTTAGGAACAGAATTTCACAATTGAAGAAGTGAGAGTAAAACGATGTAAGAAAACAGATTGATTCTCTTGTTCATCTACAATTGGATTCTTCATCAGTTGAAATGCATTATTCTCAAGTTCCACAACAGATTCTGAACTAACTAAACAAGCGTCAATTAATTCATCAATTATCTCACTCAAGAACTAAGCGAACTTTCCAGAACTAAGCGAAGTGGTTATGAGATTTCTAATCCTTTACCTCCTGAATTAAGCAAATAGTTGGTTGTTTAGAATTAAGCAAACTAAACCAGAATTCTAAGTGGAGAACAAAATTGAATCATCAACAAGCGTTCAAATCCAGTTCAAGAAACTAAACCAGAATTCTAAAGGAGAAGATGAAATTGAATCTACTGCAGAAATTGAATCTACTGCAGAAATTGAAATACGAATTTGAATTGAAATAAACCTCAGAATCCAATGTAAAATCACTCAAGAATCAATCCTTGGAAGTTTAGCTTTCCATGAGAGGAAGAACAAAAAATGAAATTGTAGAAGAAGAAGAAGAAGAAGAAGAAGAAGAAGAAGAACGAAAAACCAGAGAGACCGAGAGAGCCAAGCGTCCCTTTCCTCAATCTGTAAAAGTGATGAAAAAGCTAAAAAGTTCCTAACAAAATTGTAACTGCCTCTATTTATACTACTCTCCTAAACCACAAGATTAATCTGATTGTAGAGGTAAATGGGCCCAGACTAACAGGTTTCAGGCCTAAAATACTAAAACTACTTCAGAAACTACTTAAGAAACTTGTTGTTCCCGCTCAGCTTCATACAGCTTCTGAACGTCAACTTCGAATTGAAACTTGCACCACGTCTCTTAAATGAATAGAGCCATATAGCATATCGAATTAAAGCCCCGGATCTTAGCTTTCCAATGCCACTGGAATCACTCAAATTCGACTCGTCATGAGTCTCATCTCACCCCCCATCTCAGATTGGGTCTCAGGGCTGATCTTAGCTCTAGACTCAGTCTCAGTTACACAATAATTTTTTTTTATCAAAAATTTAATCAGAAGCACTGATCGAGGTCGTACCCAATCAAATAAAATGAATTAAAGTGTAGTGAGGGTTAGATAACCCAAAGTCGTCTCTCAAGGAATTCAATGGCAATTTCAGATAACAGATTTCAGAAAGTTTGATGTTGCAGAACTTCAGAAGGTAAGGCTTCAGAATCTACTTCGGAAGGTTTACTTCAGAAGGTTGTTCCAAGTACACTTCAGCAAGTACACTTCAGAAGGTACTCAAAATGCATATTTATATGTACGAACTTTCTGAAGTGTGCAGAAACGTAACAGAAACAGGAGTTTTGATTGTTGTTTCGGAATAAAATTTCGCAATTAAAGAAGTAAGAGTAAAACGGTGAAAGAAAATAGATTGATTCTCTTGTTCATTCACAATTGGATCCTTCATCAGTTAAAATACATCAATCTCATTTTCTAGAACAGATTCTGAATTAACTAAACAAGCGTCAATTAATACATCAATTTTCTCACTCAAGAACTAAGCGAACTTGCCAGAACTAAGCGAACTGGTGTGAGATTTCTAATCCTTTACCTCCTAAATTAAGCAAACAGTTGGTTGTTTAGAATTAAGCAAACTAAACCAGATTTCTAAGTGAAGAACAGAATTGAATCATCAACAAGTGTTCAAATCCAATTCAAGATTCAAAACCAGAATTCTAAAGGAAAAGATGAGATTGAATCGACTACAGAAATTGAAATACAAATTTGAATTGAAATAAACCTCAAAATCCAATGTGAAATCACTCAAGAATCAATCCTCAGAAGTTTAGCCTTCCATGAGAGGAAGAACAGAAAACAAAAATTGCAGAAGAAGAAGAAGAAGAACGAAACCAGAAAACTAGAGAGAATGAGAGAGAGCAAGTGTCTCCAACAATCTCTAATCTGTCCAAAATGAAAAAGTGAAAGTGACCTCACTAACAGAATCGTAACTGTCTCTATTTATACTATTCTCCTAAACCACAAGATTAATCTGATGGCAGAGGTAAAATGGGCCCAGACTAACAGGTTTCAGGCCCAAAATACTAAAACTACTTCAGCAACTACTTAAGAAACTTGTTGTTCCCGCTCAGCTTCAGACAGCTTCTGAACGTCAACTTCAAACTGAAAACTGCACCTCGTCTCTCAGTGGAATATAGTCATATATTTTGGACTTTATAGTCAAATTATCATAATCCTTTATTTGATTTGACGGTAGTATATTTTATATTTCAATAATAAAAATTAAATGTTTAATTGATTAGATGATATTGTCTTTTCCTACCTATTAATTGGTTAAGTTCTCTTTATATAAAGTTATGAATATTATACATTTTATTTAAAAAATTAGAGAGATATTTTGTAAGGGTGGGGAAGTAATGTAAAGAAAAGTTTCTTAAATTAATTGCGATAAAATGCATAAATCAAAAAATGGGGGCGATGATAAAAATATATAATAACCAATTATTAAATTAAACACTTTTTAACAAATGAAAATTAAGAATATTAGTCACATGTAAATCTTTTTTATGTAAAATGCTTTAAGTTAAATATGGTAAGTGGCATCGGGACAGAAAAGAAGATGTTAGAGGGAATAAGACTTAAAAAAATTAAAATAAGAGTTTCATGATAGTAGAGTTGGTGGAGGGAATAATTGGAAATGGGAGGAGAAATTAAAAAATAGGTTCTGCGGTTATAAAGTTCATAAGAAGTTAGTTATTTTTCAAAATCTAAAATGTTATATATATATATATATATATAAGTCTTCTAAAAACATGATATTAATCAATGTTTAATTATTAAATTGATTGTCACCATTTTTATTTTCAAAATATAACTTATTTGTGAATATTTTAATTCATATAACAATACATGTGTTGGAGATGCACAATTTAATAAGCTTGATGTTTATACTTTTGAAATTCTTAGTACAATATGTTATTCAAAACTTCCAACCCATAACATTAAAATGAAAACAATATTCCTATCATATTATTGAGAAATATAAATATGTCTTTTAGATTGTGAAAAATGACGGGTGACTTATAATCACTCAGATGAACACATATGTTTGCAAATGATCAGTTATATTTGGAAACAATGTTACAGAAAAAGTTTTAATTTCAAGGTTTTCAATAATTTCATCTAATAAAAATATTGCTTTTAAATTTCAACATAGATAATTTCTAATTGTCATTTCATTTACAATTATAATAAATAAAAGATTTAGATATATAATTTTTCTTATATTTAATTTCAATTTTATATTCTATTTGACATTGTATTAAACAATTATATACTTATTCATATTTTAATATGCAATTTATTCATTAATATTATTTTATTAATTCAATATATCACATCCCGTCCATCGCTCTGGTTCCTATACTAGTTTATATTAAAAATAAGGAGTGGAATATAAAATGATTGGATACGATTTTGAATCTTAAGAAAATTTCAAAATTTAGAATTAACATTCATTACAATTTAAAATTTCAAATAAAAAAGAGAGAAGATTAGTATTAATTATTGAGAGAGAATTTCACTCTCTCAAGTAGTGTGTGAAATTCACTATCCAATGAGATAAGAGAGAATGCTAAGAATTATTGAGTTAGAGTAGGGTAAACTTCTCCAAAGTGAGGTTTCAAAATTATAATACAAATAGTTGATAAAGTTAAAAAACTAATCTTGGGCTGGAGGGTAAAACAGAGCAAATACACGGTGCTCACTTTAGCAAGGCCCAATATAATCATTGAACTTTTTTTCTAAAGGCTTGTTGTTGGAGAATCTTACGTTGACTAGTGATATGACCAAATAAAAGTATATAAGTACTGGACAATTCTCACCGTACAAATAGCTTTTAGGGTTGAATTAAGGCAAGTTAAAGAATCTAGACTTGTAAGTCCAACTAATTAACAATAGAGCATGCATTTGATACTTGGAAGATCATTGAGGTAATTTAACTACTTGTTTTGCAAAGTTACGCCCACTGAAAAGTCCAACCAATGCTGCTGGGCCATTCTCAAGCCCTTCAACATACTCAATTTTCTTTTCTCTTATGTAAGGCAACACGGTCTCTATAGGAACTTTGGATATACATGATGGTGATCTCGATGTGTAAAACCTTTTATACTCAGTCTCTTGTATACAATATGCACCAAATTCTTTAGGGTTTCAGGCTGAGGAAGATTGTACTGTGAAATCATTCCACATATGGTGATACGCCCCTGGACTTTCATGTTCAGCAGCACTGCATCAAGCATTTTACCCCCAACTTGCTCAAAGTACAGGTCAATGGTTAGTTCCTCAATACTTTAGAAATAATGAGTACTTTGTTATGATCATTTCTCTACTCAAAAATTGGTTTTAGCCCGTTTATTTTTGAGGTGGAAGCCTTCCAGAATTACATTTGGGATAAAAGTAACAACTATTTTCATTAGTCACAAGTACATTTGGAATCTCTCCAACTGGGAGACAAACATGCACTTTATCTTTCAAGATAACTAGAGGCATTTTGTATGTGCTGACCTTTTCAAAGCAGCATCCAAGTCAGGCTCTTCCTTGTAATTGAAGGCATTGTCAAACCCAAGCTTATTCTTGAGCAAATCAACCTAAATTGAAATAATGATGATATGAATTTTTTCAATTTAAGGATATAGGAATTTTTCAGCAGACACATTAACAACAATTATTACTTATTCAGTAGAAGTATATGATGTTTAGAATATATATATACCTTTTGTTCACTGCCAGCACTTCCAACAACATAACAACCCATCAACTTTGAAAATTGCCCAACAAGCTGACCAACAGCACCTGATGCTGCTGAGATGAAAACATGATCCCCTTTCTTTGGTGGAGAATTAACTTCATATAGTCCAGCATAAGCAGTGATACCAGGCATACCTTTCAGAAAAGTGTAGAAAAAACTAAATAAATTAAAATTCAACTCTGTATATAAAATAAATTGATTTTTTTTATCAGAATTCATTTTACCAGTCAATTACCTAGAATTCCAGTATAGTAGGACAGGGGAACATCAGTGTGCTTGATTTTGAAGAGGCTTTCTGTTTGTGGCTTTTGGATGAGACTATATTTTTCCCCAAACCAAGTCACCTGCATTGAAGTTTGGATGCCCTGAATCCAAAACTTTAGCCACTCCAAACCCATTTATGGGCTGCAAGGTTAAACCATATGAATAGGTGAATAAAAAACCAATTGTGTCAGCTCATGTATTCAGGGAAAAGAATAGTAAAGAATAAAATTCAAGTTTAATATTTTGAAAATTGGTAAAGTTCAAAACTTTGGAAGAAGCTCCATCATTTCACATAAAGGATACTACTACTACTTTCTAATTTCAGTTCGATTTACTTTTTTTCTAGGAGTCAAAACAAAGAAGACAGGGACATAATGCTCAGAGACAGATCCTAAAGAGGCTGGTACACTCCTCATTCGGAATTGCATGGTAGGATCACAAGAAAGGTACAAGTTGTTCACCAAAACTGCATTTGAGCCTTGGGGAACCTTCAGCTTAATGGTATTGGTTGCAACATACATGTCAGATTCTTTGGGATAACCAGTAACATAGTCCCGGAATATCACTTGTTTGTTTTTCACCTCCTCTCCAAAATTATTCTTCTCCATCATTAATCTCTTCCCTCACTTTCTTTAGGATTATTTTCTAATTATAGTTCAGCATAGTCATGAGGGATGACTCATTGAATCCTA
Source organism: Sesbania bispinosa (assembly GCA_026901365.1). NCBI lineage: Eukaryota > Viridiplantae > Streptophyta > Magnoliopsida > Fabales > Fabaceae > Sesbania > Sesbania bispinosa. The sequence continues at coordinate 496,605 of QLOH01000385.1, forward strand.
GAGGTGCAAAAGCTTACGTTTTTCACTTGATTTTTTACTCTCCATCCAATTTGACGTAATTGCTTAGAACAGCCTGATCTTGGGAAATTTGAGTTCTGCAGACAATTCAATAAAGTCAGCTGAAATAATAGTGTTGAAATTACATGTAAACATAAAAATACTCCCCACATGATTGAAATCACATGGTAATTTTGGGTAAATGTTAGAACATGACATAATAGAATATATTATTAGCCCTTTTGTTTTCAGAGTTGAAGAGTTTGCAGTCGTATATTTGTTAATTTTGTTTGTAAACCAAATAGACTCAATTTATTATATTAGTCTCGAAATATGAAAATTGCATTTTCATTCTAAAAGATGAGTTGTTTAATTTAATGCTTTTTAGAAATTAAATTGATGTTAAAAAGACTAAATTGAATTTTTATTTTTCATTTTTAAGAACAAAATTGTAATTTTCATTTACACTAATATAACCGATTCTAAATCTTTTAAAAAGCAAAATTAGGGTTTAGTCCATGAAAGAGGTATCTGTCCATCATTTCCTATTGTATTATTAGAGTGAGTTAAAGTTTAATCTTTCAAAAAAAAATTTTGCATGTGCATGTACTCTACTTTTCAAAGGTGATATTTTTAATTCTTTCCTAATTTTTTCACTACATTAAATATTTTTTAAAAAAATATAGTCGAGATTTGATTTTAATCCTGAAATTTAAAACTGGTGATTTTGATATTTTAAAAATTGAAAATACACCAACTTAATCTTTACTGCCTAATTTTACTACAGATTTTGCTATGGATTAACTAAGAATTTTTATCGATAAGAACTAAATAAGTGTATTTTCAATTTTTGAATTACAAGGATTAAAATCAAATCTTTAAGTATATTTCAGGTAATAAAAACATATTTAACCCTATATTTATTATTTTTGGGCAATATCCATCTAAAAGTATGTTGACAAATTAATGTCTTATTTTAAATGCTATATTGGCAATACGTATTCTCTTTCTAGATGTTATAAATTTTATATTAAACCTGTCTTTATTAAGTAGTCCTCACGTAAAAATTGTACAAACCGGTTTTCGGATTAAGTAGAATCAGCGTTTGAAATTTTCAATTTTCTAATTGTACATTGCTAATTTTCTAATCAACTAGTTTCATATATCCTTTCCACTGGCTATGTAGAGAACTCAACCCGCCCTCAAAGTTTTCAAGTCCTTGTGATGAACTTCATTCTGAGAGAAGTGAATATGCCAAAAACTTGGAACTGCAGTGTAACTTTTCAAGCCAAAACAACAGGTTCAATTCTCCATATATCTCTAGCATATTGATGAATAGTCCTGTCACTGCTGAATTTGTATGACCCAGCTGTGTTCAGAATAGACATTCTTGTCCATTTCTGCATTTAACATAAATGAATTATTATTAGATTGCTGCATAAGTATATATATAGAGTGGTTGATATGATAGAGAAGTGATGTTTGTACAACATATTTATACCAACATGTTGTACAAAAATGTGAGAGATAGAGAGTTTGGAGAGTCCCACGTTGACTAATGATAAGGCCAAATAAAAGTATATAAGTATTAGGTAGTCCTAACCCTAAAAGTTAGCTTTTGGGGTTGAGGCCCATGTCAAAAGTCTAAAAGAGAGAAAAGTGTGGGATGTGATCATGGATGTGATTGAGAGATAGAGAGAAAAAATGTGTTGTATAAATTGATTGTATGGATACAATTTCTCGTGGTTGATATAACTACTTGCATAAATACCCATGCATTAATATAAAATATAATTTAGAAATGTGTCAAATGAATGCAATTTCATTTACTATGTGCATGAGAAATTCATGCAAATAATCTTGAGCAAAGCATGTAAGGTTTATCTCCTTTCAAGCATTAAAGTCAATATTACTTACTTTTTGATCACGGTATGCCTTGTCAACTTCCTCTTGGCACTCCAAGTAGCTAGGGAAGTCCTTGCCAACAAGGAAATAATCAGCACGACCATACCCTTCATTCCCTTCCAAGGATCCCATCAATTCTTCATAATTGTAGGGGCCAAAAACACCACTTCTAACATATGCCTTAACTTCTTCAAAACGTGGGTCTGCTACAAACTGCATATATTATGGAACAGACCAAATAAGATTGGGATTATAATCATTCCACTGGCCTGGACTTAAATAATAATGCCTTAAAAGATCTATAGAACCAAAATTTTATTGACTTCTTCATGGTTAGATAATAAATATTTTGTATGCTTTTTTACCAGTTTAAGCTGATATAAAATTTCGAAATGGATTATGGTACAGAGCAGATTAGCAGAACATGAGGTTCTCAGCTTGCTAAGCTTTGATTAACAGTAGTTAATACTTTATGTTTATCTTTAGAAAAGTGAAAGAAAAACAAATAAGGAAAAGGAAAGAAATCATTGAATTATGTATTCTGATTTCTCTTACCTTTCCCTCAGCTCTTTCTTTCCTTAGTCCAGCAATTTCGTGTGCTCGTGCACCAAAAAGAAAGAAGTTGTCTTCTCCAACTTCTTCTCTTATTTCAACATTAGCCCCATCAAGAGTTCCAATAAGTAGACATCCATTCATTGCAAATTTCATATTGCTTGTTCCACTGGCCTCCATCCCCGCCGTGCTAAACACACACAAAAAGAAAAGTCAGAAACAAAAACTGATAAAATTGATGATAATATCAGCCACAGAAAATGAATTCAAATTAGGAATTACAAGAATAAAAAACCAGTTAATTTAATTGTAAAAAAGTAAAAGTACCTGATGTGCTGGGATAACTCACTCCCAGGAATTAGCATTTCAGCAACACTGACATTGTAATCAGGAACAAATACAACCTACAGATTAAGACAAACACCAAGATTAATCTTATGACTACATAGAAAAAAAAAGGTAAACGCCCTTTATCTTTAGCTAGCATCCTATACTTGTATTTTTGCAAGGGGGTTGCCGGTTCTGGATACTTATTATCAAATCTGAAGAATCAGCATGAATCAGCTCAACTACTTTACTCCATTTTTGTTCAGTTATTTACCTATTTAAGTTTATGATTCTTGTTAAATTATTGAGTTATACTAGAACTAAATCCTCTGAACTATAAAGCAAATAGATTTTGATTCAATCATCATTAGGCCTAGGCAATCAAAATTTTGGAATGACTATAATAGACATCACACTATGTCTAGTTATCTGTCACCCAAGTTGGAACATACCTTCAAAAGATCTCCAATCTCTGGATCACCATTGACTGTAGCTGCTACATCTGTGATGAATTTTACAATCCTCTTGGCTTGAACATATGTTGCAAATGCCTTTCCCCCAAAAATACAGACCCTAGGAACAAACCTTTGTTTTCTTTCCCCAGCACTCAATTCTTTCATCTTTTTGTAGCGATAAACAATTCCCATGATATTTAGTAACTGCCGTTTGTATTCATGAATGCGCTTCACCTGAAAATGAATAAGTTAGATCTTTCTCTAACCATGAATGAGTTAGGAAAACGACATGTCATTGGAACTTTCATGGTTGTCCCATATTTCCAAGTATGAGAGAAATTGAATCTGTGCTATTAGACAAACTTCAAAGCAAAATTTAGATAGTTGACTGCAATCCAAAGTATGCAAGAATCTCTCAAATGGAGTTTGTACTTTGTAGCTAATAATACAGTGCTGAGTCCCTTTTCCTATGTATTTAGCAAATAATAAGACCCTTTCATAATACAAGAGTTTCTATAACAATAGAGATGAAGAAGATGACTGTGATCTTTAATGTGTAAGCGTTACTTCAAATTCTAGATCCATTTATAGAAAGTGCACAGCTTTATAAATTATGTATGCTTAATTTGTTTTAGAAGCAAGAACCAATAACTTCAATGCATTCCTTGAAAAGGTGAAAATAAACACTCCAGACATAAAAAAAACATTTCCATTCCAGCATGTTATTCCCTTCATTAACACAAAACTAAAAGAAAAATGAAGTTCTTGATGGTAGAAAACCAACCTGTACATCAAACATTGCATTTGGACTGACAACATAACCCGTTTTCTCTTTGATAAATGATGCCACCCTAATCTTGTTTCTTCTTTTTGCTTCCATCCATTCTAATTGTAGATCCTCATTATCTGCAAACTGTTAAAAAATATTTATCCATAAGAAAAAAATAATAATTTAACTAAAAAAGTACCATGGAAATTGTGCAAAAAAAAAATGTGAAGTGATATTTGACCAAGGAATCACCTATAATGCTTGCTACTATTATGAAGTTATAAATTTGACAAGTGATGCATGTCTATTCATTAGCAAATTTTGAAAGTTGTTAAATGCAAATTACCTAATTCAAATATTAATCACAAATCACAATGCTTAGTTAAATTAATTTACCTTGCGAAGTATAGCCAATTTCTCAAGATCTGTTACCCAGTCTTCTGTTCCAATCCACTTGGTTATGATTTTACTAAGATCAGGATTACAGAAACGGATCCATCTTCTAGGGGTCACCCCATTTGTTTTATTCTGGAATTTCTCTGGCCACAACTGTCAAAACTCAAAAGTTCAATGACAAAGAAATTTAATCAGTGTCTTATTTTGTGGATTCATATACAGAGAGATCCCATAAAGTAATTGTTCATACTAAAAGAGAAAGAGTCTGCTGATAGTATTACCTTGTAAAATTCATTAAAAACTTCCTCTTTCACAATCTCACTATGAATCTCAGCTACCCCATTCACAGTAAATCCACCAGCAACACACAGATTAGCCATGCGAACCATCTTTGGCAGATTTGGATCAACTTTGAATGTCCTTTCAATTTTGTTTTCAGTGTTCTCTACAACAGAGTCTTTATTGTCATCTTCTTCCTGTTCCTCTTCCTCTTCCTCCACTTCATCTTCATCATCATCTTCTTCTTCTTCTTCCTTTTCTGTTGCCTTTATATCATTATCATCAGTATCATTTTCCTCAACATCAACAGGATCAATGGCAGGAATCTCTATTGTATTATTAAGCAGCTCTACCACTGAGTCAGGCAACTCAATATTTTCTAGTATTCTCATCTTTCTTAGCTTTTCTTGCAACAAGTCAAGATCATCTGTCCCATACTCGGCAATAATTTCATGTATCAACTGGTTAACAAAACAAACATACATGACATTAGATGTAGATAAGATTTCATAAAGAAGAATGACATGTTGATGGACATATGAACCAATAACTATATCTAGGATAACAATTTGAACATGAAGGCCACAATTTTTTACAACATTACCTCCTCATCTATCATTTTTATTATTTCCACATGTCGAGGAAGCAAATCTTGTAGAAGTGCCAAACTCCATTTCTCTAGTGCCTCTGGTAGAACTGTGTGGTTTGTGTAAGCAACAGTTCTAACAGAAGAACCATTAAAAGATGGATCAGACTATGTATCAAGATCAAAGTAATAGTTATATTGGAAAGTAACTCTACAAAGCAATGGACAAAGCAACATTCCCCTTGGTGGAGAGCCATTTCGGCTTATAGCATGGACAAAGCAATTGATTGTTTATCTACTGAAATCCAACTTATTTGGTGGCAAGGATTTAACTCTGAGGCTCTAACCATTTTAGCAACCAACTCTACTAAAAGCTCAAGTTATTAGATTAAGGCCCAACAATGATTTTATATCTTTAAAATATAATCTGGATAAACAGATAATGCATAGAGAAGCACCTTTTAGTAATATTCCAAGCTTTCTCCCAGCTTAAACCCTTTACATCCATCAATATCCTAATCAGCTCTGGAATACAAAGTGTTGGGTGAGTATCATTCATTTGTACCACCACCTTATCTGGGAGGGTGTCCCAATTTACTGTCTTTCCTGATCTCTTTTCAAAGCGTGCAATAATATCCTGTAGAGAGGCAGAGCATAATGTATATTGTTGCTTTAGTCGAAGAGTCTTTCCTTCTATTGATTCATCCCCAGGGTACAGAATGTAGCAGATCTGATAGCAATATAACATTACAGAAAAAAAAAATGAGCATCATTAGTGATTTATGAATACAGTTTACTAAACTTAGTTCTAATAAAGGGCGTTTAATTTCAGAAAACATTTTTCGTTTCCATTTCCTATTTTTTAGTTTTAATTATAAAAAATGTCAACTTGTTTTTTATTTTATTTGATGTTTTTAGAGTTTTGTACAGGAAACAGGGAACCAATACAAAGTTGTTTTCACTGTTGTTTCCTGTACAAAACTTTAGACGGGAGATAAAATGAAAATAGTGTGATATTTTATAATCAAAACTGAAAGTATTTTTGTAATTAAAACTAAAAAGTAGGAAATAAATAGAAAACGTTTTCTAAAACCAAATGACCCCTAAGCTTTTCTTGATATCTACATAATGCATGTCTCAGATTAGTAGTGGGTATTTAGAACCTTCAAAAATGTGTCTTTAAAAGTTCATGGGAGTATGCTGAACTTAGGTGCAAAAGCATCACAATTACAACATTCTAAATATTGAAGAAAAAAACAAGCTTCTACAGACCTTCTCTGCATTCTTCATAGCAGCATATGCATTGGCATGATCCCCAGTATTGAAAGCTCGCAAATCAAATTCTTCTGGTGAAACTTTAGTGGACCACAATCTCAGGTTTATAGTGCTTCTAGTTTTGTATCCAGGTATTGGAACATCATAAGCAACAGCCAATATGTTTTCTCCTCCAATCCACTGTTTACTTCCATTTGGTCCTGAAATAACTTCTCCATAGAATCTAACTGGATAAGAGATATCATTTCTCATAATTTCCCAGGGATTTCCCATCTGTAAAGAGACACTTCAGTCAGTTAATCAGCATAAGAACTTGATATTTACTCATAGAAATAGAATTGCAAAGCTCCCAAAAATAGTGATAGAACAAGGCACGCCTACCCTACTTTGATAAGTGCATTCAACCCAATAACTATGAATTGGTGCCCATAAATAATACCTCAAGCCAGCTTTCAGCAACTTCCTCCTGGCCATCCTTTGTTATAAGCTGTTTGAATAAACCATACTTGTATCTAAGTCCATAGCCCCATGCAGGGTAATTGAGCGTTGCCAAGGAGTCCAGAAAGCAAGATGCAAGCCGACCTAACCCCCCATTCCCAAGGGCAGCATCTGGCTCCTGTGGATTGTACATAAATTTTCTGTTAATTGTTAAATAAGCACTGACTAATTATTGGCAGTATGTTCATAAAATTGTCATTGTATGTATCTCTTCTGAATACATTTTACAGTTAAGCTTGCTTGCTTGTTTCCTAACAATATTCTTTTAAAATAATTCTTTTAAAGATTTTGGGAATCAAATGTCAACCTATTTTTTATTGTCTAGAGAAAGCCTAGTTTATTTGTAGCAATAAGAGATATACTGGATAATAACATTATAAATCATCAAGATGACAGATAACAATTTTTTGAAATAGACACAGAAGGATTAGTCCTGTTAACCTTTTCACATGCTACCATTAGGACTAATTGATAAAGAAAAAGGGTAACTAAACATAAATCAATTCATAGTTTCTAACAAAGAAGAAAACACAGCAACAAAGGGGAATCCAAATATGAACAAACCTGATTAGCCACATCCTCTAAATTGTGACCCAGCTTTCTGAGAGCCTCAGCATAAGGACCTGAGAGTTGTAAATTCCCAATTGCATTTAACAATGCCCTACCCTTCACAATTAGAAAAAAGAGTAATGAAAATTAATAAATCATTTGTAATGATAATGACCTCTGCCTCAGTAAAGGAAACCCAATATGAACCTGTAGATATTCCATAGACATATAATAAGCTTGCTTAACATTTATCCTCTCATAATAGTCGTAAGTTGCATTCCAATTTATGATAAGGGAATCTCGGACACTCTCTGCAGTTGCATAGAAGGCCTTACTGAGCTCAAACTTCTCAGGAGAAAAAGATGTTGTGAACTCAGCATGATATTTGATGCTTGAAGCAATAGATGCAGAATCTGGTACAAATTCATTTAAGATGCCTGCAAGGGTTAATCAAGAAAGAATTATTACTTAGGACTATAATTGCAGTAAAAATAAAAGCAATATTTTCAGACTATATTACCTAAAAATCTTGAATTTTAATTCAGTAGAAACATAAAGATGGGGAGAAAATCCTGAATGTCCTTATAACTTCAAGAGGACATATATTGGATGTGATATTGCTTAAAAGTGTTGCTAGTTTGGATAACTGGATGAATAAAAAACTAATTCATCCATCAAATGTGAGGTTTTACCATTAATTCTATTAAGATACAAGTTAACTTAGTATGAAAGGCACATTTAACAGCATACTAACCAGTCTTATAAATATCATGATTCATCACCTTCAACAGTATAATGTTTGTGGCATTTAAATTTTAAAAAATATGGACAAACGTCTTCTATGTTTTCTGTATTTTGTTACTACAGTTCCTCCACCAAACATCAAAAGATATATAGATAGAAAGCCACATTATCTTAGATAGAAAATGAAGTGATGGCTTATACACCATAGTCACTTTTCATCAATTAGATTTCACCAATTCAAATTTACGTGAGAAGTGATCAAGAGTATTCCTTCTTTTGGTGATACAAGGTACAATTCCAATGTAATACACCTACACCATAAGAAAGCTACTATTTGAATCAGCTAACTATTATTTGCATTGACAGTTCAACTTAATGTACTCTCGAACATGAACATAGTTCCCCAATTCTTACTTATAAGAACCTTTCAAAACAATGCACTAGTAACCAATTAAACCCAGGAATTTTCCCCAGAATAGAAATTCTTGCAAGGCTAACTGAAAAATACATAACTATCTGAATTATAAACTTGAATTTCGTGAATAATATATTAGGATGAAAAGAAGTAGAGTGAAGAAATAGTGACAAAGAAAGAAAATGCCAGCAAGGAACCTTGTTCAGTGGGTGGTTCTTTCAGTTCCTCCTTTTTGTTGCTGGCAACATTCTTCACACAGAGCTTTCTTATTGCCCTTCTGGAATTTGGCTTTTTGATGACAAACAACTGCCAAATATTGTTTCTTTGACTGAAACCTGTAAAGCTTGATTTAGAATTGGGATGTAAAGGTGAGTTGGAATGCCTGCAAGTTGTTGAGAAGGGTAGAGCAGCCATTGCTGCCAGACCTTTTTAGTTGAGTATGTATGTGTCTAAGAGGAAGTAGTAACACTCAGAACAGAAATAATGTTTATGTTATGTTGTTTTGGCTTGTGAGGAAGAAAAAAGAATGAGTGAAAGAGGAAGAGTGTGTGTCTGTGTGTGTGTTATCCTTATTTTAATATCTTAGTGTTTGTAGATGATGTTCATGTCATATTGAACACGAGCCAAAATATGGCTTGTCGTTTTCCCTATTTTTTGGTGACAATGGTTGATTGGTCCTTTTTCTCCTTCATGATCAAGAATCACTACGATTTAACAGCATTTGCATGAACTAGCAAATGACCAATCACCCCCTTAGATATTTCTGGCTTTCAGCCACGCCCATTTGGACTTTTTCACATTTTGTCCACATAGTGATAATGCCACGCTGGCTTATTGTCTGAATATGGCCACTTGGAACAGCAAAACATTATTGCTACTTTCCTTTCCTATCCCTGCCTTATAATCCTGGAGACATAAGAAACGGGAGTCAAGTATCTGAAACTGTTCACTGAAACTCTGTTCACTGAAACTGTAGGCTTGCTTGATTCTAGATTGGGACAGGTATCTGCCAATCTAAGTTGTGTTTGTAAAAAGTGAAATGACATACAACATTTATAAATCAAGTTGGGAACTTTTTTAATCTCTTTCATTTCATTCCCTTCTTCATTAAGGACCAAATCAACTTTCTGGACCGGCTAGCCTTGAGGGTTTGCATAACTTCAGCTATCAAAGATCACCTCTTATGCACAAACAATTGAACTAAAATTAAAACAAAAAAAGGTTCAATTTGAGTAATTCATATCCAAAGACCCGGACAACAGAGAAATTCGTTTATTTCAATAATTAGTTACATTGGTATCCTTAATCTAACATTTTTTTTTTGTTTGTGCCCGTTTGATTTAACTTTTGAGTTATCCAAAATCAATTGATTTTAAATCACTCCCGTCCAACGTATTTCGTAAAGCGTGCATCATCCATCTCAACCATTCATTTCTAGAATCAATTCTACCCAACTGTAAACCAAACGGGCACTAAATAGTATGGTCTCATGCAGAGAACATTATCTTGAATATTAATATATTATACAACACAAGTTCCTACAAGGGATGCCTTAAATGGCACACTTCAGCAAGAAAAATTGCATATGTACAAGTACAAATAAGTCCTCGAGCATATCAGGTCGCAACCTAGGTGTTTTAATCAAACAAATAGCAGTGAAATACTCACAATTCTGAACCTTCATGACCTAATTTCTGTTTTTGGTGAACCTTCATGCCTATATAAAAAGTGGTAAACAGTAATAAACTGTTCAACTTTCCTCAGTCTTCACGGGAGCCCAATCATTCTTGGTCTCAGATTTCTTCCTGGCACGTGAAATGAAACCAAGAATGTAACCCACAAAGGCCCCAAGCGCCAGCACACTTCCTCCCTGAACATACCATGACAATGTTGATTCCACAACCTTACCTCCAGCTTCAGCACTACCAGCACTGCAATCCCCATTACCAGTGACAACATCTCCAGATGCCAGAATTTCCACTGTGTCATGCACCTCACCATCATGGTTTCCGACATAAGAAAGCACAAGCTTCTGCTTTGTAGCAACCAGTCTAACATATCCAAACTCACCCCCACGATACAGAGATCGTTTTGGTTGTGGAAAGATTGGGTCATCGGGATGGTCCGGTCTTGGTTCCCAGACGGGTTGCCAGTCTTGCCCTGCCATGCCAATCACAACATGAGTAGTAAATGCTTGTTTGTCCCCTGCTTTCTGGCCTGCGCTATCACCACAAGTGAAGTTATTCAGTGGACAAAATCTCTCGTATCTATGAACATGACCCCAAAGGGCAAGGGTCACATTGTTATTCACCAATAGAGGTTCCAAGTGCTCAAGCATCTTTCCTCTTAAACTAGCATCTCTATTTTCATGGCTTGTTGTGTACATGGGCCGGTGCCCTTGGAATACTACAAAAGGAGTCTTGCTCCTGTCAACTGATTCTAAATCATGCTTTAAAAAGTTATACTGGTTGCTCCCAGGAAGGAAATTGGTCTCTGTGGACATATACACAAAATGCACTGCTCCCACATCAAATGAGTAATAAAGATTCCGAGTTGCTGGGGCTTCAGTTCCAGTGGGTTCTGAAGAGTTTCCAGGCATGTTGAACCTTAAACTATAGGGTACACCACACTCACCACCCCCATCTTTTCTATAACTAGCCCAATCAGGTTTCCATGGCTGTAAAGGCCAGTCATACTCATGATTGCCAATGCAAACATGGTATGCCACTTTGGATGCAACAGGTTCAATCTGCGCGAAAAAATGGTCCCACAACCATGCATAACCTCTTGCATAACTAATGTCTCCAATGTGTGAGATAAATGCAGGCTTGTCACCTAAAGCTTCAACATCACGAAGGATCCACTTCACGGTTGATATGCTTTCATCTTGCGTACGTAAAAATGTATTGTAAGGAGTGGCTGTTCCCATGTCTCCAAAGAGGAAAGCTAACGTTTCATCTGAATCACTATTTCTTGACACAAAGCTGTGAGTTGCGCTCCAACCTCCATTATCATTTCCAACCTGGCAGGAGAAAAGATAATTTGAATAAGTTTCTAGTTACGTCAGCAAACTATGATATTGTATACTTACTAAATGAAGGCTATGTGATTGTGGAGAAGTTGCAAAAGCAAAACAACAAAAGGAAGAAAACAAATTCATAATAGTGGTAGGATTATGCAAAAGACAGAATTTTCAGGAATGCAAAGGAAACACCTATAATAGACAACAAGCGTTTTACAGAGCACAATCAAAGCACAGCAGGCAAGTGTTAATCAATGAAAATGAAGTCATCAAAATAATCAAATTAACAAACAAGATTAAAAGCATCATTCTGGTTCTACCTTGGTATCAATTCAGAAACTATATATCAAAGTAGAGTAGCTTTAAAACCATCTGGGAATTGTTTTGTCACAGACTGAGCAACATTAGTTGAGTGGAGGAGTATTACTCCACTCCACCAAGAATGTAATATGGAGCATAAAATATTTTGGTCTTTTGATGTAAACCCCACAACCACAAGCATAACTATGAGACTAATCTCTCACGACCAAGTGTGGGGGACAAGATAAAGCACTTCTCGAGTGATGGCTTTATAATTTAAACTCTTGACATTGCATATAATAACTTTATTTTCTCCTAAAGTATACTCATACTTCCACGTGAGAGATGAGAGACTAATCTCCCAAGAGTGTTTATTCCATTCAATGAACGAACTCAAACCACATGCTTAAAGTTAAAGGATCAAGCCCCTTCCACTAGGATGAACACATATTTGTAAGGTGGGTAATATGTGACTCACTATTATAACCATACATGATATTGGATAAAAATGTATAATACCATGAAATTAACTCTAAGCGGTTACAAGATACTAGTAATAAAACTTAAATTAAAACAAAAAAAGAAAGAAGGATGAAAATGGAAGAAAACCAACCTTGTAAAAGTATCTTTTGCCTTTCTTCAAATTGGTGATCAAGGCATCGTGTATAAAACCAGGGTCCCTCCAACCCACACTTTGGTTAGCGGGTGCATCGCACATGTGTTCCCTCTCGTACCTCTTCACACGTGCGACAGCCACGCCATCGAGCTTGTCCTCTCTCTCCCCGTACCTCACGTACGTCTCCTTCGGTTCCCACGTCACGTACATCACACGCATCGCGTCCTCTGCATCCGCGAACGCCAGGTGGATCTGTTCGGGGCCCCGACCCGGGAGAAACGAAACCTCTTCAGAAAAAGCGAGGAGGTTTCTGGTGCCGGGTAAAGGGTTGTGGTCATGGTCCTGGCGTTTAGGGTTGATTTCGGCTTGGGTCCAGCGGAATATGCGGAAGGAGTAGTTGGATCGGAGGTTGACGAGTGGGAGGGAAATGGAGCCCGACCCGGATTGCCAAGTTGGGGATTTGGAGAGGAAGAGGTAGCCGATGAAGTTGTCGTGGGCTGAGGTGGGTGGGGAGTATATGCCTACCCAGTCAAGCTCCGACGGTGATTCGATCCCCGACCACTGTATGACGACGGTGTCGCCAGATTTTGAGAGGGTCGTTGGGGTCACTGATATGGAGGGTTTTGATTGGGCCGGGTTGAAGTTCAACGTTGATAACAGAAACAGCAAAGGCAAGAGTGTAGCGTGAGGAATCATGTTAGTAAGACGTAACTGTAATGAGAATGGCTATGGAGATGGGTTGAAGTTGAAATGAATGTATGGGAGATGGTTGGGTGGTCAAGTGGATGATGGATATGATTGATCAATCATATTCATATTTGTTTGTTTGATTGATGGATAACTTAATCAAATGAGTATATCTTTGGCATATGCCACTCCTCTTGCTGTTAAATTTTGTGAGTTTTTTTACTCTAGCATAATGGCCTAAAAATGAATATAATATTTTTTTTTGACAAGGTTACCAACGATTATGTGTCTGTTTGGTTTACAGTTGAGTAGAATTAATTATACAAATCACTAATTAAGATGAATTATACAAATTTTACGAACCACGTTGGACGAAGTTATTTAAAATCAATTCTGTGAAACTATGGTTTTGCACTGTTGAACACCAAAACAAACAGATGCTATAATGTCTATTTGATTTATAGAGTGTGTTTAACTTGTCATTTCAGCTAGCTGAAAGTTGAAAATAGTAGCGGAAACCATTTCAGCAGTGTTTGGGAAGGTAGATTTTTTTGGTAGCTACAAGTTTTTCTTAAAAAGCTACTTGGGGTAGCTTTTTTTAAAAAGCTCCAAAAATTAATTACAAGTTTAGCCCTCAACCACATGTAAATTTCACTAAGTTATAATTATAGAAGATTTCCATTGTAAAGACAAGATTGGAATGAATCTTAGTAACAAAGGAAAATTTTGATTTGGAATCTTGTTACAATTCGAAATTGATATCTGAAGGGTGTCTCGAATGCTTTACAGTAATTATTACTTTTATGAATTAGAATCCTTGATTGATTTGCTTAAGGATTTCGAATAAAACTTAGCAATAAAAGGTACAAAGATTTCGAATTTTATTGATATAAAGATAAGAAATGGAAACTTGTACAACGGAATTGAATTCGAAACTGGATTTCATTCATATAACAAGTTACAAAGTAAAATTCGAAATACAATAGAATGCTTACAAGTTATAGAAGAAAAATCGAACTACATAAAAAGTACAAATGAAATGATAATGAATTACAAGGAAAATAGTTCGGAATAGAAGCCTTCATCTCTTGATCTTCTAGAAATTATGGAATAACCAAATTTCCTTTTCTTTGAGTCTACTGGTCTTCGAAGAAGAAGAAGACTTTGTGGAGGGCAAAGCTTGTAAATGAGCATTCTTTCTCACTAACCTTCTCATACATAATACCTCTTTTCTATTTCGAATAGGGGAATTAATCAAGTAAAAAGCAAAAAGACAAACATCCCCTACAATTCGAATAGAGGGTAAAAGCTAGGTGGAGATCTTCCAAGAAAATTTGAAGAAGACACAAACATCACCACCTAACAATTTACACAAAAGAGGTAATCATCCATATCTTGATTCTCCTCTTTCTCCCCTTTCTTCCCAAGATTTGGGTATAAGACTATGATGAGGAGGGAGATGGAAGTTCCACAAAAGACATAGGCACTCCCTTAGAAGAGGAGAAATCTAAGGCATTATTAGGTAAAAGTACCAATTAAATGCCTACTTTTGGTTATAACGTTCGACCCAAAGACCAAAAGAAAAAAACTTAGAAACATTTCTAACATTGGTCATTACGTCGACCTAAAGTCGAATGAAATCACTCGAAATTTAGGTCAAACGTAATAACCAATATCAGAAATCTCTTTAGATTTCAGAATGAAAGCAGAAACCAAAGAGGAAGAATTCGAGTAAAGGAAACTCGAAAGACTGAAGAAAGAAGGTTTTATTTTCTTAGAGAAGGAAAGAGGTAATTTGAGAGAAAAGTTACTTCTGAGGTGAGTGAAAATGGAAAAGGAAAGTAACTATTTATAAGGAAAGTTCATAAACACTGCCATAAATGCTTAAACATGAAAATCAGTGAAAACTGACTAGAATTATCAGTAAGTTTCATCTGATAAACCAGTTTCTGATCAAAAGTGTGAAGCAAGAGAACCAATCATAAGTTGACACGTGGCATATAAAGGAAACGTGCAAAACATGATATACGTTTCATGTAGTAGAATTTCGAATTCACTGTGTCAACCAAGTATAAGAACTCTCAGATTTAGAATAATTTCTAAGGTTTAGAGTTACTAAAAAAATCGAACTTGAGACAGTCAGAATCCTCAAGAAATTCGAATCTGACTTAGTCATTTTTAACTGAAAGATTTCGAAATGTTACGTGATTAGAATAATTGAAGAATTTGAATCCCACATGACTAGAACAACTCAAAATTTCATGTTATGTAAAGATTTTGAATCAGAACCTTAGTCAAGTTGCTTGAAGATTTCGAAGTGAAGACTTAACCAAATTTACTGAAGAATTTAAAGTTTAGATTTTGCAAGATTTCCTGAAGATTTCGAACCAAAGGAAGATAAAAAGTCATGAAGATTTTGAATAAAGACTTGGACAAATCACATGAAGATTTCGAGTCGGAATTCAAACAAGAGAAGGCACGTGGAATACATCTGATGAAGTCAAGACACCTGTGCGGCCACAGATTAGGCAGTTAGGATTTTGTCTTACGTGTCTGTTGTAAATTAGTTGACCGTTAGGGTCAAAAGTCTATAAATAGGGCGAAGACATATGTCATAGGGACGAATTTTTCTCCATTATACATACTTAAGACTTACTCGAAAACATCATACTGTCTATCATTACCACGACTACTTTCTCATCCGAGAAAACTCGAAAAGTATGTCAGTTTGAGAATTCGTCAAACCTTTTAATACATTGCTCTTAAACTTTTCAATACATTTTCTTAAACTTTCATTTACTTTTTATTTTACATTGTTTCTTGCCCTTTACTTTTTCTACTTCATACTTCTCAATTGCATCACTTTATTTTAGAATCCACCATGAGGACTTGATTCCAATCCCAGATTATTCATAGGTGATAAGTGCAAATTATATGATAAATTCTTGTATTTTTACTGCACTTATCAAGGATAAAATAGTAATTTATGCCCCAAAATAATCCATTTTTAGTAATAATTGTAATAACTGTGATTATTTGATTTGAAATTGAATTTGATGCTATTTTAATAGAAAATCTGTTAAATTTGCAGATTTATGAGAAGATTTGAATGAGGAAAGAAGATAGCATTATTTGAGGAGAGGATCTGCGAATTTGAAGTTTAAATCAGAGCAAATAAAGATAAGATCAGCTGCCATTTAAACAAGGATTCTGCAGATAACTTCCCAATTTAAATTCAAAAGCAGAATAAACACAGAATCAGATCAAAAAGAGGGAAACAAGGAAAGCCAAGCAAACAAGGATAAGACCAGGAAGAGATCAAGTTGTTAAAAGAAGAAACAAAGCAACCAGTTACGCGTTTTGCGCTTCACCTGCGCTTAGCGCAAGTGAAGCGCAAATATCAGAATTGCTTACTGTTTCTTGCGCTGCAGATGCGCTGAGCGCAGATAAAGCGCAGCTGCGCGGATTAGTTTTAGATCTGTTTTCATATCTATTTTCAAATCAGATTTCTTCCAGATTTAAGATAGCTTTCCTTAGTCTATAAATAGGACTCTTTGTAAAGAAGGAAGGAGGTTAGCAAAGGAGCATTTAGGAAGGAGATTAGAGAGACGGCAAAGGCAGAGCTAGGATTGGAGCAAGGTGACAGCTTCTCCATTGGGTTGTAATGGCTACCATGTGTAGCTAAGCGTCTCGGTAGGATTAAATGTAGTTGATTCAATCCCCAAGTGTATGTGAATTCTCTCTATTATTTATGAATCTCTATTCTATAATATCAGTACTTTTATACTTTGCTTAATGCGTAGTTTCCGCACTTGTGTCGGAGTTATAGGTTGTTTTTATAAAATGCATTGGTAAATGGTTTTATTAATTCAACAGCGAGTTTGGGGGAGCCTAGACATAGGAAACTTAAACTCTGATTGGTAAAAGTACTCATTAATCACTATAGGAATATAGAGAGAATCAATGATTGAAGAATTGGAATGTGACAGCCTCTTCATAGTAGTCTCTATAGGAATATACGGTTATTTGATAGTGTTAACGAACGGAAAGGTAGAGCAATCAAGCCGAGGTAATTTGTCGCCTAGGAGAACCCACATGGATTATCTTCGAGTGGTTTACTACATGGTAACTCGGGGTAAAGCAATATAGTTTGGCTAGGATATTATAGAAATATATTCATAAATAATATTGGGGTTCACATGCATAAGGGGTGCGATGATACGAAGTTCAATCCTGATCCAAGTAACGTATCTTATCTTCTCTCAATTGTCTCTTTACTTTATGCAAATTTACTTTCTTCACCACAAATTCTCAAAATACCGTTTCTTACTTGATAGTCTGATCACTAGTAAATACGAAGCGAACCGTTCCCTGTGGATACAATAAACTCATACTTACTATTATACTGCTGAAATTTTGGTACGCTTGCCAGAACTTCATCAAGTATTTTTGGTGCCGTTGCCGGGGAACGGTGTATCAATTCGTATAGACTTGGGAGGTCTAATTATCAAGTTGTATATACTCTATCTTAGGATTAAATTTTTATTTTTTTAGGAATTTTTCTTTTTATTAAAATTCTCTTCCACACTTACCCTTTTCAAGTTTTCTTGTTTATGCTGTTAAGAGGCCAAGTGTCCCCAAATCAGTTACACTTTGATCCAGAAATAGAAAGGACATCAAGGAAGAACAAAAGTAGAAACAGGAGAAGGAGAAGAAGGATACTTGAGGAAGAACCCAAAAATATGGCAGAAGAACAACCACCAAGAATAAGGACCTTAGGAGAATATGTCATGCATCAAGAACCTCGCCATTTTTCAAGCATTGTCTTACCCACAACTGCGAAGTCCTTGGAGTTGAAGGCTGCTCACCTCAATCTTATTAGTGCCAATCAATTCGCAGGATTGGATCATGAGGATCCAAATACACATCTCTCAAACTTTTATGAATTAATAGGCACTATGGGTTTTGAGGAAGGTGATTTAGAATCTGTATACTTACGCTTATTTCCTTTTTCATTGATAGCTAAAGCTGAGGAGTGGTTGAAATCACATCTAAATCAAAGTCTAAACAACTGGGATGTGGTTGAAGAAAAATTTCTGACAAGATTTTTCCCACCAGGGAAACACATACAAGTCAAAACAGACATCTCCACATTCAGACAAGGATCAGATGAACCATTATGTGAAGCTTGGGGGAGGTACAAATCTTTGCTGCGCAAATGTCCCAATCATGGCTATGATGACATTGCCCAACTCAACATTTTCTGCAAGGGACTCAGATCTGATTCCAAATCTTTCATAGATGCTGCTGCAGGAGGAACTATCTTATCCGTGGATGCAGAGCAAGCGATCTCAATCATTGACAACTTTGCTCAGAATGATCAGCAAGCTCAGTGTGGACGACAGCCAACTCAAATACAGAAGAAAAGAGTGTTGGAACTCAACAATAGTGATGTTATTCTAGCAGAAAATAAGCTTATCAAGAGACAGATAGAAGCACTCACAGAATAGTTGAAGGCACTTCCTCAACAATTAAAAGTCGTCCAATCCCAACCTATTCAAGCCCAACCTTTGATCTGTGACTTTTGCGGAGGTGACCATCCCAATGGTCAATGCTCTTACCAAGAAAACCAGGCCGAACAAGTCAACTTCATGGGTAACCAGGGGAGGCAAGGAAATTTCACCGACAATAACAATCAGTACTCACAAGGATGGAGGAATAACCAAAACAACTCTCGATGGGGGCAGAATGGAGGAAATAGGCAGACGCCATACCAGCAGCAGCTACCATCAACGTATGACAGATTGAACAGGTTGGAAGAGAAGATTGATGTTTTCATACAAGGATTTGATGGATTCAAGAAGAATACGGAAGCATCAATCAAAGCATTAGAAAATCAAGTGGGTCAATTAGCAACAGAGATGGCAGAACACAAGAATGGCCACTTTACAGCAAACACTCAGACAAATCCAAAGGAGCACTGCAATTTGATTGCTACTGATGGCAATATTACAGAAGAAAGTGATGTAGAAGAAAACATCACATTTGAAGAGCAATGTGCCCGAAAAAGAGATTGCGAAGGAGAGTGTTCAACTAGAAGAGAAGCCAGAAGAGATTCTGCAAAAAGAAGAAGGAGAACCAGAAGTGGTCTACACCACAGGTAAGTCACTTGACCCAGGTAAGTTCACTGTACCTCTTTCTATAGGTAATCAACCAGCTACTTATGCTTTATTGGATCTTGGAGCGAGCATCAACTTGATGCCGCTATCGTATTTTAACAAGCTGGGAATTTTGAAGGTCAAGCCTGCCAACGTAAAGTTACAACTTGCAAATAAGTCCACTCAAAGCCTATATGGGAAGATTGAAGATTTACCAATTAAAGTGGACAAGTTTGTATATTTTGTTGACTTTTACATTGCAGAAACAGAAAAGGAGGATATCGATGTCCCCTTAATTTTGGGAATACCCTTCATGAAAGCTGCCAAGGCAATTGTGGATGTTGATCGGGGAAAATATCACTTAAGATCTAAAGATGAGAGCATTGTGTTTCACATTGACAGAGGAATCCCTAAAGTACAAAAGACTCCAGAGAAATTAAAAATGGATCCTACTGATGGGATCTATAAATTTAAATCTAAATCTCAGCTCCCAAAGGTAAGAAAGAAGGAAGGTCCCTTAGATATTGTGGAGAAAAAGAAGAAAAAGGTTTCTGGATTTCTGAGGAAACCAAGAATGAGAGTTAAGCAACCAGAAAGCATGTTGGAGTTCAGATTTAAAAAGAGAAAAAGGGCAGCATCAGAAGAAGAAGCCAGTGAAGACAGTGATGATGGGAAAATAAGAAATTGGCATGGAGGATGGGGACTAAAAGGAAGAACTGGAACAAAGTCAACCATCATCCTCCAATTGAGGCCACCATAAGTTTCTAAGTAACCAGGCGTCGAGCTATCAGACGTTAAACAAGCGCTTCCTGGGAGGCAACCCAACATTTTTGTTTTTAATTTTTCTTTGATTTTGTTTTTTATTTTTGTTTGTTTAGAGTCAATGCATGTGTATACTAGGAAATTGTTGGGAATTGGATTGATTTTAATGAGTAAAGGATGCAAAACAATTGGAGTTAGGAAGCAGTAGAAAACAGAAAATAGAATTTCGATTCTGTTTTCTGCGCTTCACCCTCGTTTAGCGCAGCTGAAGCGCAAATTTGAAAATTAGTCTCTATTTTCTGCGCTTTACTCTCGCTAAGCGACAGTAAAGCGCAGAAATATCAAATTACTCTCTGTTTTCTACGTTTCACCTACGCTTAGCGTAGGTGAAGTGCAGGGCACGCTTCATATTCATATGAAGTACGCGCTGCACCCTCGCTAAGCGAGAGTGCAGCAAAAATGCGCGCTGCACCATAAATTTAAAATTTGAAAGAGGAAAGGTCATTTCAACCTTTCCTCAACTCTTGAACTCCCGTTTTCTCTGAAATCTCATCCTTTACTCTAACCTTTTCACTCCCATTTCCACTTCCTTCTGATTTCTGAAGCTACACCAGGTATGTTTTTATAGTTTTAAGTAGTTTGCACCGATTAAAATTTTCAGTTTTTCATTTATTTGAGCAGAACCTTAGGGTAGAAAACTTAGGCTTTTAGGACCTTTTTAATTAGGAAAATTTGTCAATAGAGTCTTGGTTTAGTATGTTTGTTACTATGGTATGTTTATTGGTATATTTTGGTATGATTATGTGGTAGTTTTTGAAGTGCTCAATGAATTTTTGCAAGTTGCTCTGTTTGGTGCATGTATGCTTAAATTGTTTCATAAATTTTGCATGACCATGCATGAATGATTGTGCCCTATTGCATGTTACTGATAACATGATTTTTGAGCTTAATTTTTGTTACCAATCTGTTATGCCATGTTCTTAAAAATAAATTAGGACTGCTTTAATTGATCACTTTAGCATGCTCTTAATAAGTTAATTGGCATTTGGTAACTTAAAAATCAAGATTGTGTGCACCAGTGCTTGATTGAATGATTACTCTGATTTTTGAATTAAATTGGCCACTTATTTCATTAATCATGAGTAATCTATTATTTGCTTAAAATGATCTTGGTTTGATTTTTGTTTGCAGATGGCTCGCACCAAAGTAGTGAAAGGCACTGACACTTCCAGCAGAGGCAGAGGGGGTGCCAAGAGAGCTAGGCAGGCACCCCATGAGGACCCTGAGTTTGATGCTCATCGCTTCAAGGACGTCAAATCCTTTGAAGCCTACAGTTCACTGA
Source organism: Sesbania bispinosa (assembly GCA_026901365.1). Lineage (NCBI taxonomy): Eukaryota > Viridiplantae > Streptophyta > Magnoliopsida > Fabales > Fabaceae > Sesbania > Sesbania bispinosa. Next base: position 518,239 of record QLOH01000385.1, read on the forward strand.
TGAACTGTAATTTCATCAAGGAGAGACTAGTAGCTTTGGAGCCTGAGGAGTATGAGTACTTCAGAGCAGAAATCATCAGACGGAACTGGTACGCCTCAGCCGCCCAGAATCCCATTTTGACCCTGACATTGTTAAGGAGTTTTATGCCAATGCCATTGGAGAGCATGGTATTGACGCGAGGCGGCAATCCTATGTCCGCGGACAGGTAATCTCTTATGATCATGATGCGATCAACATACTTTTACACTTTCCAAGGCCCGAGGACAGAAGACGAGTGGTGTGCCAGCACCAAGAGAGGATGCGAGTTGTGGGGATCAACGACAATGAGTCCCTGGATGTTCAGACCGCAGAGTGCCTATGTCTACGGGGGCGTTCCTTTGAGAGGAATGCCTATAGGCAAGCTGCCCGCATAATCAGGCATGATATGAGGGACATAGCTCAGATGTGGACAGTGTTGGTGTTAGCCAACGTCCACCCTACTGGTCACGTATCAGATGTCATCATGTCAGTGGCCCACCACCTCTACAGCATCATTACTGGCGCATATATAGATATTGCTGGAGTCATCAGCCATAAGATATCAGATTTTGTATTTTCTGTAGGGCGTCGCCGCGCCACCTCCAGGATCAGCCTGGGCTTCCCATCACTCATCACTTCCCTCTGTGAGTCTAGGGGTATTGAGGTATTTTGTTCGGTACGCATCTTGAACCCCATGACCAGAGGCTATATAGAGGCCAATTGCATCCCGGAGGAGGATGAGGAGGAGGAGGAGGAGGAGGAGGATGAGGATGAGGATGAGGATGACCAGCAGCAGCAGCAGCCACAGGCACCACCACCACCACCACCACCAGTAGCAGACATACACACTCCAGTCTGGGCTCAACAGCTTCTTGCCCAGAACACTCATATGCAGGCCCAGTTATCTAGTATCCACCGAGCAGCAGTCCATTTTCAGGATTTACATTATCAGACTCGCTCGGACCCGTACCCAGGCATGCACCCTGATCAGTTTGGAGCATATTTGCAGTGACCTGGGGACAAGCCTATTCTTCCAAGGGAGGGTGGAGCAGCTGGAGATGGAGCAGCTGACATGGACCAGGAGGACTGATTTTTTTTATTTGGTGCTTTTCTTTCTTTTTCTTTTCATTTTTATTTTCTTTTATTTTCGTTTATTTTCTTTTACTCTGGATATGTACTGTATATATATACTCCACTGATACATCATTTTGTTATGCAGTGCATTTTTCAGCAATTTCTTTTTTTAGGATTTTTAAAATTTTTAGGATTTTAGGAATTATGATTTAAAGGAAAATTTTTAAAATTCTCTTAAATTAGGCAGTTTAACTAACCAGATTAGGAAAGAAGAAAGGGTTTTGTGATTAATTTCATAATCAGTTAGGATTAGGATACTTCTCAGGAGAACCTATCAGGATAGTTAATTAAATCCAGTAAGTGCTTTATCAAGGAATTTTGCCAAAAGTCGGTGAGTTGTGAGTCCAAACACTTAAATTGAGAGTTTTCACCGCTTCTTGTCAATTGTTATTGATTGAGTTTTTGGATTTTACTCTGTTCATGGAAAATGTGGAAGTGATAAAGGCAATGTTTGTTTTCACATAATTTGCTCAGTGCCAAAAAGCCAACCCTTGATTAAATTTTTCCAATTTTGTTTGGTAGCTCATTTGAGCTTTAATGTTTCTTCTTATGCACCCCAACCATAATTGAGATTTATATCATGTCCCTTACACACTTGGGATAGAGAGCAAGGTGCATCTTGATATAATGGGAATAAAAGGTTGGTAACTTGAAAGTCAAAAATACAAAGAGCAGGCACAAGGAAGCAAAAGAGGACCACCCCCCTCAAAAATCAAAAAAGAAAAAGTGCATGAATTGAATAAGTTGGGAGAGTGCATCCTCAAATAAAGAAAGAGGCCAGCTGAATGAAATAAATCAAGAATGAGATGGAGGATGGAGAGAGGTTCCAAGTTCAAGAAAAATCAAAAGATGCTCTCTATTCTAAGTGTTTTCTTGCTTACCCAGAAAAACCATGATTTCTTGATAGCCCAGCCTCATTACAACCAAGGAAAAACCTTTTGATCCATATTGACCATGTGCATGTTTAGAAACTAGAAATGACTATCAATTCTAGTTGTTCAACTGTGGTGGAAAAATTGAGGGAAACACTTACCCGTGAGCATGAGAGAATTCCTTGATTTTGTCATTTATTGCTTTAATTACTATCCCTGAGAAAATTTGACTGAATGATTGTATACTGTCCTGATTGAGCATTGGTAACATTTCTTAATTCTGATTTTTTTTATATTTGGAAAATGACTTCTGCCTAATAAAGAGATGATGCAAAATTTGTCCTTATTTTTTAGAATTGTACAGGGGAATTGAATTGATTTTTGCTTGCAAAGAGGTCTCTTTCTTGAGGACAAGCAAAAAGTTAAGTTGGGGGGGTATTTGATAAGTGCAAATTATATGATAAATTCTTGTATTTTTACTGCACTTATCAAGGATAAAATAGTAATTTATGCCCCAAAATAATCACTTTTTAGTAATAATTGTAATAATTGTGATTATTTTATTTGAATTTGAATTTGATGCTATTTTAATAGAAAATCTGTTAAATTTGCAGATTTATGAGAAGATTTGAATGAGGAAAGAAGATAACACTATTTGAGGAAAGGATCTGCGAATTTGAAGTTTAAATCAGAGCAAATAAAGATAAGATCAGCTGCCATTTAAACAAGGATTCTGCAGATAACTTCCCAATTTAAATTCAAAAGCAGAATAAACATAGAATCAGATCACAAAGAGGGAAACAAGGAAAGCCAAGCAAACAAGGATAAGATCAGGAAGAGATCAAGCTGTTAAAAGAAGAAACAAAGCAATCAGTTACGCGTTTTGCGCTTCACCTGCGATTAGCGCAAGTGTAGTGCAAATATCATAATTGCTTACTATTTCTTGCGCTGCAGATGCGCTGAGCGCAGATAAAGCACAGTTGCGCGGATTAGTTTTAGATCTGCTTTCAGATCTATTTTCAAATCAGATTTCTTCCAGATTTAAGATAGCTTTCCTTAGTCTATAAATAGGACTCTTTGTAAAGAAGGAAAGAGGTTAGAAAAGGAGCATTTAGGAAGGAGATTAGAGAGACGGCAAAAGGCAGAGCTAGGATTGGAGCAAGGTGACAACTTCTCCATTGGGTTGCAATGGCTACCATGCGTAGCTAAGCGTCTCAGTAGGATTAAATGTAGTTGATTCAATCCCCAAGTGTATGTGAATTCTATCTATTATTTATGAATCCATGTTCTATAATATCGGTACTTTTATACTTTGCTTAATGCGTAGCTTCCGCACTTGCGCCGGAGTTATAGGTTGTTTTTATAAAATGCATTGGTAAATGGTTTTATTAATTCAACAGCGAGTTTGGGGGAGCCTAGACATAGGAAACTTAAACTCTGATTGGTAAAAGTACTCATTAATCTCTATAGGAATATAAAGGGAATCAATGATTGAAGAATTGGAATGTGACAGCCTCTTCATAGTAGTCTCTATAGGAATATACGGTTATTTGATAGTGTTAACGAATGGAAAGGTAGAGCAATCAAGCCGAGGTAATTTGTCGCCTGAGAGAACCCGCATGGATTATCTTCGAGTGGTTTACTACATGGTAACTCGGGGTAAAGCAATATAGTTTGGCTAGGATATTATAGAAATATATTCATAAATAATATTGGGGTTCACATGCATAAGGGGTGCGATGATACGAAGTTCAATCCTGATCCAAGTAACGTATCTTATCTTCTCTCAATTGTCTTTTTACTTTATGCAAATTTACTTTTTTCACCACAAATTCTCAAAATACAGTTTCTTACTTGATAGTTTGATCACTAGTAAATACGAAGCGAACTGTTCCCTGTGGATACGATAAACTCATACTTATTATTATACTGTTGAAATTTTGGTACGCTTGCCAGGACTTCATCAATAGGAATCTTTAACTTTGATTTTAAACTAAAAATCACCACAAACACCACCCCACTTATCATTATTTAATAATTAATATTGTCCTTAAATGTCATTTTATCATTTTCAACTAGTTTTACCAAACACATTCAATAGCTTTTCAACTTTCAGCTAGCTTTAACCTTTTAGCTAGCTTTTCAGTTAGTTTTACCGAACACACTCATAATTGAGTAGAATAGATTCTAGAATCAATAGTTAAAAATGAGTGATGCACATTTTATGAAGCACGTTGAACGGAAGTGACTAAAAAATCAAGTTATTATGCATTGTTACTAACCGGTAACCAAATGGTGAAAAGTGTTACTCAACTAACTTGGAGGAATTTTGTTGATTTTGCTTTGAGTACGTAGAGAAAATTGGATAAATATTTTTTTTTGAAATGTTAACCTTCCTTCATAATTTTACTTAAGGTAAAAAAAAAGAGAACACGTTGAAATTGGAAACCTCAATTCATTCTAATTTTAATCATGAATAAAGTAACATAAATTCAATCGGAATTTAATTTAACCCAATACATTACATAAAGGAAAAGTGGACTTTCTATCTAGGTTACACTTTAACTTTATTGTACACCTCTAATTATATGTCCTCATAAATAGGTAGGACCACCTAACTCATCAAGATCCGACTCGACTTGAACTCCACATCTCTATCTTTTCTAAAGCATACTCCCATGAAATTTGTGTCCACTTAGGTACCACAAGAACAAGAGACAATAACAAGGAAACACAAAAGGGGGAAAACACTTTACATGAACTCACTACCGCGAGATATAATAACCAGAGTATAAAGGAAAAATAACAATCCAACACAACAATACAATCAACACATAATCACAAGAGTGAGAATGTGCAATGTATGTTTGTTAACACATAGCCTTATCTATCATCACAACTCATGCAATGCATGTGGGCTTAGAGAATTACCAACACAGTGCACAAAACAATTGCAAACCCAGGGAAGCAATCAGGAGTTAGAGTTTGTAATAGTCTCGGTACCCGAGCCACTTACTCAAAATATTTTGATCGATCAAATCACAATATACTCCTTCCGAACAATCTCCACTGATCCTGAAATCTCGAGAGCATCATGGTAGTCAAGTTGTGCTCTAAGAGACCCGACGACAAGCCTCAGTTAAGTTTAATCATCCTTAATTAAAACCTTAATCAATTAAGTAAGATTATGTTTAACCCTTAATCAACTTAGTTAACTCTTAATCCTTAATTAAAGTCTTAATTAAATCTTAATCACTTCTTAATTAACATCATTAATCCTTGATAAAAGTCTTAATTAAATTTGATTAGTGTTAATCATGATTACTTAAGTCTTAATCATAATTAGTACATAATTATTTACTAATCATTATTAATTAAAGTAATTAAGATTAATCATAATTAATCACCCTAAGTGATTAGGCTAATGAGTTTCTTAATTAGATGATGATCTTAATTATTAATTGATTGGATTAGGTTTAGGGCCTGATCATAAGACTAAGTCCACTAAGTCTTCTTGAATTAATTATTTTAGTTTACATTTATTTATGATTTAAAAAGGTGTTTTACGGGTATAAAACCCCCCAAAATAGTGGTCCGAGTATTATATGACCCATATGGGCCCACTTCATAAAGTTTCACCACGGTAACTTATTAAAAATTAGTGTTTTATCTAGCCTACTCAAGTTATACAAATTTTGATCACTTCAACTTTAACTTTTAATTATTGCTTTTTACTTTTACTTTTAAACTTTAACTTTTTTACCATCAACTTTTACCATGGGCTTCCACCAAGCCCATAAACACATAACACCTAATGAAACTTCAATATTTTGAATCAAAACATAATCTATCAAGAATACTCATTAACATAATGAAGAACATGATGAACGTGAATTTCATTAAAATTCCAAAAAATTCCAAAAATTGTAAAAACTTACATATATGTATTCCCATACACCCAACATTAAGAAAATCATACCCAATCACTCATACTCAAATAATTTCAACCTAAAGCATGCATCTTTAAATAAAAAAGTCAAAGAGGGGATTCATAAACCCTAATTTCACCTAAACATTTTTAATTCAAAAAAAGAGTTCATTCATACTTTAAATCATCCAAACAACAAGTTTCCAACATCAAACGAAATTAAAAACCATGCCACCAAGATCTCAAGAAAATCGAACCATATACCATATGGATACATTTTCATACTTCAAAATTTTTAAAAGGAAAAATAACAAATAGGGTCAATGATTCACCCTACTCTAGTACCAATCCTACTAAAGGTCAAGGATTCTCACCCCTTACCAAAAATTTCAAGCTTGAGCTCCAAAAATGGTGATGCACTCAACCTCCACCAAAGTTCTCTTTGAACCCAAGGATAGATTTGATCCTTTTGATCTCCTAAGAACACTTTCTCAAAGGTGTATAGTGAAATTTTTGGATTAAAAGCTCAAAGATGGAGCTTTCAATCAAGAGTGAAGAAGTAAAAATGGAGAGAAAGAAGGAGAGAAAAATCCATCCAAGTTATGAGGAAGGAGAAGAAGATTAGGTTTAAATTTGAGTGGTGGAGGACAAATTTACTTTTACGGGGAAAAGTTACATTAGGTGATGTAAGCATGTTTTTCTTTTTTGAGTAATTAGGCTAAGTTAAGGGTTAAATGACTAATTAGTGATGGTTTAATTGGATGAGGCAACCTTAATTAATGATTAAGGTATTAGGTTAGGTAGAATTTTGAGAATTAGGTCAAGGGGTATTTTTGTCATTTTGTAAAATACAAAGGCCATTATGGTCTTTTCACTAAATTAAATTCCACAAAAATTCTACAAAATTATAAATGTGATTCTTAATTTAATATAAAGTCCAAAATATAATTTTATTTATTATTTTCTGAAATTTAAAAATATATTGGTTAGGGTTACATGGTTAACCAGGAGCATTTTGGTCAATTTGCCCAAAAGTATGAGAAAAATACTAAATTAATTACCAAAAATTATTATTAATTATATTAACACTCTTTTGACTAAAAATATAGTTTCCCTTAATTTTTAGATATTTTTAATAATTAAATTTACATTTCCCCCATTGCACAATTATTGGGCTATTTTGGTCATTTTTCCAAACTCCACTTTAGAGAAATTATTTAAAACTATGGTTGAATAGTTCCTAGATTCTAAGTTGGATTGATTATCAAGAACTTCTATTTTCTGTTGAACCTCAAGACTTTACAATTTTAAGACCCTCCATATCCAATTTTGATGATAACAAACTAAATGCATAATATATTGAAACTAACATTTTGCACTTAAAACTTTTCAGATGATGGCATAAGAAATCTTCAGACAACTAAAGTCATCTGAAGTTGATCAAGCCATCTGAAGAAGTAAAGCTTTTTAAAGTGCTCAAGCCATCTGAAATCAAGACTATCTGAGGGAAGATAAATTTTCATATTCTGTAAAGTCAAAATTAATTTTGTCCAGCCTCACGCAAAGAACTTTTGATAAAGATGGAAAGACATAAGGAAAATTTATGGGTTTTGTTTAGAAGTGAAGCACAAAAGTAGAAGTCTGCTCCGCAACTCTACATTGTTTCGAACTGTGTTGCCTACCTCATATCCGGTTGTCAGAAGTGTCTCACAATGTCTTCAACGCATTTAACGCTATCTCAAAAACGGACAAATCTAAAGAGAGAAGATCCTAGAAGCCTATAAATAGAGGAGCTTGCTCAAGAAGCAATACATAGAACTTCTACAAAATTAATTTTCAAGAGCCCAAAATGCTGCTAAAATCGCCTTGTTATTTAAACTCAGATTTTTGTACATAACTTTCATATTCTGTGTTAGATTACGATTAGCTTGTACAATCCTTAAAACAAGAACTCTTCTGAAGTTTAAAGTTCATTCTTATTTTCAAATATTGTTTGTTGTTGAGCCTGAAGAGGCTAAGGCGAAAAGAATACTTGTATTTGGTTGTTTGAGGCTGAAACGGCTTGGAAAAAATAATACTTATAATCTTGTTGAGATTACTAACCAATGGACTAAAGTAACAGAAAATAAATAATTCCAATGATTTAATAATAAGTTTTTACCTTTTAGGACTTAAATGACCATTGTCTTTACTCTTTTTCTTTATATATATATATATATATATATATATATATATATTTCTTTTCTATCACATTAATTATCATACTTTCCACTTTCCCTCTCTTCCTTCTCTTTTCTTTCTATCTTTTTCTACTCCACACCTCTCTCACCTAAAAAATGAGATGTCTATGGTTGAAAAGTATGAAGGGAGATGTGTAGTTCTAATTTTTTATGATAAATAAAAATTTAAATAATTTAATGAGATGAGATGGGTATTTCGTAATCTTTGTCATTTTCTTTCTTGAAAAATAATATGGCAAATATTTCCGGACTAATTTCACTGCCATTTAAATAATTTAATGAGATGGGTATTTTGTAATCTTTATCATTTTCTTTCTTGAAAAAAAATATGGCAAATATTTCTGGACTAATTTCACTGCCATTTTAGGGGTTGTTTTGTGTCACATGATGGCCACAGAACAGAAACACTTCTAACTCGAGTAAACCCTCATTTTGGTCCCTGAAAGATTGGCCATCAGTCAACTTGGTCCCTGAAAGAATGAAAATTGTAAAAATGTGCCTGAATGATGCTACCTTCGGTCAAAATAGTCCTTCCATTAACCCAAGTCTATTAAAGCTAACAGACTTGCTAATGTGGCATAAAAGACCGGAAGTCTTCATTTTGGTCCCTGCTCAGTCAGCCCAAAAGATTGGAAACCCATCAGATTGGTCCCCCTCCCTCTCTCGTTCTGTAAGTGGTCTCTCTCTCTATCTCTCTCTATAAGCTCTTCCTTTACACGTCTCTCTTTGAAAACATGCAATTATATCTAACCAATTTGTTGGCTCTTCCTTTACACGATAAATTGGTTCTATATCATGGAAACAATACATGTAAATCATTATCTATCTTCTCGTTACCAAGCGCAGACAAATTGGTTCTATATGTGGTCATGCTATCTATAGCATCAAGGAGAGCCAATTGATAACCATTCCACATGTTTCAATTCAATCTGATTTAGCTCACTCTAAAACTAAGCTCAGGTAGGTAATTATTCATTGAATTGGTATGCTTGTACCACACCTAACAACTGCAGTTAAAAAAAACCTAACCATTACTTATTCTCACTGTAGATACAAAAAGCTTTTGTCCAGTGTTGATTTGACCAAGGATTTTTTCTTTAGTTACACTTACCCTATTATGCAAAGCTTGCAAAAGAATGTCTTGTCTGATCAAGGAGGGATGCCGTATGATAATATATTTGTTTGGAATGCTTATTTAACACAAGCAATTAGATCAAGATGCAATAACACCATTTGGACCATAGCTTTAGTTCATGGCCATTTTAGGCAGGTATGTTGCTTCCTTTTGTCTGAACCTTACTACAATTGGGAATTGGGATTCTTGGGATAGGATAAACATGTGGTTGGGTTCAATACTCAAATTACAAATAGGAAAGTTTATTTATCATAGGTTGGAACCGAAGGATTTGATTATGGCTAGCGAATGCTAGGGAGTAATAAGTGTATATGTCTAAATATTTGGCTTGTTTAGGATATAGTAGGTTAGATTTCATGATTTGGATTTTCCTCCCTTCTCTTTTAAAATCTTATTGAGAGAGAAGCTTTGGAGCAGTTTTTTTAAAAATAAAGGGTTTACATGTATTGTTTCCAGGATGCAGCTTTTTTAAAAAATAGAACAAGATACATGTTTTAAAAATAATAAACCAAGAACAGTTTTTTTTTTTGTTTTCCTAATTTCCTGTCCATGACCAGTGGCTAATTGTAATTGAGGAGTTTCATCAATGCCACCAGTTTGGTAAATTGTTAGTGGCAAATTGCCTTCATTCCATTCGTCTTGGTTTGATCATGTTGAGTCTAAAAAATATCATAAGAGATTTTATGATGTTTTAAGACAACAATATTCCCAAGTTTTAATGATTAACAAATTTACATTATTTATTTTCACATATACTTTTAAGTGTTTAATTATTTATCTGTGATTTCAGCAAGCCACAATACGCTTTATAAGTCTTTAAGAAGTGCTTCAAGTCATCTGAGGGAAACAGGCCTTCTGAAGTGGTCAACCTGTCTTAAGTGTTGAAGCTGTCTGAAGAGCCAAGCCCGTCTGAAGACTGGAACCCGTCTGAAGACTGGAACCCGTCTGAAAATTGGAAGCCGTCTGAAGCTTTAGTAATGACGTGGCATCTTTGCTGAAACCTTGCGTGAAGACTTTTCTGAGTCTCTGCTGCTCGTACGTTTTGGAACACATTTATGGCAACAAACACAGAGGCCTTTCCTGGTGCATTTGAATTTCATACACCACTGAGGAAATCTCTGCAAACGCAGCAACGCAGCAATTCCTGAAGCAGCCTTTTGGCAGATGTAACCTTGTACTGTGTCAGAAATGTCAGGATGCTCAGAAGTATGTCTCACAACGGATTGTATAGCATTTAATGCTATCTCTAAACGGTGGTTTTTCAATGGATTAAAGTCTGGGTATAAATACCCCTTATGAAGACCATCGTCCTATTAAGAGAAGAGAAGAACATATAGAAAAAGAGAATCAAAACGCTGCAATTTTTTCTTCAAGAAAATCACTCTGATAAAATTCTTTGTACACTTTATATTTTCATATCCTGAGTATATCTCAGTTTTTAGCTGTACATTGTAATAGGTTTGAGCTTCAAACTTGTGTAGTTTAAAAGCTTAAACTCTTTTTCATTGTAATCTCTGTTTGAGCCTGGAGAGGCTTGTCTGTAAAACAATACTTGGTTGTTTGAGCCTGGAGAGGCTTGTCTGTAAAATAATACTTAGTTGTAGAGCCTGAAGAGGCTTGACTGTAAAAGAATACTTGTAATCTTTGTGAAAGATTAAGAGAAAATCCAAGTGCTTGTTGGCATTGGGACTGGAGGTAGCTCACAGTGGTAGTGAGTGAACCAGGATAAATCTTTAGCTAAGTTTACTATCCCTTATCTCTTGTCAATTCGTTTATATTAATATCAAGGGTGTTGAAAAGCTATTCTAAATATTTTAAAAGCAAAGAAACCTTTTAAAATATATTTTCAGGAGCCATCCAAAAACTTCAGACAGCCCCCATAAACCTGTCTGAAACTGTTTGTAACTTGTTGTTTTCAAAAAGCTTTTAAAAATATAAAGAAACACTATCCAACCCCCCCTTCTAGTGTTTCCCTGTGTTTCTACAGTTGGTACCAGAGCTTAACTCAGGGTTGAGCACCTAACAAGTGTTGAGGACTAAAAGATCCAGATGGAAGCTGCAAACAACAACAGGCAATACATCTCTGAGGGTGCATCTATCACAAGACCCCCAACATTCAATGGAGTAGACTATCACTACTGGAGAGATCGTATGAAGCTGTTCATTGAAAGCAACAACATTGATGTCCGGGATGTAGTTACTGATGGAGACTATGTGCCCATGCAAAACAATGTGCCTATACCTAAGGCTCATTGGACCTTGGAGCAGAAGGCTAGAGTTCAGATGAATGCCAAAGCCAAACTCTATATGATATGCTCATTGAACAAATCAGAATATGAGAAGGTGCATGGTTGTACATCTGCCAAGGAAATCTGGGATACTCTTGCAGCAACCCATGAAGGGACTGAAACTGTCAAGCAATGCAAGATTAGTATACTCATACATCAATATGAGATGTTCAAAATGGAAGAAACAGAAACCATTGATCAGATGTTTGGGAGGTTTCAGACCATTACAAATGGACTCAGGTCCTTGGGCAGAACTTATGAATCTGGAGATAATAACAAAAAGATTCTAAGAAGCTTGCCTAAGACCTGGAGACCCAAAGTTACTGCCATTCAAGAGGCAAGAGACTTAAACTCTCTTAGAATGGAGGAACTTCTGGGATCTCTCAAGGTTCATGAGCTTGAGCTTGGAGAAGATGACAACAAGAAGAAATCTCTGGCTCTAAACTCCAAGACCAGTCAGTCTAGGCATGGCAAGATGAAGGCTATGCAAGCTGAGAAAACTTCAGAAACAGATGAGGATTCTGAAGATAGCTCAGGAGATGATGATCTTGCTCTTTTAAGTAGGAAGATCAAAAGAATGCTCCAAAACAGAGGAAAGTTCAGAAGGAATCAACCTTCAACTTCTAAAGGAGGTAAGACAGGTAAAGATTTTCAAAATGACAAAATTATTTGTTTTGAATGCAAACAACCAGGTCACATGAAGGCTGAGTGTCCTAAGTTGAAGAAAAACACATTCAAAAAGAAGAAGTTCTTCAAAAAGAAGAAGGGACTAATGGCAACATGGGAAAACCTTGATGAATCTACTTCTGAAGAAGAAGAAGATACTTCAGAAGAGGCCAACTTATGTCTTATGGCCAGTCTGCCATCATCAGACAGCTCTGAAGAAGAGGTATTTCCTTTAACCCTTCAAGAAATGTATGATGATCTGATGGAAAGCTCCAAGGAACTATTTCAAGAGTATAAGAATCTATCCAAGGCTCACACAGAAATGTGTAATAAATATGAAGCCCTTGAAATAGAAAATATTATGCTCAAGGAAAAGATCCTTGTGTCTGAAATCAGTAGTTCTCAACATGTGTCTGAAGAAAATATAAAACTTCAGAAGCAAGTTGAGCAACTGACAAAAGACTTAGCTAAGTTTGTCAAAGGAACTGAGAATTTGAACAGATTACTTGGTGATCAAAGACATTCCATTGACAAAAGTGGCTTAGGCTTTTGGGATCATAACATGCCTGAACCTCATATTTTTAATGTTGAAAAAGGCAAGGGAAAGGTTACTGGGTGTTCTCACTGTGGAAAAGCTGGACACAATGTGACTCAGTGTAAACACAAAAAGAGACCAACACTCAGGTCTAACAAAAGAGGACCCAAAAGAATATAGGTACCTAAAAACTTGATTATTCCTGTTGCAGATGTGTTTAACAGGACAAAAGAGACACCACAAATGGTACCTGGACAGTGGATGCTCGCGACACATGACAGGAGAAAGGTCTTTGTTCCAAAACCTTAGACCAAGAAATGGAGGTGTGGTCACCTTTGGTGGAAACCAGCAAGGGAAGATCACAGGAATAGGGACTGTAGGTATGTTACCTTTATCCCTTATTAAAAATGTTCTCCTAGTGGAAGGACTTCAACACAACCTACTGAGCATAAGTCAATTATGTGACAGTGGATATGTGGTCTCTTTCACTAAGGAAGGTTGTATAGTTAAAGACTCTTCTGATCAAATCCTTTTTACTGCTAAAAGGCACAGCAATGTGTACAAAATTGATCTAGAGGAACTAGCAAGTCAAAATGTTAAATGTTTTATTTCTGTTGAAGATGAAAAACAGATTTGGCATCAAAGACTTGGGCATGCCAGCTTGAGATTAATCTCAAGATTAGCAAAATACAATCTGGTTAAAGGCTTACCCAAGCTTTCATACAAATCTGACATTTTATGTGAAAGCTGTCTGAAAGGGAAACAAACAAGACACTCATTTAAGAGTAAAGATGTTGTTTCTACTAGCAGACCTCTAGAACTATTGCATATTGACTTGTTTGGTCCTATTAGAACAGAAAGCATTAGTGGTAAGAAATATGATTTGGTCATTGTTGATGACTATTCTAGATACACATGGGTTATATTCCTTAGAAGCAAGGATGAAACTTTTAAGAATTTCACAATATTCTGTAAGAAGGTACAGAATGAAAAAGGATTCTGTATATTTGTCATCAGAAGTGATCATGGTGGAAAGTTTGAAAATGCAAACTTTGAAATGTTCTGTGATGAGAATGGGATCTCACACAATTTCTCTGTGGCTAGAACACCTCAACAAAATGGGGTTGTTGAGAGAAAGAACAGAAGTCTGCAAGAGATGGGAAGAACCATGCTCAACTCATGCAATCTACCAAGATCCTTCTGGGCAGAAGCTATTAACACAGCTTGCTACCTTCAAAACAGAATATTGGTAAGACCAATTCTTAAAAGAACTCCTTATGAATTGTGGAAAGGAAGAAAACCCAACATATCTTACTTTCATCCCTTTGGCTGTGAGTGTTTTATACTTAACACAAAGGATGATCTTGGAAAGTTTGATGCAAAATCTGACAAAGGATTTTTCATAGGTTATTCTGAAACATCTAAGGCTTACAGAGTTTATAACTCTAGAACTCTAGTTGTAGAAGAATCAATCCATGTTAAACTCAATGACAAGAAAGAGACTGATAGGGAACTATCAGATCTAGAGGATGATTTTGCAGGAATGGAGCTAAATGACAACAACAACTTGAAAGATGAGCAGTTGTCTGAAGTGCCTACTGTTACTGAACCTCTTCAGACAGATGTTGAGTCTCAGACAGATGCTGTACCCATTCACAGAACTGATTGGAGATACAAGTCACATCACCCTAAAGAGCAAATTATTGGGAGCACTTCAGAAGGAGTGAAGACAAGATCAAAGTTCAGGAATCTGAATTCACTAGCTCTTCTGTCTGAAGTTGAACCCAAAGATATTGATGAAGCTCTGCATGATGAAGGGTGGATCCTAGCCATGCAAGAAGAGTTAAATCAATTTGCTAGGAGTGATGTCTGGACCCTTGTTCCTAAACCCCATGGGAAAACTATTATTGAACCAAATGGGTGTTCAGAAACAAGCTGTCTGAAGAAGGCAAAGTAGTCAGAAACAAGGCAAGGCTTGTGGCTCAAGGATACAATCAGCAAGAAGGAATTGATTTCACAGAAACCTTTGCCCCAGTGGCCAGGTTAGAAGCAATTAGAATTTTATTGTCTTATGCTATAAATAATGGCATCAAGCTATATCAAATGGACGTTAAAAGTGCTTTTTTCAATGGTTTCATTGAAGAAGAAGTCTTTGTTAGACAACCCCCTGGTTTTGAGGATGTCACTTTCCCAGATTATGTTTTCAAATTGAAAAAGGCTCTCTATGGTCTAAAACAAGCCCCAAGAGCTTGGTATGACAAATTGAGCAATTTTCTTATTAAAAATGGTTTTGAAAGAGGAAAAGTTGACGCAACTCTTTTTAGAAAACAGTCTAACAAAGGTTTCATGCTAGTCCAGATATATGTTCATGACATTATATTTGGTTCCACTGATTCTTCTCTTTGCAAGGAGTTTTCTGAGTTAATGCAATCTGAATTTGAAATGAGCCTAATGGGTGAATTAAAATTTTTCTTAGGACTTTAAATTAAGCAAGATTCTAATTGTATATGGATTCATCAAGAGAAATATACAAAAGAAATGCTTAAGAAGTTTAATTTAAATGATTGCAAGCCCATGTCAACTCCTATGCATCCTTCTGCATATTTAAGCAAAGATGAGAATGAAGAACCAGTGAATCAGACTTTGTATAGAGGAATGATTGGTTCTTTATTGTATCTAACAGCAAGCAGACCTGACATTATGTTCAGTGTGTGTCTTTGTGCTAGATTTCAATCAGATCCAAGAATTACTCATTACAAAGCTGTTAAGAGGATTTTTAGATATCTTAAAGGTACTACTAATCTTGGTCTTTGCTATAAGAAAGACAAAGAATGCAGGATAATAGGATACTGTGATGCTGACTTTGCTGGAGACAGAATTGAAAGAAAAAGCACCAGTGGAGGTTGTCACTTCTTTGGAGGCAACATGATCAGCTGGTCAAGTAAAAGGCAAAGCACCATTGCATTATCAACAGCTGAAGCTGAATACATCTCAGCAGCAAGTTGTTGTTCACAACTCCTTTGGTTTTCTGCTCGAAGCTTTTGTCTGCAACTGCAATGGCACCAAAGAAGACAAGCTCTAGAGGGAAGATTGTCAAGTCCAAAGGTGTTGATCTTCAGGGTCTCAGTGATCTGGGCATGGACCTTTTTAGGGAATTTGATGCTGCTGGTTGGACTTCATTCTTTGAGAAAACTGATTGCTCTTGGAATGAACAGAGCATCATTGATTTCTAGTTTTCAGCAAGAGGAATTCCAAACAACAAAGGTGAATATGAAAGCATCCGAGCTGAAGTTCTTGGAGAGTCCATCTTCATAGATGCTGATATTCTTTCCAAGGTGACTGGTGTACAAGCTGAAGGAGAGGTCTTCTCTCCAGGATGGGAAGGAAGAAATGGTGGTTCTGAGAAGTTCACCAAGATGCTGTATGGAACAACGAAGCCTCAGAGCGTTGACTCAAAGAACATGCTGGATAAAGTCAGAGTTCTTCATGCCATTCTAGGGCAATGCATTTTCCCTAAGAGTGGAAGCAGAAACCATGTCTCTGAACTTGAGAGATTCTGCTTGATCAACCTATTGCTGAAGAAGAAGATGAATCTCCAAAAGATGCTTATGTTCCACATTCAGAAAAAGATTAGGGATTCTGCTGGAAGCCTTACTCACAATTTACTTATCACCAAGGTACTGATGCATTTCAGAGTACCTCTTAAGTTTGACCACAAAGCACCTGCTCTTTTTGGTGAGGCCAATATTACCAGTATGAAGCTGAAGAACCCTCTCATTCCAAGACATTCTTCTCCTACTATGAAGGAAAGTTTACTGTTAGAGAAGGCATCTAGAAGTGGAGCTGCTTTTGAAGTTCTGGAGCTTGAACTTCAAGGGGACATAAGGAAGGATGAGTTTGTTGCATCCAAGCCCTCCCCTCAACCTAAGCTGCCGAAGCTACCAGTTAGGAGTGCTGCAAAGGTGGCACCGGCAAACCCTAAGTTGCACCTTAAGACTGTTGAACCTGTTTAGAAGACTTTGACAAAGTCGTCTGAAATTGTGGGTCAAAAGTCTGAAGGAGCAAAACCTCTTGAGCCTACTTCTAATCTAGAAGGAAAGGCACATGAGGAACCCGTTGCTGATGCTGATGCTATTGCTGCACCACCTGTTGCTGCCTGTCCCTCTGATCCTGAATTGATCAAGGTAGCTGCAATTGCTACTATGATTGAAAATCAAGAATTGGAGAAGAAGTTAGAACAAGAGAAGGCTAATCATGCTTATGCAGTATCTACACAGATTGCCTTAGCTGAAAAAGAAAGGCTAGCTGCCTTGGCTGAAGGAACCAAGAAAAGAAAGAGATCCAGTGCTGCCATAAGGAAGAAAAGAATAAGCAAGTTCCTTACTAGTGCTCCTGAAATTACTACAAGAATCACTAGGAGTATTTCTAGTAAACAAGATGCTATAGACATGGCAGATAAATATCAGAAGTTTGTCAAGCCAATCTTTATTTCAAAAGGAGAAGAGAAGAAAAGCAAGCTGAAAGGGAGGAGGCAGAAAGGAAAGTCAAGAAAATCAAAATTCAGAAAGAGGAACCTCCAAAGAAACCCTACAAACCAATAAGGGTGAGGTTTGACAATGTTACACCTTCACCACCTTCATCACCAGAAAAGGGGTTGCCAGAAGAGAAGGAAGAAGAAGAAAAGTTTGAACAAGTTCATAGAGAGGTTGTTTCAGAAGAGGGAGTTTCAGACAAGGTTGATGAACAACCTATCTTGTCTGAAGAAAAGGAAGCACCATCACCATCACCATCACCATCTTCATCATCCTCCTCATCATCATCAGAATCATACAGATCTGAAAACTCTGCTGAGGAGACCCAGCAATGTGTGTGGAAAGGAAGCATGCTACCTGCACATCTTAGGCTTGGACCCAAAAGTAGGGATTTCTTCACAGAACCCACTTTTGATCCTTATGCCTATCCTTTTACTGACTCTCAGTATGCAGAAGAAGCTGAAGTGCCCCACAAAAGGTATGAGGGACCCTTCTTTGAAAGGGAAAGAGTGCCCAAATTCCCTAACCTTTATGAAGAGCTGATGTTTTTCAAAGATACACCCCCCATCTACATGCATCAAGGACTTATCTTGCACACTGCTGAAGCTGAAAGGAGAAAGTATACTGGAAGCCTTGATGGTCAATACTCTGGACAGCTTGAAAGATCAGAAAGGGAGTGGTAGTTCCTGACAACAAGTGGGCTCACTTGATCCCTGTTCTGAAGATGATTGTCTGAAGATGAGTACTGATGAGTGGTGTTTTTTCAGAAAGTTGTGGCACAGAAGGAGAATTGTTTCAAAGAAATCATCTGAACTGGGTTGGCATGAGAGGTTACAGGCCACCTAGAATGCTTCTATCAGGCCAAGCACTAAAATTCTGGTGCAACCTGACAGGATCATTCCTAGGTATCCTCTGAAGGAAGGTTCTGCTGATAAGTTTAAAGAACCCAAGGTTTACACAACCCCCTTCAAACCTTTGTCACCAAGCGAATGGAAGCATCTACCAGCCATTGTCAGAAAGCAAGGTGGAGGCATGGATCACAGTCTCAGGGACAGAGTTTGGAGCTCTTACTGGAAAATCAGAGAGGATGCTGGATCCTCATCTGGGTCAACTGGACCTGATGAAGACTCTCTCATTGACTATGGGAGATCCATGAATGTGCAGTATATGTTTATCAGACAACACTTCCCACTTTTGACTGCACCTTTTCATGAAGAATGGGAGATGATCAACCCCATTGGAACATTCTTTCATCCAGTCTATCATCCTCATAAATATGGACTGCTTCCAGGATTTGATGCGCTGAGTTTTGTGTGCAGATACATTGAAATTATTTTTTATGAGTCTGCACCTGACTATGAAGAAGAGAATAGAAGACAGAGGTTCAAGATACAGAAGCTGGAGAAAGCCAATGCTGAGCTTCTTGCCAAACAAGAACAGACTCTGGCTTTGCACAAGACTGAACTCATAGCTAAGCAAGATCAGATTCTTCATGAACAGCAAGAGATCAAAAATGCTCATGAAGATATGAAGTCTGCCCTTCTCTCTCAATTGGACAAGACAAGGGATGATCTCATGTCTTTGCTGAAGGATGCTTTGTTGAAGCAATCTGGCTAGTCTATGATGTAGCCATGTTTGTTTTTATCTCTGGAAATGTGTTTAATTTCTATGCTTGTCTGAACCTTTTTATGATAAATATATCAGTTGTTCCCTGCATGATTTTTCTGAGTTTATACTTCATGATTATCCTTTGATTTCTGTTGTTGTTATGCTCTGGATTCCCTTTTGATTGATGACAAAAGGGGGAGTACTAAAACTAACAAAAATCTGATTCAAATGTGAAGTGCTACAGGACTCAGGGGGAGCAAAGAAGAACTATTAAGTTCATCATCTGAGGGGGAGTTATTATTAAAATCTATTTTATTCTAACATACTCTTTTCAGATTTTACAGTTTTAAAATAAATTTGTCATCATTAAAAAGGGGGAGAATGTTAAGTCTAAAAAATATCATAAGAGATTTTATGATGTTTTAAGACAGCAATATTCCCAAGTTTTAATGATTAACAAATTTACATTATTTATTTTCACATATACTCTTAAGTGTTTAATTATTTATCTGTGATTTCAGCAAGCCACAATACGCTTTATAAGTCTTTAAGAAGTGCTTCAAGTCATCTGAGGGAAACAGGCCTTCTGAAGTGGTCAACCTGTCTTAAGTGTTGAAGCTGTCTGAAGAGCCAAGCCCGTCTGAAGACTGGAACCCGTCTGAAAATTGGAAGCCGTCTGGATAAATGGTTGGATTTTTCATATATTTCATCCAACAAAACTATACTAATACTCTCTCTCCAAGTCTTGTCACTCCTTAATTTCTTAACTTGATCGTCAAATAACTAGGGTGGGGTAGAGGTTATGTTGGAATTATGGCTTGATCGTCAATATGAGGAGAGTTATAATTACACCAGTGTAAGTTAGTTAAGTATTACAATACCCGTTAATAACTTACAAATCGAATATGTTTTTTAGTAATCCAACCGTTAAATTATGTTTGTTTATCATCATTATTATATGTGCCAAATTTCATAAAATTTGACACTAATAACTTGATAATTAAATGGTTGGATTGTTCATATATTCAAATGTATATATAAACGTTAATCTGAGACATCTCAATTGCATATCAAATAATTTCGGATTAATGTAAAAGTTTATATGTATGATCTATATGATAGTAACTTTCAATCCAACGGTGAATTATTTAGTACCATGATCCGTTAAAAAAATATTCAGCGGTGGTAACACTTGATGTAACTTACACCGGTGTATTATAACCCTCCTTATATATATATAGGGGGGGGATCAACTTACTCCAGGAGTAACTCTGGCAAAGTTATTCCGCTTAATAATTTCTTATAGAATGTGAATCTAACAAATCTAACGTTGAGTATAGTAATTGATATTAATATGATGATTATGCACACCAAATTTTAGATTAATTGAACATTCAGACATGTAATTTTAGGGTGTGTCTAGAGTGAAACACCCTCATGGGTGTGTCACCGGTGACACACAGCTTTAGCACCATT
Source organism: Sesbania bispinosa (assembly GCA_026901365.1). Classification (NCBI taxonomy): domain Eukaryota; kingdom Viridiplantae; phylum Streptophyta; class Magnoliopsida; order Fabales; family Fabaceae; genus Sesbania; species Sesbania bispinosa. The sequence continues at coordinate 538,671 of QLOH01000385.1, forward strand.
GGATGGATCACTTTTAAATGTATGGCCAAGATTAATTACCGGATACCTAGTAAACCAAAAAACACTAAATTGCCATTAAGGTCTTCCATTTTTAGTAGCATAAGCTACTAGGAAATGTTAAATTTACTTCAGAACCCTTTGTTATAGTATCATATTCAAATGCATGGATTTATTTGTACTGAAAACAATTGGTCAGATTTCTGCAGTTCTATTTATTTTGTAAGTGGTATTGGAAAATTGGAAATAGCATTCCATTTGTTTTCAATTTAAACGTTTATTAATCTATGTTGAAGAATATGAACGTAGGTTCATTACATATTTTTTTTAAATAATATTCCATTTAATTAAATAATTTAATTAAAATGATTTTAAAAATAATTTTGAAATATCCTTGATTGTGTATTATTATAATACTCAATTTTTATATTGAAATAATTTTGAAATAAAATACATGAAATAAATCCTTGATTGTATATCTATATAATTATAATCATATGATTAAATTATTTAGATATTAATATATACACGACAAGAGCAAAATTTTCACTTATGGACACGTGATTCATACAAAACTGCTTTAATTATATAATTGAAAATGGCTTAACTTTGAAACTAATTCAAATAAATATATAATGAATCAAAATTCAAAATAATAATTTTTATTCAAGTAGATAAAAAATAACATTATTATAAATTTCATAATTATAATTACAAAATATGTTCATAGAAAATAGTACTCATCATAAATATAATTATAAGTTTAAAATATATTGAGATTTGGAGATCTCATGATATGGATGTTCATGGTAGGAGCAAGATTGCATTCCATGAAGGATATATACATGTGGTTTATAAAAGAATAACTTTAACCTATAATTGAAAATTTGGTTAAAAAGAAAAAGGCTATTCATTTTATTTTTTTTACCCTTGAAAATAGAGATAATAGTGAAAACATAAATAAATAAATACGTAAAAAGATGAGAATAGATTGCTAGAAAGGAAAAAAGGCTATGCATTTTATTATTAATTTTTCACCCTTGAAAATTAGAGATAATGAGTGAAAACATAAATAAATAAAATAGAAAGATAAATGATGTATTGAAAAAACACAATAAATTTAAATATAAATCAACAAATTTATTGTAATTTTTAATCTATATTTTATGTAATGAGACTAATAAATGAGAATAAAAGTAGTAATAAATAAAAATGAAAAAATATAAAATATTAAAAAATGTAAAAAAATGAATTGACGTCTTAAAAGAAAAAAAAAGGAAAGAAAGAAAAATCAGGAAAAAGCAAAATGCCCACCGGAAGACTTTTTTTATGTAGTAGCAATAAATAATAAATTAAAAATGAATATTTGAGATACAATAGTCAATAAGTAAGCGAGGGCTTTATTGCAATTTCAAAAATTTAATTTATTTCTGTTAGCAGGTCACCCAAACCCATATCATAGGTAAAAAGGGTGTTTCACGGTGACACCACCCATGAGGTGAAACCCCTAGAAGCACCGTAATTTTAAAGTGAACATTTACTTATATTTTAAAAAGTATATTGCTCGTTAAATTAAAGTGATTTGATGAACATCAAATGATTTTTAATTTATAAAATTTGTAGGCTGCATCCTACTTAATGAAAATTGTTAATATGACGGTTGGATTGATGAAATTCAATGTTGATAAGAAGTTATTAAGCTGAAGTAACTTTACCCAGAGTTACTCTTGAAGTAAGTGATCCTCACCCAATATATATATTATATATATATATATATTTATTTACAGCCTAGGTATTACAAGCCATATTTCAACATAACCTCTACTTTCTTTCAAATATTCACAAATTGTGGCAGCTTTTTATTGTGTTATTTGTGACCAAATCTGTAGCTAGCTTCTATGGCAACGGAATTTGAGGAAAACAATGATGGAAGAAGGTTTTTGTCACCTCGATCTTACTTTACTTTTGTTCTCATTTTTCCTTTTCTTGAGAACCAACGAGTTTGATTACAAGTAAGGAAATCAAATTCAGTTTTACGTCATAAAACAGCAAGGAGTCAAACACAATCATCCATACACATAGTAGTCATTAATTAATGACCAACACCAAAACATTTTTACAAACCCACATATGGATGACGTTGCTTCCCCCTTTCATCAACCAATCATGCCATATGCTCTAAACAACTTCAACCTCCATGGATGGAGTGTAAGGCTTTCAAATTACAAAATATACATCACCACCGAGTGCGGTGGATCATCAGTTAGTATGAATTATTCCAGTTAATTCGAGTTTAGTATCCAACTGCATTAAATACTCAAAATGAGAGCTTTACTCTCCATAGAGATTCTATCTGAACAATGAAAGATATATGTGATTTATAAAAATACAAATTATAGTCTCATGTAAACTAACATCTCTATGAATTCAAGGTAATATTCATCCTAAATTACCATTCCCTGCCTACTCTATCTCCACATGATAATGAGGCACAAACAATTGAATTTTCTATATAAAACGTACATAGGTTCCTCTACAACACATTGAAATGACACATGTGGATATGTCCCAACCCAACACCTACATAATAAACTTCGTGACTCATTTGATGAGAGATGCCCAAAACCCAATTAATTGAATTGAGTGAGGTCCCCTCCGTTTCCTCGGCAATTATATCACTTCATGAGTCTCTTGCCTTCTTCACATTAATTTAATACACTCACTTGGTTAATGTCACCACAAACCCTCTTTCCCTCTCTTTTTCCATCACTTCATGACCTTTCTCTCTAACCTACACAACACAAACACAAAAACACCCTTTACACTCTTCTCTCTTCCCCTCCTCTGTTTCAGCAATGAAGAGCTCTCGTCTTCATTCACCACCACTTCTTGGTTCTCCTCTTTCTCTTTTTAATCTCCTCAGCAAACTGCAGATATCCCACCCCATTTCTTCCATCTCCAATTCCTTCAAGAAACACCCACCACCACAGCTATTGTGAATCTTTTTCCAAGAGAAAGGCCACGTTCTTTGTGCATTGACCTTCAAAGAATCCAACAAAACTTGCGTCCAGTTCCACTTCCACCCCAAGCAAATGAGGTTGATCTAGGTATGGTGTAGAGAAGAGAAGAGTTCCCACTGGACCAAACCACTTCATAACTGATGAACCAATGCCCAAGCCAGCTCAACAGTACTAGTATATATACTAAGGTATTATCTATCTTTGATCTACATTCTTACATTTACAAATACAACTTTTTAAGCAAAACCCATTTGCTAATTATTGTTCTTGACATTTCAAAATCAACTTTTAAGCAAACCCATTTGCTATTGTTTCTTGACATTTCAAAGTCATCATCATCTAATCCCTTTCTTGGTATTCTTATATGGTTCATACACTTTCAGCTAGAGTTACTTGAACACCCCACTACGCAGAAGAATATTTATACATCATTGGCTAAAGAGAGGAACTATGGCATGGCAGAAAGAGACAATCTTTGGCAAGGTATGGATCATCATAAACTGAGATACCACCGTTTAATTTCTAGTTATTGTTCAATCTTTTCTTTTAATTTTATTTGTGACCAAACCTTGTATAAGTTAGAGTTAGTATTAATTGAAGTGTTAGTGAGGGGCAATCAATTTCCCATTTCCATCCTTGTTTTTGGTTTTTTCTGTCTTGCAATTAGGACCCACATTGCAGTGTGTGAGAGAGAGGGTAGAGAGAATTTGTAGGAAGAAGACTTGAATCTGAAAACAAGCATGGAAATGGTGGAAGTTCAGAGTTCATGAGGACCCCATGAGTTTCATTAATATGGATCCATCCACCGAAAAGACTAGGACGTATCTATTCATGGGTGTGTTGCTCACAGGAATATGAGTCAGCATCATTTTTTTTTAATTTTAAATATTCATGTATAGTTGGACTTGGTATTTGAATTGAATTAATGAATATATGAATGACATAGTATGTTGCTTTTATTATGCTTATGTCATGTTTTGCTTCATGTTTAAAATCTTGCTATAATGAGTAGTTTAAGACACTTGTTATAAATTAAGAAATGAAAAACATACATTAAAATGTGTAGTATTTAATTTCATACATTATTACATTAATAATAATTTAATGCTAGACGAAGTTCAGAAAAACAATTGAGCTAGATAAAGGTTGTTCAAAAGACAGGTTAGAGGGTAATTTTATAGATTCGAACTCGTACATAGATCCGAATAGGTTTAATGATGTACAAGTTTAATTAAGACTGAATTCAATTAGGACCGGACAGGGACGGATCTATGTTAGAGGTTTTGGGGGGCAATTGCCCCCCACAAAATTTTTATTTTTCTTAGTATTATATGTATATATGTGTCTATTGCCTCCCCCATAAATTATTTTTATATATGTATTGCCCCCACAAATTACAATTTCTAGATCCGTCACTGGGTCGGACTATGTTGACCTAATATATAAGTTAAATAAATCATGAAATAAATGGTTATATAACAATAGTCAAGGAAAATAATGCATATAATTAGTAAATATGTCGCATATATTAGAATTCCTCTCAATACATACAATATTTTTTCTCTATTTAAATTTTAAGACATTGAGAAAAGAATAAGACAATAAATCATTATATAACTTTACAATATACAATATATTTCTAAAGAAAGATGGAAGAAATATTTAAACTAAAAACCTAGCTAAATAAATAAAAAGCAAAAAATATGTTTTTCCGTCCCTATAGTTTCGATCAACTTTTGGTTTTCGTTCCTGTACATTTAAATCATTGTTTTTTGTCCATGAACTTTCTAACTCCCAAACCATGGTCCTGGCAATTAGTGAGATTGTTAACCTGATGAGCTGGAGTAACAAAAGTTATATGTTAGCCTCAATAGTAGGTCCCCAATAGCTGACTCGTCTAATTAATATTTTTTTATTAATTTTTTAATTATTAAAATAACCATAATTATGAACTTGGGTTTTTTATCGTGTAAAATTGCTTAGGTGAAAACCCTAATTTAGCAATTAGGATTATTTTAATAATAAAATTAATAAAAAAGTTAATTAGATGATCAATCAATATTTGAGACTCATTATTGAGGCTTGACATGTAACTCTTGTTAGCCAGCACATCAGGTTAAAATCCACTGACGGGCAGGGACCACGGTTTGGGAGTTTAGAAATTTAGGGACAAAAAACAAAGGATTTAAAGTACAAGAACGAAGACTAAAATTGATCGAAACTATAGGGATAAAAAACATATTTTTCCCTAAATAAAATGAGATTAAGTCTTTAGATAATAAAAAAATTATGGGTATGTACACACACAAACATACATTAGACAAGTCAAGTAACCTAAAATGTTGGTCAAAACATGTCCTCAACTCAATATCAAGTCATTAAATGAAATCTGAGTTAACCATATTCTTTCTTGCAGGTCGAGGTTAGACCCGACCCATGTTTGGGTTAAAATTAGAGATGTCAAAAAAACTCGTACCCGTGGATATACCCGCAATGGGTACCCGTATATTTATATAATGGGTGAGGACATATATTATACTACCCACCCCGCGAGTACCTGCATAATCATTAAAACATATTTTTCTATTAAATATATTTGGATATTAGGATTTTTTATTATTTTATGATGAGATATAATTTATTTTATATTATTTTATGATGATATTTTTAATATATTAACACGTAATGATATTATATAATGATTATTTATATATATAATATGATATATAATATTATTTTATATATAATTTCATTAACGGGTATGTATACAGGTAGACACTACCCGTCCCCACCCCGCCCGTTGACATCCCTGATTAAAACGGGCTAATTGGATGTGTCGGATCTTGAACACTCCTAATGCTAGAAAATGTAAAATACATATGACATTATTATATCAATTTTAACCCATAATGATTTCTAGCAAATTGTAACATCCCGCAAATTAAGAATTTTAATAATCTATTAGGTTACAAACAAGAGAATTAGGTATTAGTAAATCAAGAAAATTCAATTGTGAAATTATAGGTTAAAAACAAAGTTTATGTTTTAACTTAGTAAAAATTGAGAAAAATTGGGTTATGGTAATCGATTACCAGAGAGCTAGTTTTTAGGTAATCGATTACTCATAGGGTGTAATCGATTACCAGAGAGTTTTAAGTAATCGATTACTCACAGGGTGTAATCGATTACCAGAGAGCTAGTTTTTAGGTAATCGATTACTCACAGGGTGTATCGATTACCAGAAAGCTAGTTTTAGGTAATCGATTACTCAATGTCGTAATCGATTACCAGTTCTCCAGAATCGTTCTCCAGTGTGATTTTGCCTTTGGTAATCGATTACAGCATTACTGTAATCGATTACAGCATTACTGTAATCGATTACCAGCAGTCCAGTATATATACCAAGACATGCAAAAAAATCAGATTTTCTATTTTCTCTTCTTCCTCTTTCGCAAACCCTAGAGAGAGTGACCTATTTAGAGAGAGAACATTAAATTGAAGGCCTTGGAAGGGATTTGAAGCTAGGATTCTACAAAGGGTCACTCAATTCATCAATTCCTCTTGAGAACTTCAAGAAATTGGTGAGTATAACTCACACACTCTCACTATTCTTGGATTTTGATTGTCCCCATTGTATGAACCCTATTCTCTTGATCCCCTTTCTATATGCATATTGTAGTTGGATTGATGATAGTTGTGTAAGATTGAGTAGTTTCGTTAGGATTTTCATTGAAAAACCTTAGGGTAGCGAGATTTACGAAAGTAGCGAAATTGACGAAATGCTCAATGTATGACCCCTACTCCCTTGATTCCCTTTCTATTTGATTAAAGTGATTGGAATTATGATGATTGTACTAGAATTGAGTATATTATGCTTGGAATTGATTATAACTCCCTTGAATTTCGAAATTACGAAAGTTACGAAACTTAGAAAGTCTCGAAACACTCGAATTACTTGAAATTCTAGTTTTGGGTTATCAATTCATAGTTACCGGTTCCGACCGTGAGTTAAGTAAGTCAACCTTGTGTTGTGAGTTAAGAAATTGATTGATTAAGTAAAATTATTGACTTCGGTCCAGTTATGGGTGGGATACGTCCCCGGGAAAGACGTTTCCCGTAGTCTGAGCTCAGTTCTAACTCCAGTTTTAATAATAAGTTCATGCCTACTGGATTCAGTAGTGAGTTGCATTTTATTGATGTATATTATGTTAGCTACGTTTTGGAATTTAAAAGCATTATGATGATTGATGTTAATTAACTTGATATACTTTTATTAGTGCTTGTTTCCTGTACACTGAGCATGATTAGTTATATTCACTGAGGCATTAGTCTCACCACGCGTTTTGTGGATAATCTAGGTGTGCAGGTACCTCCAGGAAGTAATAAGTGAGTTAGAGCAAGAACTGTTGGATTTAGATGTTTCTTTTTGGATTGTATAGAAAAGTTGTATTTCTTTGAATTTAGTTAAGTTGTTCAGTTTGTAGCCTTCGGGCCTGATGTACATATATATCTTGGAGCTTGTGGATATGTATATGTTGGACTCTGATTATGATATTAAGGTTTAAGTTATTCACATTTGTATGAGTTTTGTTGGACACTTATGTAAATGTGAGGTTTGATATCCATAATTGTATGTTTTAATTTCAAATTTTCGGAATTTGGTTTCCAACGGACTAAATTCTGGATTTAGAAATTAGGGCGTTACACAAACACTATATTTTCTATTAAGTTACAATTTACTTTATTATCAACTTTTCATGCTTTCATTTCGCTAAAATTACTTTAAGCCTTTACAGTTGGTTTTACATTTGGGTCTTTTGCAAACATACATTAGTACAAAAGTAACTAGTCTTCATTACCCAAACACAAGTTTAGAATATTTCCATTTGAAAAACTAACGGCCTCTTCATGACAAATAACATAGTTGAATTAAAAAAAAAATCCCACATATAAATATAAATACCATACAACTAAATAAAATTAGGATATATATAGAAAATGGATAAAAATTAATTGTGAGATGTCATATTTGTTTGTACCTTATATAAACAATTTTCATACCATTTAACCTTTCACTTTAAAAATTTATACTTTTTAATACTATTTTTTAATTAATAAATTAAGAGTATTTGTTAGGTTTTTTTTATACACTTCTTAGGGTTCACTCTAATTTAATTTGTTCCCTATGTTTATCTAATTATTATCCATGATGTTGTACTCTTTAATTTAGGAAATGAACATACAACCATACTAAACATTGTATTTTACAAATAACCACCTTAAACGTTAATTTTATCTTAAATAATTTATATATTATTATTGATACAATATACACTTCTGTTAATTTATGATTAAGTTACTAATAATCAATGTTTTAAAAACCGGACCGGTAATTGAATCGGTGAAGGCACCGGTTCACGGTTCAATGGTTCAACCGTGGTTGAACCGATTTTAATTAAATATATATTTTTAATATTATATAATATTTTAATTAATAAAGTAACACAAAATTATAAGAAATTAAGATTTATAAAATTGTAAATCAGTATAAATGACCTTATTATAAGGTTTATAAGAGAAAAAAATTAATAATAATTAATAAAATAATAGATATCTATGTGTAATCCTTAATATATGTATTTATTTATCTTAAAATATTTTAGTTTAAATAAAAATAAAAAAATTATTTTTTTTAAAAGGACCGATTCAACCAATTTTCTGGTACCGATTTTTAACCGGTTCGATCGGTTCTGAGCTCTCCAGTTTTTTAGGTTGAACGGCCCGGTGGTGACCGGTTCCCGGTCGAACCGGCCGATCCGGTCCGATTTTAAAAACAATGCTAATAATAAATAATCTAAAAAAAAGTATATAATTATTTTAAATTTTGTGTCTTTTACAAATAAATATTTTAATCATGGTTATCAAAATCGCGAGTTAACTCGTAATCTCGTACGAGTCTAAACTCCCAAACCTGGTTAACTCGCTCACAGACTCGAAACTGGCTAGACTCGGGTGAACTCGAGTGAACTCGCACAAACTCGGTCAAAATCGCGAGTTCACCACAGATTTAGCGAGTCACGTTGATGAAAAACGGCAGATGTTTTGGTGCGATTTACTTAGGGCTGCTGCGTTTTTCCTTTTCCATCCTGTTTCTCGACTACTTTGTAGTTTGTACCTCCTCTGCCGCTGCGTTTCGTCTTTTCTCAGTGCCCACTGGTTCTAGATTATCTATTGTTTTCTTTATTTTCGTTCTGCTCTGTGCCGTCGCTCGTATCTGCGTCCTCCAGCTTCCGGCGCGATTGCGGAATCATCTGTGTTCTTTGGCCGTGAGTTTTTTCCTCTCTTCTCCTTTTGCTGAGTTGCCCGCGACGTTGTTGTTGCTGCATTTGAAGCTTCTATGCTGCCTTTCGTATTCTGATATTCATACTGTCTCTGTTTTACATGCTTTTGTGTTTGAAGCTTCTAGTTGCTTCTACATTACCCTGTAGATTCTGGACACTGTTTTTATACTTATTATGCTTCTGTATTTGAAGATTCTAAGCTCTCTTTCATATTGTCCCTTTGGCTTTCTCCATAATTTTTATTTATAGATTACTGTTTTCATTCCCTAAATGAAACCCTTTTCCGAATTCTTCAGAATTCATATTGGGTATAATACATGAATTCACATTCTGATTTGTTGAAATTTGAATCTAGAATACTTCATTGTTATTAATTGCTTTATTTTGGATTTAGAAGGTTTAATTAATGGTATATTATGTTTGCTCACTATTTATAGTGTTTTTTTAATATTTTTTAATATTAAGTACGAGTCGAGTCTGTGGGAGCTCCACAAATTTACCTAGACTCGAGACTCTCTCAAGTCTGACAACCTTGATTTTAATCTTTAAAACTTGATCTCAATTATTTCTTAACTTCTATTATTAACGGTGAACAAAAGAGAAAAAGAATCTATTATAATAATATTATGAGCTTAAAAATTAATTGAGATAAAATAAAAGTTGAGTAACAACTTACTGAGTTAAGGATGGGTTATTAACCTTTTTCCCTCCCTTTATTTTATAAAACAATTGGGAACCTTTGCACTAGAACATGTGGATGTGCTGATAAACCCCTTGGGTGGGTGCATACTCTTCCATAGGATATTCTGTGTCATCTTTCTTTTTGGAGGAAAGGAACGAAGGAAGACAATGTCTTTACTGTTAAAGGTTGAAAACAGTTCTGGCTTGAACAAAAGCCCTCTCCCGCCCAAGCCCCAAGTACTGTGTCTGTTATCCAAAAGTTAGATAAAAAAAATAAAATTATAATTGAAAGAAACAAGAATTTAATAACTATGTACTATTAGTGTAAAATAGTTTTACACATACATCCAATAATGTGTTGTCACATTATTTAATGAATATAACACGTCATGTATTATTAAACTCATTAAATGATGTGACAACACATCATTGGATGTCTGTGTAAAACTACAGTGCATCGTAATTAAACTCAAAAAACAATTGGGGTGAATTGATTCTCTTAAAACTCAATGCAAACAAAATACATATGATATGGATGTCACAACCTTTTGGATTAGATTGTTTTGAAACTATAGAGGATCCAATTCCTTGAATTGGATTTTTTAAGCACAGAGCATAAAAAGGTCTGGAAGACTGGAACCCCTTTATGGCTGCACATCATTTTATATTTGCTTTTTTAGTAATTAAAGTATCTAATAAAATATCTTAAATACTGAAAAAGTTGACCATTGCGCATAGTTGTTCTTAACCTCCACAGTTGTTTATTCCCTTTGGAACTTCTACAGGCTAATGTAATTAAATAATTTAAAGGAAAAATCTGACATCTCTTTTTATTTTCTAGAACATGTTATTTGAGATTTTAAAATTTTTCATAAGAGAAATCTGGATTAGAAAATGTGATCACAAGGTCAAATTAAATAAGATCCTATGCTTAAAGGTAAGTCCCCAAAGCAGAAAAGAATACTTGTCTTCCCCCATAAGGCACTTTGAGTTCCAAACCGGATAACACATGCAAAGTATATTTAACCTTGCTTGCCCTCCTCCCCCAATCACAGCATATGACTATAATCTAGAAAAAAAAGTTTCTACTTTCCTAGGTTTCTTCTCTTTCAAATAAGCACCAACCACTTATTATCAAAGCATTGCTCATAAAAGGAAAGTTGGAGAAGAAAATTCTTCCTGTAGAATGGAGAATTTGATTAAGCAGATAAGGTTAGTAATTTACTCTTCACCCTGTAGAAATGCTAGATGGTAACATGTATCATATGTTGCAATTTTCATACCATTCATAATTTAAATGAAGGGACATGTTAATTCTTAATAAAGAAAGAGGCTTCTGTTTCCATACCATATTTACCAAATTACCATGCAGCTATATATACTGACAAGATTGTGTTATCTATGATATCAAGGCCATTTTGCAATAGTTGAATATCAGCAATTTTGAAAATCTAGGTGTCTGATCAAGAATATCATTCCTTGTATATAGGGTTGTCATATAAGTTGTAAGGTTATACATAAAATTATGTTCATTTTTCTGTTACACAATTTTCTTCATATACTTGAGGTCTTTTAATTGAGCATCCATATCATGCAATAATAATAGCTGTATAAAGTAGTTATTCCTTGAAAAATATTGTTTATGCTGAACACTTTTTGTTAGAGTGAAATTAACTGGTGCAGAAGAGGAGAATAAAGCTGATCTGGGTGGGAGCTGGGATCAGAAAATACCAATACAAAACATTTCATCATTCAAAGGTGATGTAGTTTTTCCCCTTCAGGCTTTGTAATCAGTATTAGGCAAGAAATAATGAAGTCATCATGAAGATTAAAAAAAACGGAAGGAGCTAAGAATTTATGATATCCTCTCATCTTTAACAAAGTCAAGGGACAAAAAGGGGAGGAAAGAAAAGCCTTTTATACATCTTACTTTCCCATATCTTGACGAAATAAGATTGCAAATATTCTATTTGACCAAAATTGGTTCCTTGATGATAATGATTAATGAGGGTAATGTACAGAGAAATTCTTACAGTAACATGCAATAATTTGTTCAAGGGGAGCAAGTCTCATTAATGAAGATATTCATTTTCTTTCTAACTTTTTGGCTAAAATTGAATCAGACAAACAATCAATTAACATACTCTAGTGACAAATTTCTACAGAGAAGAAAAAGGCCCCAAATTGGCTTCAGAGACAATTTTCAAGGACAATGAGTCATGATTATGACTCCACAGAATGGAGCATGCCACAGCAATAGCTGCTGCAGCATTTGCAATTAGTTCACAAGAGGCCTCAGAAATCCCACAAAAAAAGAAAATTAGTGAGCCCCCTGAGACCTCATTGACCAGGACCAGAAGCAAGATGGATGGTAAAAAATCTCCAATTTCACAGCTATCTAAGAAATTGTCAGGTAAAAAACATGAAGAGAAAATTTGAGTGATAGTTTATAAGTTATAACCTTTTTGAGAAAAAAAAAATACAATTATGATGAACTGCTTCTGAATTATATGTAGTCTCATTTAAAATCACTGATGACCAAGATAACAAGGTGCCAATATCCCCTGAAACAGAGGAAAAGAAGCCTGAAAAGACCATCACCCCTGCCCCATCAATGAAAAAGACTTCAACTTTCAGTGAGAAGTTCAAAAGCACTGATGATAAAAAACCTGAGACCCCACCACCAGAAAGACTCCAAGTTTTGGTGATAAGCATTTGATGAACACTGATGATATAAAACTTGAGACCTCAGAACCAAAAGCTCCTCCACTAGCTGATCAAAATGTGTCTTTAAGGTCACCACCACCACCACCATTACCACCGCCACTGCCACCTTCACCACCACCACCATTCAGGCAGACTTCAAGACAACCAAGTGGCAGCCGAGAGCAGATTCTAACAAGAACAAGCACAGGAGAAAGAAAAGCAAATGTTTGGGAAAGGGAAGAGCACAAAAAGATAAAAGAGAGGTAGGTACATGGCAATTGCATTACATTGGCATTCTAGCAAAAAAAACATTTACTTGAATAAAGCATTGCATTCAATTAATGAAAATAATTGGTCAGGTATGAAAAGTTGTTAGAGACAATAGATTCATGGGAAAGGAGGAAGAAGATGAAAGCCAGACGCAAGCTAAATAAGCAAGAGGTGAAATTTTATTTTCTTTATGAACTTAACCTTACTTTATGTTTACTATATATACACATTTAATTAAAATTAAAATTAACCTTACTTTATGTTTATTTATTAATGAGGTTGGTTTAAGTGGTATATGTTTGATTCTCCGTAAACAATGTCTCAGTTTGAATCTTGCGGATAGAAAAAATATTTCTGACTCGAATATGATTCCTTTTTGTGGAGAATAGTTGTGGTTTAAACTAAAAAAAATAATTATTTAAGGATCATGCTAACATATCTTTTAATTCATGTAAAATGTAATGGTCTATATTATTATATTACATACTGTTGTGACATTTTCAATATTTGAAACATGCAGCAAAGTGAAGATGAGAGGAAAAGGGCGAAAGCATTGAGGAAATATCAAGATAAGATGAAATATATAGAAGAGATTGCAGGGGAGCAAGAGCACAAGCAGATGAAAGACGAAGGAATGAAGAGCTCAAAGCAAAAGAGAAGGCAAATAATTAGAACAACAGGGAAACTTCCAAGGGGGTGTTCCTGCTTCTAAGACACACCAATTATGTAAAATACTTTATATATCACTGGGTTTGGGTGACAAACAGAAACCTGTAATTATTTGTTTGATTGTTTCACAATTCTATGATTTCTATCTATACAGCTTGATTTCTTGGTGTAAATGAGTTCCAGATTTCTTGCTTTCAGTTCTAATTGTTGAACAATTACGACACTTGATTTCCAAAAGGGTAAGCACAGATGTTATTAGTGAAGAAGTGTAGTTTAGCAAAACAAAATACACTAAAAATTTCTCCTTTCCTCATACGCACTCGGTTTCAAAATATTAAGCATTATAAAAATAATAATTTATTTTAGGCTTAAATATGTTTTTGTTCCCTATAAAATTAGCAGATTTTGTACCACAATCATGTTTTACTTTTTGCACCCCCAATTTTTCTTTTTGCACCCCATTTTTCTAAATTATTTTTTTTAAAAAAACTGTTTTTTACTTTGTTTTTATTAAAAAATAATTTTTATATTTTTATTTATTTTTATTTATTTATCTCATCAAATATAATATAGATCAGAAAACACAATTAAATGATCAAATAAAAATTATGTTAATTAACCTTATTTACAAATATATTCACCTTTTCTGTTAAATTAACCAAATATTCCACTCTGTTAACCAAATATCTCACTCTGTTAACCACCAATGTATACACCGTTAAACTCATTTACAAATATATTCACTGTTTCTGTGCACACAATTAACCTCACAAATTCAATTAACCAAATATCTCACTCTGTTAACCAAATATCGTACTCTGTTAACCACCAATGTATATATCAATAACCTCATTTACAAATATATTCACCGTTTCTGGCCACATAATTAACCTCGTGTTAACAGGAGTTGCAATAACCAAGAATCCTACCATGTTAACCACAAATGGAAACACTATTAACCTCATTTTTTAACATATTCACCGTTTTGGGACACATAATTAACCTCGTGTTAATTAACATATTTTTTTTATGATCATTTAATTGTATTTTCTTGATCTATTTTTATTTGATTAGATAAATAAATAAAAATAAATATAAAAATATAAAAATAAATTTTTAATAAAAAAGATAAAAAAATTTAAAAAAATTAGAAAGGGGTGCGAAAAGACAAAAGGGGGTGCGAAAAGAAAACACAAAATGAGGTAAATGCACGCTACGCAATGTTTGGTGTCCACGAAACATTTTCCAAATTTTTCATCTAAGTTTGGTCCCTTATTAATTTTCCGTTATAAATTTTAGTACTTCCCGTTAAGTACCCGTTGTTAAGTGATGACATGACACTTTAATATCCTACTCTACTCAGATTGTTCTTATAGCTCGGATTGCTAGACCTACTCGGATTGCTCAGTTTGTACATGCTCGGATTGTTCTGTTTGCTCAGATTCATAAGTAAACGTGAATACAAGAGTAATCTGAGCATATACAAACAAAGCAATCCGAGCAGGCCTACCTTTCCCACGAGTACAATTCGAGCTATCCGAGCAGATCTATCAATCCAAGCAGGTACAATCCGAGCGATCAGAACAATCCGAGCAGGGAGTAGGATGGGTAAAGGGAGAGACTAAAATTGGTAACGGAAAATTAACGAGGGACCAAACTTAGGTGAAAAATTTAGTAAGGACTAAACACAAAATTCACTAATTTTATAGGGACCAAAAACATATTTAAGCATTTATTTTATTTCTTACTTTAGTTTATAAAATTAAAGAGTTTAATTACTATACACTGACAGTGTAAAGAAATTTTACAATGTCATCCAATGATATTTTACCACATCAATTAATGAATGTGACACCTCATGCATCATTAAAGTCATTAAATGATTTGTGAACACATCATTGGATGACTGTGTAAAATTATTTTACACTGGCAGTGTATTGTTATTAAATTCAAAATTAAAACAATACTAAGTATTTTTTTTATGTTATTCTATTTTTAATATTTCATCAAATGAAATAAAAATAATTTAATCCAATACAAATATATATTTTAAAATAGCTTAAATATATTTTTGGTCCCTCTAAAATACACGTGTTTCATTTTCGTCCCCCTAAAATTTTTTTCTGTCATTTAGTCCCCCTAAAAGTTTTTCTTTTCAAATTAGTCCTCCCCATTAGAACAGTTAATAGAGTGTTGATGTGGCAATTAACAGGGGGACTACAAAGAAAATAGGGAATTATAAAGGGACTAAAGTGAAAACACGTGTATTTTAGAGGGACTACTACTCTAACAGCACGGACTAATTTGAAAAGAAAAAATTTTAGGAGGACTAAATGATAAAATAAAATTTTAGGGGGACGAAAATGAAGACACGTGTATTTTAGAGGGACCAAAACATATTTAAGCCTTTTAAAATTAAATATGATTAAACTTTCTTAAATTTGTTATCAAAAATCTTAAACGGTCATATTTTTAAATCTATTATCTATTATATATATTAAAGCTAAGTCACATTACCTAGCATTGCCACCTCATCTTCATAATTACCACACCTACCTATTTGTGCCACATCACAGAAAATCCTATGTGTCACTCTTCTATGTTCAACCTCCACTCTATGACTCTTCCAATTTACTCACCTCACACACTAGGCAACTCTTATTAACTCATATATTATTAACTCATATATTAGGCAATAAACTCTAATTAATTAATATCTAATAGTGATATTATAACAATTAATTAAAACTATTTTTTTCATTTCTCTTTTAAGTTTCTCTCTTAGTTTTTGCTCATTAACGCCAACAAACTCAACTCCAATAGGCCTAAGGCTAACAATTTCATGTTGATTATATCAAATATCACTAAATAAAAAAAATCATAACAAATAATGATGATTATTATATAATAATTTTAAAAATATAATTAAGTAATAGATAAATTACTTTTGCCATGTATCCATCTTTTTATCTCATGTATCTTCTTGCCATGATGATTATCAGTTGTGTTCACTCAGCCTTTTTTTTTCCGTTTTATTGATTCGTAATTATCTATTCATTTTCATTTGCTAGCCCATCTATGTCTCTTCTTATTCAAACCCACCCATTTTTTTTACCATCAAACGTTATTGTATATGGAAGTAATTGTGATATATGGCATAAGGTACATGATGAACATTTAAATGATTTCATATGACAAAATATTTTCATATTTTTTTAAAAATAATATTATATGGTACAAGTGAAATTTTGCAAAAAACTTATCAATGGAAAAAAGAAGTATGTTGCATTTTTATCGACTATCAAAGTTTTCCTAACATATTTTTTCCTGTGTATTTTTGCTTCTTTTAATAAAGAATTCATTCTCATTTTAAAAATTTAAATTACATTCTCATCATTTTTTTCTTTATTATTTCTTTCTTTATTATTTTTTTTCCTTTCTCTACACACAAAAAAATACGGGTTGTGCTATTGACATGTCAATCATTTATTTTTCCTTGGTTTTGTCAGGTTAGCTTTTGAGTTATTAACTTCCCACATGATTCCATACATAATATATTTTATTTACTATTTATTATATTCTCTACCATTAACAATATCATAACTGACACATAAATACAATTTAGTGTCTTAATTGTAATTCAATAATAAACATATAATAAAAAGTTTAATACAATCTAATGTATTAATTATCACCCAATCATAAAAATAAATTTTAAAATGAATATAAATTTAATAAATCTATTAAACAACATAACATGTTAAACAAGCATTTATTATTCATAACATTTTCTTAAATAAATATAAATATGAATAAATATATAAATATACAATTTACTAAATCAATTTAATAATAAATATTACTATTTTTTAAAAAAATAAAAAATATTTACTTGATGAAAATTTATTTGTTTGCATATAGAATATTTAACACAATTTGCTATTTATTATATTCTTTACCAATATTGATAACGTATATAACTAACACATAACTATAATTTAGTGTCTTAATTATAATTCGATAATAAAATATAACACCAAATTCAATAAATCTCATATCTTAATCATTATTTAAACATAAAAATAAAATTGTAAATTGAATCCAAATTTAATAAATCTATAAACATGAAAGCATATCAAATGACATTTATTACTCACCACTTTTTTTCAAATAAATATAAAATAATTCAATATATAAAAAAAAAAAATCAATTTAATAATAAATCTTTACTATTTTTTAAAAAATATTAATAAAAAACATTACTTGATGAACATTTGATTTGTTTGCATGTAGAATATTGAGCACAATGCATAAGAGCCACCATGTAATAATTCTAATAATTCCTCATTTACATAGATATTTTCTTGACATATATATAGTAACTTTTAAAAGAATTCTTTTAAATTTTAAAAATATCTTACAAAAGGAAAATGCATACAATGTAGAAAATTAAAACTAATTCCACCAAATTAAACCTATAAACCAATCGGTTCTTAATCATAAATATTCTAACAAAAATAATCAATTATCACACCCTTATCTTTTTCTAACATTCACTATAAGAATTATGAGGGTAAAATAAATAATTATATTACAAACTATCTAACCATAATATGATCCTTAATTTAACTAAAAATACTTCCTAACAAATTTCACATATTCTTCATATCATCAAAAGACTCCACACACTTAGAAATGAAGAAAAAAATGTCACATATAAGATAACATATAAATACATAAATTATAGAAAGGATAATTTTTCTTATTAAATACGCATAAAATTTCAATCAATTAATTTTAATAATATTAACTACATTGTTATAATTGATGCACTTAATACCAAATTTTTTAACTTTTAAATAATATTATAAATTTATTTATCCATCCGCCCGCGCAATGTAGGGTCTAAATCTAGTTATAAAAATCATTAAATTCATATATATTCAATATCTATAATAAAGACATCAAATTCAAATGTTCCTAACAAATATGTGGTTAATTAGATGGTCTATGTCTGATTCGGTTTGCATTTTTGTATATGAAAAAAAAACAAGAGAGAATTGGTTAATGATCCCTCCGCAAAATTGTTTCATATAGTGAATAGTGAATATACTTCCTGCGCTGAAAACAAAATTCTGTCATCCTTGAACCTCAATTTATGAATTCAACGAATTCAACAATGCGTAGCACCAGCATCTTTGGTTTAACTTTAAAATATGGTAAATTCATGTTTTGAATGCTAGAAATAATTACATTAAACAATCTAAATTTGAGTTTTAACCGTTTTAACGTTAAATCAAACACATATTTAAAAGCAGCACGAAATTTCATGTAACCAGAAAAGAACAAAACAACAGATAAACACACGAGTCAATAATATCATATCACAGAGTTCTAAGCAAGGGAAATAAATACAAAGATAGGTAGAGGCAGGACAGCAGAACTGTGTTACAAAAAGTACAAAAGCTAAGCTTATTTATTCTTTGATCTATCCATTATCACAACAACAATACTTAAAGTGACAACTTAAATCACTTTTTGAAGAAGCCTCCAGCCAACTTTGCAAAATCCCCACCCAATCCACCTCCAGATTGGGCAGCATCACCTTGGGACTCTGGTTTGGAAGGAGGAGCAGCAGTAGTAGTGTTGGACTGGTACTGGTGCAGATAATCTGCAGCCTTATCAACATACTGCCCTATTCCTTTCTGATCATCTAGTTTTCCATATTGACCAGCTGCATCTAGAAGATCCCCTGCAGCATCTGCCACTTTGACTTTGTCCACTTTCTCAGATTCATTCTTGAGAGTGGATTGTGCTGCATCAGCCACCAACTTTGCGCTGGCAAATAGCTCTCCACCGCTGGGCTTGTTGTGGGATTCAGAAGCCATTGTTATGGTTATTATTGATACGAGTTGAGTTGCTTCTACTACTGCAGCAGAACTGGGTTGTTGTTATCACTATTTATGGTATGTGACTGGGAGATTT
The DNA here is from genome assembly GCA_026901365.1 of Sesbania bispinosa. NCBI lineage: Eukaryota > Viridiplantae > Streptophyta > Magnoliopsida > Fabales > Fabaceae > Sesbania > Sesbania bispinosa. The sequence goes on from QLOH01000385.1 coordinate 558,340, forward strand.
TGCAAAAGAAATATCTATGAAAATTGTGGTGGAAGATAATGTGGGTCTGCCTTATCGATTTAGCCATAAAGGTAATGGGGACTACATGTCCCTTGGGGTTAATTAGGATCCTGTTTGCTTCAGAGTGTCGGCAGCACTTTTGGTTTCAATTCTGCCACGCGTTTCTGTTTGTTTTATGGATATTTGATAGGGTGTTTGCTTGTTGATGTTTAATTATTCTGGACCCCATCCAAAGCCAACATTATTTATTTATTTCCTCTCAATTATAATTTGGGCTGATTTCTTTAACAGTAAGGCAGTTGTGTGGTTGAAATTTTGAAACCATCTTTAAACCAATTTCATATGAGACTATTTTTTGGCTATCTATACCATGGTTTATTACACCTGTTACGTGCCTATCAAATCAGGTATAGTTTTTTTTAATCACATTAGCATCCTGTAGGGAAACATCCATATCATGGTGGGACTAGCTTTTCCAATGAGGATTTTTTTCATCCACAACACTCGAACCCGAAACCTTATTTAAAGGGAATCAAACATGTACCACTTGAACCAATCTGTTGGTAAGATATCAAACCTTTTACTCTCTCATATTAACACTCTTATCAGGGTTTTAAATAGTAAATAGCTTGCTAGGTAATTGCAGCTGTAACATACATCAAGGTTTTAGAGATTTTTACAGCTGCAATAATTGAGATCACATTAACCATATTCATCCATAATATTAAAAATGGTGACAAAATTACAACCGGCTGAATTGAAATTGATTCGCACGAGAATGCTTCCAATCTAGTATGAAGCCGGGTATTTTAACTTTTCTGAAGGTTTTCCTGCAAGGATATTAACAACTAAAACAAAAGTATGACTTCATTCAAATTTTAAGAGCATGGAGAGTTTCCAAAGTTCTGAAGCATTGAGACTCTGCAGCAATCAATGAATTGAATTGAATTGAAATCTCAAATATTAATTTCTTTATCTCTAGAACTTTCTTTCTGATTTTCCCTTACACTTCTTAAATTTTCTCACCTAACACAACTCAAACAACACTGAATGGCTTATCTAACTTTGCTTTTTACTTTTTTAGATGTACAAAGGAGCAAGGAGAGTGTAGGTTTGGCTTCGTAAGTACCTAGTTTATTACTCCCTCCAGTACTTTTTATAAGTCACTTCTTACAAGTTTTGTGGTCCTTTTTATAAGGCACTTTACAATTTCAATGAAACATTTATTAACATTTTCTTTATTTACCCTTATTAACTTTAATGTTTTTACAACTATCAAATGGTAGTGGAATTAGTTAATGAGAATAAATAAGGGTAAAACTAGAAAGTTAAACAATTTTTAAAACTCCAATAAAATTAACCAACTTTAACCACACTTCTATTGTATGTGAAATTCGATTAAGTGTACATTATAAAAAATACCGGCCGGAGTATCTAAACATAATAAATAGATGTCAATCAACCTTGATGTATATGTTTTGTGATTGGAATCTCATCATTAATTTAGAGAATGAAGAATGCATCAATCAAGAATCTTAAATTTATTTCTGAGTCGAGTTGACAGATAGCTTGCTTTACTTCATATAAGACATGAAGCAAAAGCATATAATAACAACTACATCCACATAGAAGGTTAGGTTACAGTTTTAAAAGTGTTGAGATATCAAGTGTTAGTCCCACATCGGATAGGGATGAGCATGGAGAGCAATATATAAGTGGAAAGACCCATAAACCTACTACCTTAAGGTTTTGGGTTGGATGTGGTGTCTAGTCCACTTATGTGGTTTGCTCGTTCCCCTCGTACCCAACAAAAAGGAAAATAGTTACATGTCCGCACTTGTATTATTGCAAAAGAAAAATGCATAGTTTTTAACTTCTTATGAAGAAGAAATGCAGATATGCATAGGGCAGCAGAGGCAGATACAGGAAGGGTTGTTCAAAATTTGCAAACGTGCCAGTGCCATGTGACAGAATTACGTGGAGGCGCCATGCAGAATCAATGGTTTGAGGATGAATTCAAGTTATAAATAAACAATTTAGGAATCTAAAATTGCTATTAGACTTAAGACATCTCTCTTGTCTGTTTCAACGAGATAACTCCAACCTAGGAACTAGGAAGCTATTAGCCATGTCTGATGAGGTTGTACATGTTGCTATGTTTCCAAGCGCTGGAATGGGTCATCTGACACCATTCCTGAGGCTAGCTGCTATGCTTCTCCACAACCATTGCAAACTCACTCTCATCATTCCTCTTCCCACTGTCTCACTCTCTGAATCACACCTCCTTTCTCGTTTCCACTCTTCTTCCCTCAAGTCAACCTTCTCCACTTCCATCTTCAATCACATTCTTCTTCTTCCAATTCCTCTGACCCTTTTTTCCTCCGAGTTTTAGCCCTCCGTGCCTCTGCTCTCCTCTCTCCTTTGCTCTCTTCACTCTCACCTCCTCCCTCTGCTTTTGTCTCTGATGTCTTTCTTTTCCCCCCTCTCCTTCCAATTACTCACGCTCTTTCTCTCCCCAACTACACCTTATTCACTTCTTCTGCTGCCATGCTCTCCTTCTTCTCATACTTCCCCACTGTTGCTGAATCCTTATTACCTGAATTTGATGCTGTTGAGATTCCAGGGGTTCCCTTTTCACCTATACCCCACTCATCCATCCCTCCCATGATTTTTCTACCAAAAACCTTATGATGGAAGACAGTCCTGAAGTCATAAAATTACATGGGGTTTTAGTCAACACCTTTGAAGCACTTGAATCACAGTCACTAGAGGCTCTTAATGCTGGAAAAGTGGTCAGAGGAATGCCTCCAGTTTATGCCATTGGCCCTTTTCTGCCCTTTGATTTGAGAAGGAGGAAGACCAATTGGGAACAACATCATTGTTGAAGTGGCTTGATGATCAGCCTACTGGCTCTGTGGTGTATGTTTGCTTTGGCAGCAGGACAGCTTTGGGAAGGGACCAAATAAGAGAGATTGGAGATGGGTTGATGAGGAGTGGATGCAGGTTTTGTGGGTGGTGAAGGACAAGATTGTTGATAGGGAAGAACAAGAAGTGGGGTTAGATGAGGTGTTGGGGATTGATATGGTGGAGAGGATGAGGGAGAAGGGGTTGGTGGTGAAGGAATGGGTGGACCAAAGTGAGATTCTTGGTCACAAAGCAGTGGGAGGGTTTGTGAGTCATTGTGGGTGGAACTCAGTGATGGAGGCAGCATGGAATGGTGTGTGCCAATTCTGGCTTGGCCTCAGCATGGAGATCAAAAGATAAATGCTGGGTTGGTGGAGGTTAGTGGGTGGGGGATTTGGAACAACAATTGGGGTTGGGCTGGAGAACGTGTAGTGAAAGGGGAGGAAATTGGAGAAGCCATAAAGGAGATGATGAAGAATCAATCACTAAAAATCAAAGCAACACAGCTTAAAGAGGCAGGAAGGAAGGCCACAAGCATTGGTGGGGATTGCGAGGTCACTCTTCACAAGCTAATTGAAGAGTGGAAGAAAAAATGTTAGCAACTTAGTCAATCATTTGGCATTTTGATGAGATTACTAGGAATCTAGGAAGCATAAGCTTGTGCAAAATGTGTAAGAAATTAATGTCTTATGGGTGTGACAAATGTATGTGGTTTAATAAATTAAATAAAAGAATATATTATTTAATTATTTGAATGAAAGGATGTGACTTTTGGGAAGGAGTTGTTATGTTTTAATGAAAGGGTATATTGTTTGATGGAAACAATATATAATGGAAGGACATGAATAGTCCCAATCTCTGCCTATCAAAGTTTGTCTCTTAAAATTATCAAGAATTGAAGAGTACAAGCAAGAAAAAGGAAAGAGATAGAAAAGATTCATCTTATAAATTCTACAAGATTCAAAGGCATCATCAATCTTATCATGGATCAAGGTTAGTGTTTCTATCTAATCTTATATGTGAAAACTATGAATTCTAAGATCCTATTTGATTATTCAAATATCATGAGAGTTTACATGTGGTATCAGAGCATGTTTTGAGAATTTATAGTTTTCCATTAATGGTCATTTCAATCATTGCATGAATGTTTCTTATGAGTTTCTTGACTGCTTCAAGAATTTGAGAAATAATATTTTCCGCTGCATTATTATATTGATGATGATTTGTATATGAAATGAGAAAATAAACGATTTTCTGGGCTTGCGTTTTCGGAAAATGAGAACGTTGATCGAGAATATGAAATCAAAATTTTAAAACCGTTTTCTCATTCATACTCAAACGTTGCGTCCATATCCCAGTAACTAAAGCATTTGGCTTGTTGTTCAAATTAATTAAAAGTTCATTATAAGTGGTTGGAATCCCTGTACATATGTTACTCTGACAATTGCATCTAGTTTGCAACTTTGCCTATCCTTACAGGAGACTAAAAGTTTATGTATATTGCATCATCGTAAATTTATATACATTGCTTCCGTGTGAATTTTTAAAGCATCTGCTTTACAATTTTAAATTCATAAAGTCTACTATTGTGATAATATTAGTATTGACTCACAATAAATTTTATGATGATGTTAGAAGATTAAAGTTGAATATAAAATTTGTATGTCTTCTAATTATCATTTTTTTTAATTTGGAATTAATTGTATGATAGATTTGTTAGTCACCAAAGTGGCCAAATCTTTATGTTTCTTTAATTCCAAAATTAATAATAACTTCTTTCAATTACTCATAAAATAATGGATGCTAAAATATGATTTTTGATTTATGGGTATATTGAAGTTCATTATTATAAGTCAGTTAAGGATCGCCGAAAGGTTGATTATTTGTTCTTATAATTAATGAGCATAAATGTTGGTAGTGTAAATGCATTATTAGTTGTATTTATATATCCAAAGATAATAAATATTTCTAATTAATGCATATATCATTGCCAAATTACGTAAACATTTTTTTAGCATCATTATGTCAAGTATGGTATATTGATGGATTGCCCAAAGGTGAACATCAATATGCATTGTATAAAGTTATGTTCTGAATTTATTTAGCATGTGTTAGTATGTAACTCAAAGCATTGATATTTAAAATCTTTATTGTTTGCAGTACCTTTTGCTTTGTATTCGCATTTCTCATCTGTTCCAATTTTTAATGGACTTAATTTCTCTAATGGAGTGAGCAAATTCAATTTTACCTTGGGGTAATGGATTTGGATTTGGCTCTTCGTGAAGAGAAACCAAGTGCTATTACTGATTTAAGCACTGAGGAAGAGAAAATTCATTTTAAAAATTGGGAAAAGTCAAACAGATTGAGTCTGATGTATATGCGGATGAGTATTGCTGATACATTAAGTCCGCTCTTCCTAAAACTGAAAGTGCAAAAGAAATGATGAAATTTGTGGAAGAGCGCTCCCAAACTGTTGATAAGTCTCTTGCCGGGACATTAATGAGTACCTTAACCACCATGAAATTTGATGGTTCTCGTACTATGCATGAACATGTTACCGAAATGGTAAACATTGCAGCAAAACTTAAGTCATTGGGAATGAATGTGGATGAAAATTTCCTTGTGCAATTCATATTGAATTCATTACCATCTGAGTATGGTCCTTTCCAAATGAACTATAATACCATGAAAGATAAATGGAATGTGCATGAATTGCATAGTATGTTGGTTCAAGAGGAAACCAGACTTAAGAATCAAGGAAATCATTCCATTAATTATGTTAATCATCAAGGAGCTAGAAAGAAATTTGGCAAGAAACATGACAAGAAAGGGAAGGGACTCCTAAAGATCAATGAGGCCTCTTCTTCTCAAATCCACAAAAAGGAACATCAAGGAAACAGATGTAGTTTCTGTAGAAACACTGGGCATTTCCAAAAGGATTGTCCAAAACGTAAGGCTTGGTTCGAAAAGAAAGGTAAGCCTAGTGCTTATGTATGTTTCGAATCAAATTTAGCCGAAGTTCCTTATAATACTTGGTGGATTGATTCTGGATGTACAACTCATGTTTCTAATACGATGCAGGGATTCCTTACGACTCGAACCACAAAGCCAAATGAAAAGTTTGTCTTTATGGGCAATAGAGTGAAGGTTCCAGTGGAAGCAGTCGGGACTTATCGTTTAATCCTCGACACTGGACATCATTTAGATTTATTTGAAACTCTTTATGTACCTAGTATTTCTAGGAATTTAGTTTCTTTATCTAAACTTGATGTTAATGGATACTCTATTAAATTTGGTAATGGATGTTTCAGTTTGTATAAACATACCCATTTAATTGGTAGTGGTATATTATGTGATGGATTTATAAGTTAAATCTTGATAATCTTTTTGCCGAAACACTTTTGACCTTGCATCATAATATTGGCACTAAACGTGGTTTAGATGAAGAAACATTCTGCTTACTTGTGGCATAAACGTTTAGGACATGTTTCTAAGGAAAGATTACAAAGATTAGTGAAGAATGAAATCCTTCCGGATTTAGATTTCACTGATCTGAATGTATGTGTGGATTGTATTAAAGGTAAACAAACAAAACACAAAAGAAAGGAGCCACGAGAAGTAGCCAGCTTCTTGAAATTATACACACCGATATTTGTGGACCTTTTGATGTGAACTCTTTCAATAAAGAGAAATACTTTATCACCTTCATCGATGATTATTCACGTTATGGTCATGTCTATTTGCTACATAATAAATCTCAAGCTATAAACGCCTTAGAGATATACATTGAGAAAGTAGAAAGACAATTAGACAGAAAGGTGAAAATTATCAGATCTGATCGGGGTGGTGAGTATTATGGAAGGTATGATGAAAGAGGACAACATCCTGGTCCCTTTGCTAAATTCCTTGAAAAACGTGGCATATGTGCGCAATACACAATGCCAGGTACACCGCAGCAAAACGGTGTATCAGAAAGGCGTAATAGAACCTTGTTGGATATGGTTAGGAGTATGTTAAGTAACTCTTCTTTACCTATTTCATTGTGGACTTATGCTCTAAAAACTGCCATGTATTTATTGAATAGGGTTCCTAGTAAGGCAGTTCCAAAGACTCCCTTTGAACTGTGGACTGGAAGGAAACCTAGTTTAAGGCACCTACATGTTTGGGGGTGTCCGGCAGAAATTAGATTTATAATCCACAAGAAAAGAAATTGGATGCTAGGACGATCAGTGGATATTTCATTGGTTATCCAGAAAAGTCAAAAGGGTATAGATTTTACTGTCCAAACCATACTACAAGGATTATTGAATCTGGGAATGCTAGGTTCATTGAAAATGGTGAAGTTAGTGGAGTGAAACACCATGCAAAGTGGAGATTCAAGAAATGAGAGTGCAAGTTCCATTAACTTGTATCTCTAATAAAGTTGTTGTTCCTCAAGTTATTGAGCCAATTAATAACCATGAAGAACAACAAATTAATGATCCCATTACTCACAATGAGGTAGAAGTAAATGAACCTATAGTAGAAGAACCACAACAAATAGCATTAAGAAGATCACAAAGAGAAAGACGATCTGCTATTTCTGATGATTATGTGGTTTATCTACAAGAGTCAGAAAATGACTTAGGAATTGAAAATGACCCAGTTACATTTTCACAAGCCATGAATGGCGATAATGCTGAGAAATGGTTAGATGCCAAAAGATGAGTTAAAATGTAACATCCCAACTTTTGATAAAGTTAATGGTGAGATTTATAGGTTTTAATGTGGTTTGAATCTTAGGAACTAAGTGTAAGGGGTAAGGATGGGTAAGGTAAGTCAAGTAACTTATTTTGAACTAAACCCTTGAGTTTGGGCCACTGGTAATCGATTACAGAGAGCTGGTAATCGATTACCAGAGAGTTGGAAATATGGTAATCGATTACAAAGAGCTGGTAATCGATTACCAGAGAGTTTGAAATATTGTAATCGATTACATAACCCTTGTAATCGATTACCATCAGCCTGGGAACTCAGTAATCGATTACCAAAGTTGGTAATCGATTACCAGGAACCCAGAATGGGTTTTTAGGATATTTTTGCCTTCAGTAATCGATTACCAGAGTTTGGTAATCGATTACCAGACAAAAATATAAATACCCAGGACGCGTTTTTCAGCAGAATTTTGGAGAGTTTCACTTCTAGAGAGAGAGAGAGAGGGAACCCTAGAGAGAGAAGTTTCCAGATCGAAGTAGGAACGCCGGAACGGAGCTAGGAACTTCATTTCTTCCTTCTAATCACTTGGATTTCTACAATCATAGTGAGTAATTCTCACTTTTTGCTAGGATTAGAATTGGTCTCTATACCCATGCACCCCTCCTTCTCTCTTCCGATTCTCTGAATTTACTTGACGTAATTGTTTGTTTGTGATTGAAATTGATTGTTTGAACTATGAGGATGATTTTAATCGGTTAGAAACGGATCGATTCTTGATAATCGATAGTTTCGAAACTTTCGAAATTCTCGAAAGTTTCGAAACTCTCGAAACGTCGAAACGTTCCGTTCTTTTCGATTAACCTCGTGCCGAAATGATAAACTAAGTGTTTGGGAATTGATTTGGGTTTCGGAATTGATGAGTATACATTGTGGTTGTCGGTTGACATTGAATCTCGTTGGTTTCGAAAGGTTCGAAATGTCGAAATTGTCGAAATCACCGAGATTTCGATATTTATCAATTCCGGAATGCTTAAATCAATTGTCCAATCCAAGTTTCATGATCAAAGGACTTCGGTCAACATGGGGGCTTCGGCCTATGTGAGGGTGGGATTCGTCCCCGGGGGAGATATCCCCTGTAGTTCGAGCTCGAGTCTAACTCTGTATGGTGATTGCTCATGGCCTAGTGGCAAAACATATAGGAGCATCCTTATGCATATGTTATATAGGTATTTATGGGATATGATGATGATTGTTATAATTTGCCTGACATGACTAATTGTTTGCATACATGCATTGAGAATTGTTCACTGAGATTGTATCTCACCACAAGTTATGTGGATTTTGTATAGATGTTCAGGTTCCTCCTCCTCATTGTAATGAGCCTCGGAGATGATTTTGGAAAGCTGAAGACTTAATATTTTGTTGTATATAGTTAGTGGGCGACTTTTGTATCTACACTTGTAGTAGTTATATTTGCCTTATTTTCGGATTTATGCCTAAACTTGTAGTAACCTTTTGGGACTAGAATTGTAAAATGGACTGTATGACTTTTCATGGTTGGGTAGTTAACTTGATGTAGTTAAAAAGAATGAGATCAGAAAGAATGGGTATTATAACTTGTGTTGAACCAAACTCTTAAGTTTAGGTCACTGGTAATCGATTACAGAAGGCCTGTAATCGATTACCAGAGAACCTTGCCAATTGTAATCGATTACAGACTTAATTCTCTATGGTTTGATGTAAATTATCCTTTTGTGTTGGGATTGCGATAATTTATAGAACAGGTCGATATTTAAAGTATAATATTCTAAATTCTGGGTTAGGAATTTGGTTTCCAACGGACTAAATTCCTGCTCGAGAATTTAGGGTGTTACATTTTGGTATCAGAGCAGTTCAATCCAATTGGACTGTGAGATTAGGCTTTTCTGTGGTTTGTTAATAATTTTTTTATGTATTATTTTGTGAATTGAGAGACTGATCACCTCGATATTTGCTTTATGATATGTAGAGAATTATGGCAGGCAACAGGAAGGGTAGGACAAGGGTAGATCATTCTTCTCCACCTCCTTCACCTTCACCTGAACCAGTCCCAGATCCGATGGTGGCAGCTCTTCAGGCCCTTACCCAAATGATTGGAAACCAAGCTGCTACCAACACGCCATATTACAAGAGTTATCTAGACCACGACCAGAACAACCCTCACCTACCCTAGATGTATTCTCGGTTTGTTTGTCTGAGTTTAGAAAGCATAACCCTCCGCAGTTTAATGGTGTTTATGACCCTGATGTAGCGGCTAGGTGGCTTAAGGACTTAAATAGAATTTTTGAAGTCATGAAATGCACAGATGAGGTTAAGGTGAATTTGGCGGTGTACATGATGAGAGGAGAGGCTGAAGATTGGTGGAGGATTGCTAATTGCAAATGGAGGAGTTTGAGACTCCCTTAACTTGGGAGGCTTTTCAAAGCTTGTTTCTGGAGAAGTATTTTCCAGCTACCATTAAGAGGCAAAAAGAGGCAGAGTTCCTACAGCTTACTCAAGGAGAGATGTCTGTGGGGCAGTATGTGTCTAGGTTTGAGGAGTTATCCAAGTTTTCACGTTACCTTCAGGCGGTGAATGATGAAGAGTGGAGGTGTACCCAATTTGAAGGGGGTTTGAGGCCGGAAATTATTGACAGGGTGGCTGCTTTAGAGATTAGAAATTTTTCTACCTTGGTGAGCAATGTTACATTATAGAGAAAAACTGTAAGGGGGTAGTAGCAACTCCAACTCCAACTCCACAAGATAACAAAGGGAAAAGGAAGGTGAAGCTAGTAATCAGAACAAGAGTTTTAAACCAAAGTGGCAAGGTAGACGACCAGTGTCAGTGCAACCATCTCAACCTAAGGAGGCTCGGGCATGCATCACATGCGGAAAGGAACATTCGGGAGCTTGTCTAATGGGGAAAAATGTCTGTTTTCTTTGCAAGCAAACTGGTCATTTCAGGAGAGATTGCCCGAAACTCAAAGAACTTCACAAGCCTCAATCAACAGGAAGGGTTTTTACCCTCAGTGGTCAGGTGGCGAATTCTTCTGATAATCTGTTAAGAGGTAATTGCACCCTAGGGGAGGAGACTTTAATTGTATTGTATGATTCAGGAGCATCCCATTCTTTTGTGTCCTTTGATTGTGTAAATAGACTGAAATTGTCCACTACTTCTTTACCTTATATTCTCAATGTTGTTACTCCTGCTAAAGAATCCATATCCACTTCTCTTGTATGTATGAATTGTTCATTAATCATTCAAGAAAGAGTTTTTAGTGTGGACTTGATATGTTTGCCTTTGTCTGGTATTGATATTATTCTGGGAATGAACTGGTTATCTTCCAATCAGGTGTTGTTAGATTGTTTAAATAAAAGGTTGTGTTTCCTGATTGTCCTGTTTTTCATAAAGAAAAGTTGTCTATTCTGTTGTCTAGTATTTCCCAAAGTATCAATGACGGGAGCGAGTGTTTTCTATTGTTACTTTCCTCAACTTTAGAATCCAAACCTGATTTAAATAATGTGGCTACTGTCCGGGAGTTTCAAGATGTTTTTCCTAGTGAAATCCTAACCTTACCACCTGAGAGGGAGATAGATTTCACCATAGACTTGTTACCAGGATCAGGACCCATATCTAAGGCACCCTATAGAATGTCCCCCTTAGAGCTTAGTGAACTTAAGAAACAATTAGAAGAGTTATTAGAAAAAGGGTTCATTAGGCCTAGTGTCTCTCCTTGGGGGGCTCCTGTGTTGTTGGTAAAGAAAAAGGATGGGAGTATGAGATTATGTGTAGATTTTAGGCAGTTGAACAAGATTACAATTAAGAATAAATACCCATTGCCTAGAATAGATGATCTTTTGGATCAACTTAGAGGTGCTTCTGTATTTTCCAAAATAGATTTGAGATCAGGATATCATCAATTAGGATAAGGAAGGAGGATATTCATAAAACCGCTTTTCGAACTAGATATGGACACTATGAGTACTTAGTAATGCCATTTGGTGTTACTAATGCTCCAGCAGTGTTTATGGATTACATGAATCGAATCTTCCGACCTTTCCTTGATAAATTTGTGGTTGTATTCATTGATGATATCTTAATCTACTCCTCTAGTTTGGAAGATCATGAAAAACACTTGAGGTTGGTGTTAGAAGTTTTAAGGGAAAGGAAATTGTTTGCCAATCCTAACAAATGTGAGTTTTGGCTAAACAAAGTCCATTTCCTAGGCCATGTCATTTCTGGAGAGGGAGTGTCAGTTGACCCTGGTAAGGTGGAGTCAGTTCTTGAGTGGGAAAGACCTAGGACTGTTACGGAAATTAGGAGTTTTCTAGGGTTAGCCGGTTATTATAGAAGATTCATTAAGGGCTTCTCTCGCTTAGCTTTACCTCTCACTAAGTTAACTAGGAAAGACCAAGCTTTTGTGTGGGATAGTGATTGTGAGCATAGTTTTCTAGAATTGAAGCATAGATTGACCAGTGCCCCGGTGTTAGCATTACCTGATGTGTCTAGAACCTTTGAGGTGTTTTGTGATGCCTCTGGGAAGGGACTAGGAGGTGTATTAATGCAGGATAGGAGAGTGGTTGCTTATGCATCTAGGCAGTTGAGGCCCCATGAGGAGAATTATCCTACCCACGATTTAGAATTAGCTGCTGTGGTTTATGCCCTAAAAATTTGGAGGCATTACTTGTTTGGTGTAAGGTTTGAGGTCTTTAGTGATCATAAGAGCTTGAAGTATCTTTTTGATCAAAAAGAACTCAACATGAGGCAAAGAAGATGGATGGAGTTTTTGAAAGATTTTGATTTGAGCTGAAATACCACCCAGGTAAGGCCAATGTAGTGGCTGATGCTCTTAGCAGAAAATCCCTACATGTGTCATCATTGATGATACAAGAGATGAATCTCCTAGAGAAGTTTAGAGATTTGAACTTAAGTGTGGAGTTTAGGGTAGGAAGCATTCAGATGTACAGGTTAGAAATTTCCAGTGAGTTTCAAACCTTGATTAAGGAGGCTCAGGATTTGGATCCTGATCTTCAGGGTAAGATGGGGCAGGTAGGATTTTCCAGGTCAGGTGAGGGATTGATTCTTTTTCAGGGAAGGATTTGTATCCCTAAGGGAAGTAGAGTCAAACAGCAGGTGCTAGAGGAAGTTCATAAGGGTAAGATGTCTATACATCCTGGTTCTACCAAGATGTATCAGGATTTGAAGAAAAGGTTTTGGTGGGTAGGTATGAAGAGGGAAATAGCAGAGTTTGTGTCTAAGTGCCTAACTTGTCAACAAAGTGAAGGGTGGAACATCAGAAACCATCTGGAGTTCTATTACCCTTAGAGATCCCTGAGTGGAAGTGGGAAAGCATAGCTATGGACTTTGTGGTGGGTTTACCTCGAGTCCAAGCAGGGTTTGATACCATTTGGGTTATAGTGGACCGTTTAACTAAGTCCAGCCCATTTCCTTCCAGTCAAGAACACTTTCTCCTTGAATAAGTTAGCTGAGTTGTATGTTAGGGAGAATTGTCAGGTTACATGGTAGTCCTTCTAGCATAATCTATGATAGGGGATCCCAGGTTCACTTCAAAGGTCTGGAAAATGCACTACCTACCACACCAGTCATTCGGGACTAAACTTATGGTTTAGCACCGCTTACCATCCTCAGACTGATGGCCCCAGTCTGAGAGAAACCATCCAAACCTTAAGAAGACATGTGAGGGCGTTGTTCTCTAGAGGGTCGGGCAGTTGGGATCCTGACCATACCTGTAGAGGTTGCCTACAGACAGTTATGCCTACAATCACAGCTATCCACAGCAGTTTAGGCATGGCTCCATATTGAAGCTTTGATGGGTAGGAAGTGTAGGTCCCCCTGTTTGTTGGTATGAGGTCGGAGAGAAGCTCTGTTGGGTCCAGATTTGGTCCAGAAACTTCTGATAAGATTAGGATGATTAGGGAAAAACTTGTAAAACCGCCCCGAGCCGTCAGAAAAGTTATGCTGATAAGAGAAGGAAGGAACTAGAGTTTGAGGAAGGAGAACATGTGTTCTTGAGAATAACTCCTGTCATTGGCTTAGGGAAAGCAGTGAAAATCCAAGAAATTGAGTCCTAGATACATTGGTCCTTTTCAAATCTTGCATAGAGTCGGGCCCTCTTGCATATAGATTGGCTCTCCCACCATACTTATCCAAAATTCACAATGTCTTTCATGTGTCTAAGTTAAGAAAATATGTGTTTGAATCCCTCTCATGTCTTGTCTTCTGAATCAATACAATTAAAGGACAACCTCACACTACCTGCAAAACCTATACAGATTGTTGACAGAAGTGCCAAGACTCTGAGGAATAGAAATATTCCTTTGGTTAAGGTAGTTTGGGAAGGTTTATCTTTGGATGAAGCTACTTGGGAGAAGGAAGAGGTTATCAAGAACAATTCCCTGTGTTGTTTGAGTAATGGTAAGATTTCATACCTCTCACTTAGTAAATTTTGAGGGCAAAATTTCTTTAAGGAGGGGTAGAATGTAACATCCCAACTTTTGATAAAGTTAATGGTGAGATTTATAGGTTTTAATGTGGTTTGAATCTTAGGAACTAAGTGTAATGGGTAAGGATGGGTAAGGTAAGTCAAGTAACTTATTTTGAACTAAACCCTTGAGTTTGGGCCACTGGTAATCGATTACAGAGAGCTGGTAATCGATTACCAGAGAGTTGGAAATATGGTAATCGATTACAAAGAGCTGGTAATCGATTACCAGAGAGTTTGAAATATTGTAATCGATTACATAACCCTTGTAATCGATTACCATCAGCCCGAGAACTCAGTAATCGATTACCAAAGTTGGTAATCGATTACCAGGAACCCAGAATGGGTTTTTAGGATATTTTTGCCTTCAGTAATCGATTACCAGAGTTTGGTAATCGATTACCAGAGAAAAATATAAATACCCAGGACGCGTTTTCAGCAGAATTTTGGAGAGTTTCACTTCTAGAGAGAGAGAGAGAGGGAACCCTAGAGAGAGAAGTTTCCAGATCGAAGTAGGAACGCCGGAACGGAGCTAGGAACTTCATTTCTTCCTTCTAATCACTTGGATTTCTACAATCATAGTGAGTAATTCTCACTTTTTGCTAGGATTAGAATTGGTCTCTATACCCATGCACCCCCCTCCTTCTCTCTTCCGATTCTCTGAATTTACTTGACGTAATTGTTTGTTTGTGATTGAAATTGATTGTTTGAACTATGAGGATGATTTTATCGGTAGAAACGGATCGATTCTTGATAATCGATAGTTTCGAAACTTTCGAAATTCTCGAAAGTTTCGAAACTCTCGAAACGTCGAAACGTTCCGTTCTTTTCGATTAACCTCGTGCCGAAATGATAACTAAGTGTTTGGGAATTGATTTGGGTTTCGGAATTGAGAGTATACATTGTGGTTGTCGGTTGACATTGAAATCTCGTTGGTTTCGAAAGGTTCG
This sequence comes from Sesbania bispinosa, assembly GCA_026901365.1. Lineage (NCBI taxonomy): Eukaryota > Viridiplantae > Streptophyta > Magnoliopsida > Fabales > Fabaceae > Sesbania > Sesbania bispinosa. The sequence continues at coordinate 573,409 of QLOH01000385.1, forward strand.
AAATGTCGAAATTGTCGAAATCACCGAGATTTCGATATTTATCAATTCCGGAATGCTTAAATCAATTGTCCAATCCAAGTTTCATGATCAAAGGACTTCGGTCAACATGGGGGCTTTCGGCCTATGTGAGGGTGGGATTCGTCCCCGGGGGAGATATCCCCTGTAGTTCGAGCTCGAGTCTAACTCTGTATGGTGATTGCTCATGGCCTAGTGGCAAAACATATAGGAGCATCCTTATGCATATGTTATATATAGGTATTTATGGGATATGATGATGATTGTTATAATTTGCCTGACATGACTAATTGTTTGCATACATGCATTGAGAATTGTTCACTGAGATTGTATCTCACCACAAGTTATGTGGATTTTGTATAGATGTTCAGGTTCCTCCTCCTCATTGTAATGAGCCTCGGAGATGATTTTGGAAAGCTGAAGACTTAATATTTTGTTGTATATAGTTAGTGGGCGACTTTTGTATCTACACTTGTAGTAGTTATATTTGCCTTGTATTTCGGATTTATGCCTAAACTTGTAGTAACCTTTTGGGACTAGAATTGTAAAATGGACTGTATGACTTTTCATGGTTGGGTAGTTAACTTGATGTAGTTAAAAAGAATGAGATTAGAAAGAATGGGTATTATAACTTGTGTTGAACCAAACTCTTAAGTTAGGTCACTGGTAATCGATTACAGAAGGCCTGTAATCGATTACCAGAGAACCTTGCCAATTGTAATCGATTACAGACTTAATTCTCTATGGTTTGATGTAAATTATCCTTTTGTGTTGGGATTGCGATAATTTATAGAACAGGTCGATATTTAAGTATAATATTCTAAATTCTGGGTTAGGAATTTGGTTTCCAACGGACTAAATTCCTGCTCTAGAATTTAGGGTGTTACATAAAATCTATGGAACAGAATGGGGTTTGGACCTTGTTGAGTTACCAAAAGGTTTGTAAGAGAGTTGGTTGCAAGTGGGTCTTTAAGACCAAACGTGACTCTCATGGTAACTTAGAACGTTACAAGGCCAGACTAGTTGCCAAGGGATTTACTCAAAAGGATGGCATTGATTATAAGGATACATTTTCACCAGTCTCTAAGAAAGATTCTCTCAGAATTATCATGGCATTAGTGGCTCATTATGATTTGGAGTTACACCAAATGGATGTGAAAACCGCCTGTCTAAATGGGGATTTAGAGGAAGATGTGTATATGGATCAACCAATGGGATTCATAGAAAAAGGAAAAGAACACATGGTGTGTAAACTTAAGAAATCAATATACGGACTTAAGCAAGCTTCCAGACAGTGGCATCTCAAGTTCAATGATACCATCGTGTCCTTTGGATTTAAGGAAAACACTGTTGATCGGTGTATATATCTAAAGGCCAGTGGGAGTAAGTTCATTTTTCTAGTTCTGTATGTTGATGACATCTTGCTTGCAACTAATGATCTTGGTCTTTTAAATGAGACTAAGAAGTTTCTCTCTAGAAATTTTGAAATGAAAGATATGAGTGAGGCAAGTTATGTGATTGGAATAGAAATATTCCGGGATAGGTCACAAGGATTGCTAGGCTTGTCTCAGAAAGCATATATTAATAAAATTTTAGAGAGATTCAGAATGGATAAATGTTCGGCATCTCCTGTTCCAATTCAGAAAGGAGACAAATTTAGTCTCATGCAATGTCCAAAGAATGATTTGGAACGGAAAGAAATGGAAGAAATTCCTTATGCATCTATAGTTGGGAGCTTAATGTATGCTCAGACTTGTACGAGACTAGATATTAGCTTTGCAGTTGGGATGTTGGGAAGATACCAGAGTAATCCTGGTATGGACCATTGGAAAGCTGCAAAGAAAGTTCTGAGATATTTGCAAGGTACAAAAGATCACATGCTTACTTATAGGAGATCCAATCATCTTGAGGTGGTTGGATACTCAGATTCAGACTTTGTCGGATGTGTGGATACAAGAAAGTCTACATTCGGTTATTTGTTTATGTTAGCTGGAGGAGCTATCTCATGGAAAAGTGCGAAGCAGTCGGTCATTGCTGCATCCACTATGGAAGCTGAATTTGTGGCATGCTTTGAGGCCATGGTTCAGGCTAAGTGGCTACGGAATTTTATTTCAGGACTTGGTGTAGTCGACAATATTGCCAAGCAGCTGAAAATTTATTGTGATAATTCCGCAGCAGTCTTCTTTTCTAAAAACGACAAGTATTCTAAAGGTGCTAAACATATGGAATTGAAATACTTTGCCGTTAAAGAAGAGGTTCAGAAACATAGAGTGTCAATAGAACACATTAGCACTAATCTTATGATTGCAGACCCTTTAACAAAAGGGTTACCGCCCAAGACATTTACTGGTCATGTTGTAAATATGGGCATTATGTTAGCTAGCGAATGTTAAAAGTTATTGTAATGTCTTGTATGTTTGACACTCTGAGCTCACTAATGAATAAGTTTCTAAATGATTTCTGTTTTTAAACTTATGTGCACGTGTATGAATGTTAATATTGAAAACAGTTTATGTCTTTGAAATTGACATTATTGTTAGACAAATTATGTACTTCCTATTAAAGTGTCATGTTTGGAAGAAGGCTAATATAGTAGTACATGGAAGGGACTATGTCGAATAAGTGATGTACAACCGCCATGACTCTTATTAGTTCTTGTTCTTAATTATGACTTATGATGTTATAAATGTATGATACATTTATTCTTGTTAATGCGCATTATGATTGATACTTTATTAAACTGTGAAGTTATGTTTTGTCACATGAGCCAAGTGGGAGAATGTAAGAAATTAATGTCTCATGTGTGTGACAAATGTATGTGGTTTAATAAATTAAATAAAAGAATATATTATTCAATTATTTGAATGAAAGGATCTGACTTTTGGGAAGGAGTTGTTATGTTTTAATGAAGGGTATATTGTTTGATGGAAACAATATATATAATGGAAGGACATGAATAGTCCCAATCTCTGTCTATCAAAGTTTGTCTCTTAAAATTACCATCAAGAATTGAAGAGTACAAGAAAGAAAAAGGAAAGAGATAGAAAAGATTCATCTTATAAATTCTACAAGATTCAAAGGCATCATCAATCTTATCATGGATCAAGGTTAGTGTTTCTATCTAATCTTATATGTGAAAACTATGAATTCTAAGATCCTATTTGATTATTCAAATATCATGAGAGTTTACAAAATGTTCTCACCTTGTTATTCCATTTGAATTGATATTGAAGACTTAGCACATAACTCAGAAAATCAAACACAAAGAGCTGTTTTTATGTGTATTTTTTTTTCTTAATTTTTCTTCCAACATAAAGAGCTCAACTGTTTAGCAAATCAAACACTGCTAATAGCCTGCATCTCTCTGCGGAGTAAAAAGCTCAGTTGTTTGTTTCTTTTTTAGCAATTATGTGAGTGGCAGTTTGCAAAGTTGAAGTCATTATTAAGATCAATTTACAGCTAAGTGCAGATGCTAGAAAATGAAAATACAGGAAAAATTGAACAAACGAAATGAAGAGATTACGTGCTGTTATCAGAAAATGTCGTTGGTATCTCATTGGAAAATTCCGAGCAATACTACAACTGAGTTTATGTGCTGCTACACACTTCACTTGGATTATTATTACAGTCCAAACACACAATTTCAGTAAAACAATGGTGACTTCACTGTTCTTAAAATGTGCAATTGTGCATCAGTTTTTGTAGTCTGACATGGATGGTGTAACCCTGTCATGAATTATCTTTATGTAGCTTATGTTTAGGATTCCATATATTTTGTTAGGGTTGGGTAATGACTACTGAAACTGAGAATCACCTGTCTTAGTGGATGTAGTGTTGTTCATAGTTGAGAAAGCCATGCTGGTGATATCCTGTGAGCAATTCCAAGATTTCTTTGTACTGGTGTGAAGCTAACTGTGTTGGATTGATCATGTTCTGGAGTAAAACTATACTCCAAATCGACATGACATGGTGGCATTTACGAGCCACGCTGTCGTCCTAATACGATGACATTCTGACGAGGAATGTCAAATATGGCAGTCGACCAGACCAGTCGAGATATGAGCTCAGATACCCCATTCATACTATCAAGAAGCATTGACGAGATGGTGCGGCATATCGCGCCGACATACCATGTCGACGTCTATATCCGAAGATCTACTGACATTAAAGATTCCACTAGCGCGTGTTTGAACGACAGAAATGGCGCGTGAACCCGTAAATCACGGGGACGGTTACACGCGCGTAACCAACTTTCCCGCCCAAATCACATTATAAATACAGGTGATTCAGATAGAAAAGGTACGCATTTTCTATTACAATCACTATTGTTTCCTACCTCTGAGACATACTCTTACGTTAAGCATCGAAGTCCCTTGCAGGTACCCCTGCACCACCGTCTCCTGCTTCAGCCTTCCAGAGATCGAAGCTTGCAGTGAAGAAGATTCACTCTTGGACTTTCCAGAAGTTCATTGGCGCCGTCTGTGGGAATTTTACTCTCAAGTTTGATAATCCTTCGATCTCTTGATTAAACCTTGATCGTCCTCCTTGTACAATGGTGACTACCAGAAGCGGACAGTCTCAAACCGGAGAAGGAACCATTCCTCACGTAACTTCAACCACCATTCCAGCCATGACTTCCTCCGTGGCCGGAATTGTCTCGACACTTGCTGGAATCCCGGTTCCAACCTCTCGCGCAGGACCGTCGCGAGCAAGAAATGTTCAATTACTCATTCCAGAAAACCTCAGAGCATCATCACCACCTCCAAACCAACCTTCCAGAGGAGAACTGATCGACTTCATCAGACGCCAGGAAGAGATGTTAGGCGAGTATGCTCGACGCCTCGATCGATTGGAACACGAGCGTGAAATTGAGCTCCTCAACCGACGTACTGTTGCAGATCTTGCCACTGGAAGACAAAAAACCACTCAGCATCAAGCCTCACAGAGAGAGGAACACCTTTCCAAACAAGAGAAAATTCCGACTCCTATGCCAACTCAGCGATCTCCTAGAATCTCAGTCCAACCAGTGCATTCGAACTCGCCACCACCACGGAAAGTCATTCCGATAAACGACGAGTCCAGACATATACAAGACGAAGAGGTGATCCAAGTCGTCCTTCCCTTCTCTGAACGGATCATGCTTTTCCCTATCGACAAGAGGTTTAAGAAGGTTCCGGTTCCAGAGTTGTATGACGGAACAGGTGATCCGCTGGAACATTTGGATGTTTATGAATCTGCTATGTCGGTAAGGAGCGCATCAGGTCCAATCATGTGTAGAGTTTTTCCTCTGTCGTTGAAGAAGACTGCGCTGAGATGGTTCCAGACCCTACCTGCGAAGTCTATCAACACCTGGGCTGAGTTACGTAGTAAATTCATCACAAGCTTTACCACAAGTAAGGTTCAACCAAAGACGGAGGCGTCTTTAAAACAAATCCGCCAAGGACCCTCAGAGTCTCTGCGAGATTATATCAGTAAGTTCACAAGAGAAGCGTTGCTAGTCCAAGGTCTTCAACCCGGAGTCCAACTTATGCTGGCAAAAGATGGGCTCATACCACATTCTCCTTTTTGGATAGACTTATCCAAAAGAAAACCAAATAACATGGAGGAGTTTTTGAATCGTGCGGAGAGTTACATCAGTTTAGAAGATGAAGAAATGGCTTTGAAATTGAAAGATACGGTATCGACAGATCAACCACAGAAGGAGCAAGGGCAGAAGAGTAAAAATAAAGAAAATAAAGGCAACAGAGAGCCTTTCGGACGATATACATCCTATACCCCCTTAAATCAATCTCGCGAGAAGATTATGAACGAGATTCTCCATGTCGAGATGTACGAAGGTGGCATGAGGAGACCAAGACCTCAGAGGACAGGGCCCAATACCGACAAGACCAAATATTGCAGATTCCATAAATCTCATGGCCATGATACAAACCAATGCCTCAATTTGAAAGATTCCATCGAGGAACTCATCCAGCGGGGGAAACTTCGAAGATTCAAGAAGGAGGCTGATTATCAGTCAAGAAGGGATAACACCCAGGGTCGGGGACATAACGAACGAAAGGAGGAAAGACGACACGAATCTAGCCGACATGACAGAAGCAGATCTCGAACGAGGTCCCCTCGTCCAGAAAGGTCGACATCTAAGAGGCCATCTGAAAAATCTCCACCTCACGATTCTCATCGAGAACGTAGAAGCGTCTCTCGACATCACACTCCATCTCGAGAAGAGCCTTCCTCTTCAAAACATCCAGTGATCTATGTGATAGCAGGGGGATTCGCAGGAGGAGGAGAATCAAGCAATGCAAGGAAAAGGCATTTGAAAGAATTTATGTCGGCATCATCTTCCTCCCATCCGCGAGGTGGCACGCAACGAAAACTTCCCCCATTGATTTTTTCAGAAGATGACTATGGCCCAGTCATCCCAGGACATGATGATCCGATGCTTATAAAGGTCATGATGGCAAATCATGAAGTCAGGAGAGTCTTTATCGATCAAGGAAGCTCGGCAGACCTTATGTTCATGAAGACTTTCCACCTCCTCAACATTCCTAAAACAGATATGATTCCATATAAAGGGGGCGATTTGATTGGGTTCACAGGAGATAAAATCCAGCCTGCCGGATATGTAGAACTCCTCGTGACATTTGGTGAAACTCCTTTAACCAAAACCACTAAAGTACGGTTTTTGGTGGTTAACTGCCCGGCGACTTATAACGCGATCTTAGGAAGGCCGACTCTCAACACAATTGGGGCCATCATCTCGACCAACCATTTGATGATGAAATTTTGGAGCGATGACGGGAAGGTGATCAGCTTGCGTGGCGATCAAGTAATGGCACGTTCTTGTTATAAGGAATCTTTGAAAATTTCCAAGACAGAGAAGACAACTCCACCGGAGAAACGCGAGGAACATCCATCATCAGTTGGGATAATGTTGACAGACTTGGATGTCAGGGAAGACTTCAAAGAAACCCGTCCTATTCCCGATGGAGAATTTAAAACATTTCAGATCGGATCCAAACCCGACCAACAGTCCAAATTGGTTGTGGATTATCAGAAAAAGTTGAAGAAGAACTTTGCGCCCTTATTCAACAAAACGCCGACTTATTTGCCTGGACCGCCGCCGATATGCCAGGTTTAGACCCCGAGGTCATTTGTCATCGGCTCTCCGTGGATCCGAAAGTCAAACCAGTCGAGCAACGGCGAAGAAACATCTCGGTGGATAGAGCAGAAGCTGTAAAGCAGCAAGTAGTGGAACTACTCGACGCCGCCTTTATCCGAGAAGTCAAATACACGACTTGGTTGTCTAATGTAGTTTTGGTTAAAAAGTCAAATGGAAAATGGCGAATGTGCGTCGACTATACCAATTTAAATAAAGCATGCCCTAAAGATTCTTACCCCTTGCCTAATATCGACCGATTGGTCGACAAATCTTCTGGTTTTCGCCTCTTATCTTTTATGGATGCATATTCGGGATATAACCAAATTCCAATGTACCCTCCTGACCAAGAAAAAACGGCGTTCATGACTGAAGGAGCAAACTATTGTTATAGAATGATGCCATTTGGACTTAAGAATGCGGGGGCAACTTATCAGAGGATGATGAATATGGTTTTTCAACGTCAAATTGGTCGAGTGGTGGAGGTTTATGTAGACGATATGATAGCAAAAAGCCTGACAGACGAGACTCATACTCAAGATCTCGGCGAAGTCTTTGACCAACTCCGTCGATATAATATGAGACTCAATCCCAAGAAATGCACCTTTGGAGTTCGCGCAGGGAAATTCCTCGGTTTCATGCTTACGGAGCGAGGTGTAGAAGCTAATCCTGATAAATGTCGCGCCATCCTCGACATGAAAAGCCCCACCTCGGTAAAAGAAGTTCAACAATTAACAGGGAGGATCGCCGCATTAACAAGGTTCATTTCGAAGTCCGCATCCCGGGCACTCCCATTCTTTCACCTCTTAAAGAAAGGAAAGTCTTTTGATTGGAACGATGAATGTGAAGAAGCCTTTCAGCAAATAAAGGTAATGTTATCATCACCACCCGTATTGTCAAGGCCAAATGTAGGAGAAACACTTTACTTATATCTCTCAGTTGGGGAGGAAGCGATTGCCGCAGCATTGATCCGAGAACAAGAAGCCACTCAACTTCCAGTATTCTTCATCAGCAAAGCCCTGCAAGGAGCAGAACTGAGGTACCCAAAGGTAGAAAAAATGGCGTTAACACTTATCACAGCAGCTCGTCGACTTCGACATTACTTTCAAGCTCACCCAGTCATTGTGAGAACCGATCAACCGATTAGACAAATCCTTCACAGACCAGACCTGGCCGGTAGGATGGTATCATGGGTTGTTGAGTTATCCGAATTTGGAGTGACTTACCAGCCTCGGCAAGCAGTCAAGGCCCAAGTCCTTTCAGACTTCATAGCCGAATTAACTCCGACAGCTGAATCTCCTGATAGTTGGTGGGATGTGCATGTTGATGGATCCTCAAATAAAAAAGGAAGCGGAGCAGGAATACTCTTAGAAAATGCAGAAGGTGTCATCTTGGAGCATTCTTTGAGCCTATCGTTCCCAACATCCAATAATCAAGCCGAATACGAATCAATGATAGCAGGATTGAGAATGGCGACCGAGGTCGGGGCGAAACGAGTTCGTGTCAACAGCGATTCACAGCTAGTAGTCTCACAGATCAACGACACTTACCAAGTAAAAGATCCCATGCTGGAAAAATACCTTGAAGTCGTCAGAAATCTATGCAGTAAATTTGTCGAGGTTGAGATAAATCACATCCCCAGAGAAAGAAACGCCAGGGCCGATATACTTTCAAAACTCGCCAGTACAAGGTCGTCAGGAAATAACAAGTCTGTGATTCAAGAAGTAATTTCAGCACCAACTATCGTCATGTCAATAGATGAAAAGGGGATATGCTGGTATGAAGATATACAGAAATACCTTCAAGATGGAACCTTACCTGACGACCCTGACAAGTCGAAGCGTATTTTGAGGCAGGCGGCGAGGTATTGTCTGATAGACGGAGTCTTATATCGAAGAGGCTTAGCACAGCCACTCATGAAGTGCATATCAGGAAACATTATCGAATATGTCATGGCCGAAGTACATGAAGGCATATGTGGACATCACCCTGGAGGTCACTCATTATCTCGGAAAATCTTGAGGGCAGGATATTACTGGCCCACCATGGAAGTCGACTGTGTTCTGTATGTCAAAAAATGCCCATCCTGCCAGAAACATGCTGACATCCACAAAGCACCCGCCGAAGCTTTATGGTCCATTTCCGCCCCTTGGCCATTTTCATGGTGGGGAATTGATATACTGGGCGCATTCCCAACAGCTCCAGGACAATTGAAGTATCTCGTTGTGGCAGTAGATTACTTCACCAAATGGATTGAGGCCCAACCATTAGCTAAGATCACGGCAAAAAACTTATCCAAGTTCTTTTACCGATTCATCATCTGCAGGTTTGGAATTCCCAACACAGTGGTATCCGACAACGGCACACAATTCATTGATAAAGGATTTCGAGGTTTGATGGCAGATTTTCACATAACACACAGATTTTCTCAGTGGAGCATCCCCAAACAAATGGACAGGCCGAAGCGGCCAACAAGGTAATCCTTAAAGGCCTTAAGAAAAGGCTTGAGTCGGCAAAAGGACTCTGGGCTGAACAATTACCCAATGTTCTGTGGGCTTATCACACAACCCCACATTCAACTACGGGAGAAACGCCATTCAGATTGGCTTATGGAGTTGATGCCGTCATTCCAGTAGAGATTGGCGAAGAGAACTTTCGACTTCATGCCTATGATAAGAATTGTAATGAAGGGAGGATGCGAGAAGAATTGGATCTAATAGAGGAAGTACGCGAAAGAGCCTCAATCCGAGAAGCGGCAATTAAATTACAGTCTGCAAGACGTCGACAAAAGAGCCTCATTCTGCGTTCCTTTGAAGTCGGGGATTTGGTCTTAAGAAGAGCCGATGTCGGCAATAGAAATGCGACTCAAGGGAAGCTAGCCGAGAATTGGGAGGGGCCTTACCGTGTCATCTCAAAAACAGGAACTGGGGCATATAAAATAGAAACTTTACTTGGAATTCCATTACCACGAACTTGGAATATCGACAAGCTCCGGAAATACTTCAGCTAAATGTTTTTGAATAAATAAAGATTCAGTTTTCATATTCAAATCTCGGGCTTAGTCCCTCGACTTAACGCTTCGCGTCGAGGATACGCTCCTCGGGCAATCTCGGGCTTAGTCCCTCGACTTAACGCTTCGCGTCGAGGATACGCTCCTCGGGCAATCTCGGGCTTAGTCCCTCGACTTAACGCTTCGCGTCGAGGATACGCTCCTCGAGCAATCTCGAACTCAGTCCCTCGACTTAACGCTTCGCGTCAAGGATACGCTCCTCGGGTAAAGTCGAGCGTCATCCCTCGAGGAAGAATATTTAAACTTTACCAAATTCGAGGATAAGTTCCTTGAAATATTCAGGTATATACAAAAAGTTACCCTTGATGATTGTCGATATAATTTGTTCATAACAAGAAATACTTGAAACAAAACATTCAACGTCATTATCATATATAAACCTAGTCAAAATATTTAGAACACAAAAGAATGCTAGACTACTGGCCCTTCATGCTTCAATATCACTCGAAAGGAGACTTTATCTTCCTACTCAGTTTCTTCATCTGCTCGAAGTTTTGGGGTACTCGGAATCACATCTCCAGGGGTCCCCTCAATGTCACCAGTCGGAAGAACATCGTACCATTTTCCATCTTTGACAGTACAGACTGTCGACATCCCCTTTGTATTCAAGCTTACTTCAGGGTTAAGAAACTTCATCTGTTTTATGGCCTCATAAAAATACAAAGCAGAAGCATCAATCCATAATTTCTCAGCCTGCACCCTCTCTGAAGTCTCTTCAGCTAATTTGACTTCCAATTCTCTTACTTTCTCTTTTAGCTCAATATTTTCTTTTTGAGCAAGAGATTCCGCTTCAGAAGCAGATGTTGCGTCACTGCGAGCTGAAGTAAGCTCAGCAGAAGCCAATTCTGCCTTTTTCTCAGCATCCTTCTTCTCGGCAGTTAAAACTTCGACTTGTTTACTTAGAGCGAGGTTCTCTTCATAAAGTTTATCCTTTTCCACCCTCATAAGTCGAACCTCGTTAATAGCTTCTTGCATCCGAAGCTCATCAGCTTCAAGTTTTCCCTTGACTTTTTCTAACTCTTCCTTCAAAGGCAAGAGCGCATTTAAGTCACGCACCGAGCAGGCAAAGTATTGCCACATCATTGCAAACCTCATTGCCCAACTCGACGCGTGATTCATAAACTCGGTTATTTCTGCCTCAGACTTGTTAACAAATAGATTTTGAGCCTGAACTACCAAGTAGCGCCGAACCTCCTCTTTGGTCATGTTCGAAGGAGGCAAGCTACTACAGGATGGCCCTTCCCCTTCCTTTGAAGTATCTTCAGAATACCAAGAAGAAGCTCTCTTCACTTCTTCGTTACCTTTCCTTTCTTCAGGTGTCTTGAAAACAGGGACACCACCAATTTTAGCACTGCTCGAAGCCCCTAACTTTGGCCTCTTCACTATTGTCGGGTCAATAATCTCGACATCAGCAGTCTTCTTCTGGGCTTCCTGCTCCTTCCTTTTTAACAGTTTCTCGGCAAGTTTCGCCCTCTGTGCTGCCGCCATAGTTTCTGCAAAAGAAGATAAATGATTAAGCATCAACACAAACTTTAGAGATAAGTACGAATTACAGAAAATATTTACCCAATGACTGTCGAGATGCGTCACCGCCCTCTTCAATAACTTCGCTACTCGGCAAAGTTCCAAAGTCCCTCACAAAATTCTTAATTTTATCCACGACTTCCTTTTCATCTTCGGACAATTCCTTATAACTGACAGTATATTCCGAAGAAGATTTTTCAAAATGGGCTTGGCTCCAGTAAGGATAAATCATCCCACGACCGTCCTCGCCAAGGATATTTTGCCGACCTTCGCCAATCGGCTTACAAAATACATACTTATCTTTAAAGTTTCGATAGGACTCTTGAAATATTTCAAAGATTTTCCCACCACTACCAGCCCGAAGGGACAACCATGAATACAGGGTTGGACCGTCCTTTACTACCAAGGGGCGAAAGAAGTGAAAAAGATATTCGAGTTAAGCTCCAGCTTCAACCCATGGCATAAAATCATAAAACTTCTTACGAAAGCCCATGCGTTAGGATGAAGTTGAGAAGGCGCCACCTCCAGATGATGAAGGACCTCCAACTCGAACCAGTGAAAAGGAAGCCAAAATCCGAGGTCCTCAAAGACGGATTTATACATCGGAATAAAGAGGTTATCCTTCAAGTCTCCTTGAGTACATATACGGTCGTCCATTCTCGGGGGCACTAAACTCCACTTATCCTCGTTGCCTGGTTCCACCCATTCCACATCGCAAAACCCCGACTCCAAAGACCCCTCGGAGGTGTATATGCTGGGAGTCCCAATCGCTTCTCTATCTACCTATGTTAAGCTCGACAACGTTTCAGGCACAGGATAGTTTGTACCTGGAGAGGTATAAATCTTCCGCTTTCCCATCTCGGACCTGTCCAAAAGTCTTGAGTTAAAATTAATTTGAGATGAAGAATCAATTCCACGGTCAGCAAAGCTGATTGCGGATGATTCCGCGGAACATCCCGAGAAATCATACTTCCCCAAAGTATGAGCAGTCCCAACAACCGACTCACTAAAACGAAAAAGATTTGAACTTTCCCGTATTCCCCTTCTGGCTACGAGATCAGGAATACTAGGATCCTCAGGATCATCTAGAACAACAATACAGTGACGCCTAGCCTCTAACTTAAGAGCCCTAGATTTAGCCCTAGTTAGAACCATAATCTTAGAAACTCAAAGGGGAAACGAAGTTACCTGTGATAGTTCTTTTCGAATAATCCCTGAATTCTTCAAGAAGCTCTACCACTCCAAAGCTCATGCACGAAGGAGTCAATAAAGGTTTAGCAATGCAGAAACTGCTTTCGCCTCAAACGAACCTCCGAAATTAAGAAGAATTTTATCTTCAAAGAGAAGGTTTTGAATTTTGTCTTCAAAGAGAGGATTTTGAAATCTTAGTGAAAATGAAAAGTTTTTAACTGAAGATAGTTATGAGAAAGGGAACAATTACTTATGAGAAACTGAAACGGTTCAGATTCCTTTAATTATGAAGCCCACTAGGCCCAAATGGATAAGATCGTGACACTTGGCAAGAAATTAATTATCAAATTTTAAATAGAAAACTAAGCGACAGAATATATTAAATTTGCGCGGATACTAGAAATTCAAAAGTCAAGTCGATATTGAAAGTCGAAAGCCTCTCAGAGGAAATCGACTTTCGGGGGCAACTGTTCTGGAGTAAAACTATACTCCAAATCGACATGACATGGTGGCATTTACGAGCCACGCTGTCGTCCTAATACGATGACATTCTGACGAGGAATGTCAAATATGGCAGTCGACCAGACCAGTCAAGATATGAACTCAGATACCCCATTCATACTATCAAGAAGCATTGACGAGAGATGGTGCGACATATCGCGCCGACATACCATGTCGACGTCTATATCCGAAGATCTACTGACATTAAAGATTCCATTAGCGCGTGTTTGAACGACAGAAATGGCGCGTGAACCCGTAAATCACGGGGACGGTTACACGCGCGTAACCAACTTTCCCGCCCAAATCACATTATAAATACAGGTGATTCAGAGAGAAAAGGTACGCATTTTCTATTACAATCACTACTGTTTCCTACCACTGACAATATATAGTAATTAAATCCTAAATATATTTCATGCTTTTGTCGAAATTTTGATAAACTACCCTCTATATTTTGGACATCACAAAATTTACATAAAATTTTGTTATCAATATTAATACCACCAGCCATAAATCCAACAACATAAAATATAATCCTCATCAAAATATACATATCAACATAAATCCATAAGTTGACCCCTATAGTTGTAGAATAAACATATAATTAAAATACATCAAATAGCCACCAACACAAAGAAAGCCTACCAAAATGAAATAGCAATGGGGTTGGAATAATTGAATTTTCCAACAACCTGCTACTCAGCTGCCTAGATCTGGCTGAAAAACAATGAAAATGGGTAAGTCACAAAGACTTAGTGAGGACCTAACAACCACTATGAATTAGAAGGAAAACACACCAATGCACAAGTCGATCAATAAAATAGTCTCAATATAAAACTTCTTAAAATAAAATTTGCTAAACAAAGTCCAATAAAATCCAACTTGATAATAATCACAAGGGCACGATTTGATCAAATAATATAAAAGATATCGTCTCCATAAGGACTATATTGATGACTATCAAATATCTACAATAATTATATTATCTAAACGCACCCAATTAGATTGGAAATAAAGAAAGATAAAGATATGGATAAAGAATAAATAAAAGAAATCTAATTATTAAATCAAATAATAAAAGGAACTCTAATCTTTAAATGGGATCAAATCAAATCTAAAAATTTCTAGGAATTAGGATTCACTACAATGAGTTCCAACATATATGTAAAGATTACCGCTTTTATTAAGTTATTTTATTTTGAAGGTGAGTTATCCTAAGGTAATTATTTGTTCCTTTCAGGATCTCAATAACGTATTTGATTACACCAACTCCTACTTTTATGGTAATTGAATCACCTCAAACCCATTAAGTTCTATGATAACTTAGTGAGCCCTTAAGGGATCAATCCTACTTTTGTAATTTAGAGTCCCAAGTTCAATTATAGATTTTCCAATATTAAGTTTCATCTTTTAATCCTTCGCCTAAAATTTAAAATCATGTGAATAAAAGGCCTAACAAATTCACAAGCATTAAGATCATCTAAAACTGAATCAAAATAAGAATACCATTAATAAAAGGGAAGAAGTCAAAACATAATTGTCAATCCTACATCAGGCTACTCCCAATTCCTATAATAAGAAATCTACTCGGTCATATTTAAATAAAAAATCCCAATCAAAACATGTTAATTCAACAGAATTGCACAGAATCGAGTAGAAAAAAAACAAAGAAATTCAATTTTCGCTCTCTGAAACTCGTTGTCTTATTGAATCTGGTAGAAATGTCTTGCTCTCAGAAGGTCTTGAACTTTTGTTCTTGATCATTGTTTTGAAAACCGGACTGGCTGGTTCGACCGGTCTGACCGGGAACCGACCTGGTAACCGGTTCATTAAATCCTAAAAAACGTTGCTCTTCAGAACCGGTAAAAATCGGTACCAGAAAACCCAGTTGAACCGATCATTTTCTAAAATTTTCAATTTTTTTTATTTTTTTCAAATTTTTAAAATTTTTGTTTAACCTTAAATATTTAAAAATAAATAAAGACATATCTTTAAGAATTACACAGATATCTATTATTTTACTAGTTATTATTAATTTTTTTTGGTCTTATAAGACTTAATGAGGTTATTTATACAAGTTTACGACTTTATATATCTTAATTTCTTATAATTTTATGTTATTTTATTATTGAAAAATTTATAGAATATTTAAAATATATATTTAATTTATACCGGTTTGACCATGGTTCAACCACGGTTGAACCATTGAACCGTG
Source organism: Sesbania bispinosa (assembly GCA_026901365.1). Classification (NCBI taxonomy): domain Eukaryota; kingdom Viridiplantae; phylum Streptophyta; class Magnoliopsida; order Fabales; family Fabaceae; genus Sesbania; species Sesbania bispinosa. Next base: position 589,084 of record QLOH01000385.1, read on the forward strand.
AACCAGTGGTTTCACCGGTTCAATCACTGGTCCCGTTTTTAAAAACATTGTTCTTGATCCTCAAAGAACAAGACTACTCTTAATTCAATTTCAGAACTCTTCAAATTGTACCCTCAATTGGCTTCTATAATTGGGGAATAAAGTTGGGCTTAGCCCATAATCAATTAATAGCAATTAAATGTCAAATTAAGCCCAAAATCCTCCACCTACAAAATAAAAGGCAAAAATTAGTAATATATTTTTATCAAATCCTTGAATTGTTTATTTCTCTTAAAATCTCTTTAATGTTTATTTTTAGTTTTACACACGTCTTTTTTTAGGAGACTTACATCCATTATGTGGCATAGGGGTTCCTTCACTATGTCAAAAGAATTAACAAATTTAATATAGGCAAGTTTAAATGAGTAAAACCAAGATGCAATATATTAAGTAAAATATAAATAATGTTAAACGTAAATAAAGTAGAGATCACTATTGAGAGGCGGCTCCATCTCACTGATAGTCTTCTCTTTCGAAGGGTGACCTTTCCCTTCGGGCGGCTCCATCTAATGGATAACCCTCTCTTCTCCAGAATCATATCCATATATATTATCGGGGCAGTTACATCTCGTTGATAACTCTCTCCTCCAAGGGTGGCCTCTCCCTTGGGGTGGCTCTATTTGATGGATAGCCTTCTCCACCCGAATTATGTCATATCTCAAGATCGTGTCATCAGGGGCGATTGCATCTCGTTGATATGCCTTTCCACTGAGTGGCGGCTCCATCTAACAGATAGTCCTCTCCTCCCTCGTACAATTAGGTGTACCTAGACGGTTATCATTCATTAATGACATACGAGGTTCTAACATGCATCCCATTAATATTGTTACGGTCTAAACCTAATGCCCAGTAACTAAAATGGTCCATATGTAAATATAATTATCGTATCCATAATTATATGATAAAAGATCTATACGCAATATAATCATATCCATAATTGTATCACATATAATTATGATATCCCTAAATATATTAAATATAATTATCATATCTATAATTATATGACTTTGCCTGCAGACATACACCTTCTTCTCCATGTCGACCCGGCAAATCTTCCCCGGAAAACCTCATACTCGGACGAAGATCCATCAACCTTCAAACCGGGATTGAGTATTTCCAGCTGCGCCACAACATTCCCGAAAGAAGTCTTGTTGATCTGCTCAGAAAGCTCCACAAGGCTAGCTTTTTCCTCATTGAATTTAGCTCAGAAGTCTTGGTGTAGTCGACAATATTGCCAAGCAGCTGAAAATTTATTGTGATAATTCCGCAGCAGTCTTCTTTTCTAAAAACGACAAGTATTCTAAAGGTGCTAAACATATGGAATTGAAATACTTTGCCGTTAAAGAAGAGGTTCAGAAACATAGAGTGTCAATAGAACACATTAGCACTAATCTTATGATTGCAGACCCTTTAACAAAAGGGTTACCGCCCAAGACATTTACTGGTCATGTTGTAAATATGGGCATTATGTTAGCTAGCGAATGTTAAAAGTTATTGTAATGTCTTGTATGTTTGACACTCTGAGCTCACTAATGAATAAGTTTCTAAATGATTTCTGTTTTTAAACTTATGTGCACGTGTATGAATGTTAATATTGAAAACAGTTTATGTCTTTGAAATTGACATTATTGTTAGACAAATTATGTACTTCCTATTAAAGTGTCATGTTTGGAAGAAGGCTAATATAGTAGTACATGGAAGGGACTATGTCGAATAAGTGATGTACAACCGCCATGACTCTTATTAGTTCTTGTTCTTAATTATGACTTATGATGTTATAAATGTATGATACATTTATTCTTGTTAATGCGCATTATGATTGATACTTTATTAAACTGTGAAGTTATGTTTTGTCACATGAGCCAAGTGGGAGAATGTAAGAAATTAATGTCTCATGTGTGTGACAAATGTATGTGGTTTAATAAATTAAATAAAAGAATATATTATTTAATTATTTGAATGAAAGGATCTGACTTTTGGGAAGGAGTTGTTATGTTTTAATGAAAGGGTATATTGTTTGATGGAAACAATATATATAATGGAAGGACATGAATAGTCCCAATCTCTGTCTATCAAAGTTTGTCTCTTAAAATTACCATCAAGAATTGAAGAGTACAAGAAAGAAAAAGGAAAGAGATAGAAAAGATTCATCTTATAAATTCTACAAGATTCAAAGGCATCATCAATCTTATCATGGATCAAGGTTAGTGTTTCTATCTAATCTTATATGTGAAAACTATGAATTCTAAGATCCTATTTGATTATTCAAATATCATGAGAGTTTACAAAATGTTCTCACCTTGTTATTCCATTTGAATTGATATTGAAGACTTAGCACATAACTCAGAAAATCAAACACAAAGAGCTGTTTTTATGTGTATTTTTTTTTCTTAATTTTTCTTCCAACATAAAGAGCTCAACTGTTTAGCAAATCAAACACTGCTAATAGCCTGCATCTCTCTGCGGAGTAAAAAGCTCAGTTGTTTGTTTCTTTTTTAGCAATTATGTGAGTGGCAGTTTGCAAAGTTGAAGTCATTATTAAGATCAATTTACAGCTAAGTGCAGATGCTAGAAAATGAAAATACAGGAAAAATTGAACAAACGAAATGAAGAGATTACGTGCTGTTATCAGAAAATGTCGTTGGTATCTCATTGGAAAATTCCGAGCAATACTACAACTGAGTTTATGTGCTGCTACACACTTCACTTGGATTATTATTACAGTCCAAACACACAATTTCAGTAAAACAATGGTGACTTCACTGTTCTTAAAATGTGCAATTGTGCATCAGTTTTTGTAGTCTGACATGGATGGTGTAACCCTGTCATGAATTATCTTTATGTAGCTTATGTTTAGGATTCCATATATTTTGTTAGGGTTGGGTAATGACTACTGAAACTGAGAATCACCTGTCTTAGTGGATGTAGTGTTGTTCATAGTTGAGAAAGCCATGCTGGTGATATCCTGTGAGCAATTCCAAGATTTCTTTGTACTGGTGTGAAGCTAACTGTGTTGGATTGATCATGTTCTGGAGTAAAACTATACTCCAAATCGACATGACATGGTGGCATTTACGAGCCACGCTGTCGTCCTAATACGATGACATTCTGACGAGGAATGTCAAATATGGCAGTCGACCAGACCAGTCGAGATATGAGCTCAGATACCCCATTCATACTATCAAGAAGCATTGACGAGATGGTGCGGCATATCGCGCCGACATACCATGTCGACGTCTATATCCGAAGATCTACTGACATTAAAGATTCCACTAGCGCGTGTTTGAACGACAGAAATGGCGCGTGAACCCGTAAATCACGGGGACGGTTACACGCGCGTAACCAACTTTCCCGCCCAAATCACATTATAAATACAGGTGATTCAGATAGAAAAGGTACGCATTTTCTATTACAATCACTATTGTTTCCTACCTCTGAGACATACTCTTACGTTAAGCATCGAAGTCCCTTGCAGGTACCCCTGCACCACCGTCTCCTGCTTCAGCCTTCCAGAGATCGAAGCTTGCAGTGAAGAAGATTCACTCTTGGACTTTCCAGAAGTTCATTGGCGCCGTCTGTGGGAATTTTACTCTCAAGTTTGATAATCCTTCGATCTCTTGATTAAACCTTGATCGTCCTCCTTGTACAATGGTGACTACCAGAAGCGGACAGTCTCAAACCGGAGAAGGAACCATTCCTCACGTAACTTCAACCACCATTCCAGCCATGACTTCCTCCGTGGCCGGAATTGTCTCGACACTTGCTGGAATCCCGGTTCCAACCTCTCGCGCAGGACCGTCGCGAGCAAGAAATGTTCCATTACTCATTCCAGAAAACCTCAGAGCATCATCACCACCTCCAAACCAACCTTCCAGAGGAGAACTGATCGACTTCATCAGACGCCAGGAAGAGATGTTAGGCGAGTATGCTCGACGCCTCGATCGATTGGAACACGAGCGTGAAATTGAGCTCCTCAACCGACGTACTGTTGCAGATCTTGCCACTGGAAGACAAAAAACCACTCAGCATCAAGCCTCACAGAGAGAGGAACACCTTTCCAAACAAGAGAAAATTCCGACTCCTATGCCAACTCAGCGATCTCCTAGAATCTCAGTCCAACCAGTGCATTCGAACTCGCCACCACCACGGAAAGTCATTCCGATAAACGACGAGTCCAGACATATACAAGACGAAGAGGTGATCCAAGTCGTCCTTCCCTTCTCTGAACGGATCATGCTTTTCCCTATCGACAAGAGGTTTGAGAAGGTTCCGGTTCCAGAGTTGTATGACGGAACAGGTGATCCGCTGGAACATTTGGATGTTTATGAATCTGCTATGTCGGTAAGGAGCGCATCAGGTCCAATCATGTGTAGAGTTTTTCCTCTGTCGTTGAAGAAGACTGCGCTGAGATGGTTCCAGACCCTACCTGCGAAGTCTATCAACACCTGGGCTGAGTTACGTAGTAAATTCATCACAAGCTTTACCACAAGTAAGGTTCAACCAAAGACGGAGGCGTCTTTAAAACAAATCCGCCAAGGACCCTCAGAGTCTCTGCGAGATTATATCAGTAAGTTCACAAGAGAAGCGTTGCTAGTCCAAGGTCTTCAACCCGGAGTCCAACTTATGCTGGCAAAAGATGGGCTCATACCACATTCTCCTTTTTGGATAGACTTATCCAAAAGAAAACCAAATAACATGGAGGAGTTTTTGAATCGTGCGGAGAGTTACATCAGTTTAGAAGATGAAGAAATGGCTTTGAAATTGAAAGATACGGTATCGACAGATCAACCACAGAAGGAGCAAGGGCAGAAGAGTAAAAATAAAGAAAATAAAGGCAACAGAGAGCCTTTCGGACGATATACATCCTATACCCCCTTAAATCAATCTCGCGAGAAGATTATGAACGAGATTCTCCATGTCGAGATGTACGAAGGTGGCATGAGGAGACCAAGACCTCAGAGGACAGGGCCCAATACCGACAAGACCAAATATTGCAGATTCCATAAATCTCATGGCCATGATACAAACCAATGCCTCAATTTGAAAGATTCCATCGAGGAACTCATCCAGCGGGGGAAACTTCGAAGATTCAAGAAGGAGGCTGATTATCAGTCAAGAAGGGATAACACCCAGGGTCGGGGACATAACGAACGAAAGGAGGAAAGACGACACGAATCTAGCCGACATGACAGAAGCAGATCTCGAACGAGGTCCCCTCGTCCAGAAAGGTCGACATCTAAGAGGCCATCTGAAAAATCTCCACCTCACGATTCTCATCGAGAACGTAGAAGCGTCTCTCGACATCACACTCCATCTCGAGAAGAGCCTTCCTCTTCAAAACATCCAGTGATCTATGTGATAGCAGGGGGATTCGCAGGAGGAGGAGAATCAAGCAATGCAAGGAAAAGGCATTTGAAAGAATTTATGTCGGCATCATCTTCCTCCCATCCGCGAGGTGGCACGCAACGAAAACTTCCCCCATTGATTTTTTCAGAAGATGACTATGGCCCAGTCATCCCAGGACATAATGATCCGATGCTTATAAAGGTCATGATGGCAAATCATGAAGTCAGGAGAGTCTTTATCGATCAAGGAAGCTCGGCAGACCTTATGTTCATGAAGACTTTCCACCTCCTCAACATTCCTAAAACAGATATGATTCCATATAAAGGGGGCGATTTGATTGGGTTCACAGGAGATAAAATCCAGCCTGCCGGATATGTAGAACTCCTCGTGACATTTGGTGAAACTCCTTTAACCAAAACCACTAAAGTACGGTTTTTGGTGGTTAACTGCCCGGCGACTTATAACGCGATCTTAGGAAGGCCGACTCTCAACACAATTGGGGCCATCATCTCGACCAACCATTTGATGATGAAATTTTGGAGCGATGACGGGAAGGTGATCAGCTTGCGTGGCGATCAAGTAATGGCACGTTCTTGTTATAAGGAATCTTTGAAAATTTCCAAGACAGAGAAGACAACTCCACCGGAGAAACGCGAGGAACATCCATCATCAGTTGGGATAATGTTGACAGACTTGGATGTCAGGGAAGACTTCAAAGAAACCCGTCCTATTCCCGATGGAGAATTTAAAACATTTCAGATCGGATCCAAACCCGACCAACAGTCCAAATTGGTTGTGGATTATCAGAAAAAGTTGAAGAAGAACTTTGCGCCCTTATTCAACAAAACGCCGACTTATTTGCCTGGACCGCCGCCGATATGCCAGGTTTAGACCCCGAGGTCATTTGTCATCGGCTCTCCGTGGATCCGAAAGTCAAACCAGTCGAGCAACGGCGAAGAAACATCTCGGTGGATAGAGCAGAAGCTGTAAAGCAGCAAGTAGTGGAACTACTCGACGCCGCCTTTATCCGAGAAGTCAAATACACGACTTGGTTGTCTAATGTAGTTTTGGTTAAAAAGTCAAATGGAAAATGGCGAATGTGCGTCGACTATACCAATTTAAATAAAGCATGCCCTAAAGATTCTTACCCCTTGCCTAATATCGACCGATTGGTCGACAAATCTTCTGGTTTTCGCCTCTTATCTTTTATGGATGCATATTCGGGATATAACCAAATTCCAATGTACCCTCCTGACCAAGAAAAAACGGCGTTCATGACTGAAGGAGCAAACTATTGTTATAGAATGATGCCATTTGGACTTAAGAATGCGGGGGCAACTTATCAGAGGATGATGAATATGGTTTTTCAACGTCAAATTGGTCGAGTGGTGGAGGTTTATGTAGACGATATGATAGCAAAAAGCCTGACAGACGAGACTCATACTCAAGATCTCGGCGAAGTCTTTGACCAACTCCGTCGATATAATATGAGACTCAATCCCAAGAAATGCACCTTTGGAGTTCGCGCAGGGAAATTCCTCGGTTTCATGCTTACGGAGCGAGGTGTAGAAGCTAATCCTGATAAATGTCGCGCCATCCTCGACATGAAAAGCCCCACCTCGGTAAAAGAAGTTCAACAATTAACAGGGAGGATCGCCGCATTAACAAGGTTCATTTCGAAGTCCGCATCCCGGGCACTCCCATTCTTTCACCTCTTAAAGAAAGGAAAGTCTTTTGATTGGAACGATGAATGTGAAGAAGCCTTTCAGCAAATAAAGGTAATGTTATCATCACCACCCGTATTGTCAAGGCCAAATGTAGGAGAAACACTTTACTTATATCTCTCAGTTGGGGAGGAAGCGATTGCCGCAGCATTGATCCGAGAACAAGAAGCCACTCAACTTCCAGTATTCTTCATCAGCAAAGCCCTGCAAGGAGCAGAACTGAGGTACCCAAAGGTAGAAAAAATGGCGTTAACACTTATCACAGCAGCTCGTCGACTTCGACATTACTTTCAAGCTCACCCAGTCATTGTGAGAACCGATCAACCGATTAGACAAATCCTTCACAGACCAGACCTGGCCGGTAGGATGGTATCATGGGTTGTTGAGTTATCCGAATTTGGAGTGACTTACCAGCCTCGGCAAGCAGTCAAGGCCCAAGTCCTTTCAGACTTCATAGCCGAATTAACTCCGACAGCTGAATCTCCTGATAGTTGGTGGGATGTGCATGTTGATGGATCCTCAAATAAAAAAGGAAGCGGAGCAGGAATACTCTTAGAAAATGCAGAAGGTGTCATCTTGGAGCATTCTTTGAGCCTATCGTTCCCAACATCCAATAATCAAGCCGAATACGAATCAATGATAGCAGGATTGAGAATGGCGACCGAGGTCGGGGCGAAACGAGTTCGTGTCAACAGCGATTCACAGCTAGTAGTCTCACAGATCAACGGCACTTACCAAGTAAAAGATCCCATGCTGGAAAAATACCTTGAAGTCGTCAGAAATCTATGCAGTAAATTTGTCGAGGTTGAGATAAATCACATCCCCAGAGAAAGAAACGCCAGGGCCGATATACTTTCAAAACTCGCCAGTACAAGGTCGTCAGGAAATAACAAGTCTGTGATTCAAGAAGTAATTTCAGCACCAACTATCGTCATGTCAATAGATGAAAAGGGGATATGCTGGTATGAAGATATACAGAAATACCTTCAAGATGGAACCTTACCTGACGACCCTGACAAGTCGAAGCGTATTTTGAGGCAGGCGGCGAGGTATTGTCTGATAGACGGAGTCTTATATCGAAGAGGCTTAGCACAGCCACTCATGAAGTGCATATCAGGAAACATTATCGAATATGTCATGGCCGAAGTACATGAAGGCATATGTGGACATCACCCTGGAGGTCACTCATTATCTCGGAAAATCTTGAGGGCAGGATATTACTGGCCCACCATGGAAGTCGACTGTGTTCTGTATGTCAAAAAATGCCCATCCTGCCAGAAACATGCTGACATCCACAAAGCACCCGCCGAAGCTTTATGGTCCATTTCCGCCCCTTGGCCATTTTCATGGTGGGGAATTGATATACTGGGCGCATTCCCAACAGCTCCAGGACAATTGAAGTATCTCGTTGTAGCAGTAGATTACTTCACCAAATGGATTGAGGCCCAACCATTAGCTAAGATCACGGCAAAAAACTTATCCAAGTTCTTTTACCGATTCATCATCTGCAGGTTTGGAATTCCCAACACAGTGGTATCCGACAACGGCACACAATTCATTGATAAAGGATTTCGAGGTTTGATGGCAGATTTTCACATAACACACAGATTTTTCTCAGTGGAGCATCCCCAAACAAATGGACAGGCCGAAGCGGCCAACAAGGTAATCCTTAAAGGCCTTAAGAAAAGGCTTGAGTCGGCAAAAGGACTCTGGGCTGAACAATTACCCAATGTTCTATGGGCTTATCACACAACCCCACATTCAACTACGGGAGAAACGCCATTCAGATTGGCTTATGGAGTTGATGCCGTCATTCCAGTAGAGATTGGCGAAGAGAACTTTCGACTTCATGCCTATGATAAGAATTGTAATGAAGGGAGGATGCGAGAAGAATTGGATCTAATAGAGGAAGTACGCGAAAGAGCCTCAATCCGAGAAGCGGCAATTAAATTACAGTCTGCAAGACGTCGACAAAAGAGCCTCATTCTGCGTTCCTTTGAAGTCGGGGATTTGGTCTTAAGAAGAGCCGATGTCGGCAATAGAAATGCGACTCAAGGGAAGCTAGCCGAGAATTGGGAGGGGCCTTACCGTGTCATCTCAAAAACAGGAACTGGGGCATATAAAATAGAAACTTTACTTGGAATTCCATTACCACGAACTTGGAATATCGACAAGCTCCGGAAATACTTCAGCTAAATGTTTTTGAATAAATAAAGATTCAGTTTTCATATTCAAATCTCGGGCTTAGTCCCTCGACTTAACGCTTCGCGTCGAGGATACGCTCCTCGGGCAATCTCGGGCTTAGTCCCTCGACTTAACGCTTCGCGTCGAGGATACGCTCCTCGGGCAATCTCGGGCTTAGTCCCTCGACTTAACGCTTCGCGTCGAGGATACGCTCCTCGAGCAATCTCGAACTCAGTCCCTCGACTTAACGCTTCGCGTCAAGGATACGCTCCTCGGGTAAAGTCGAGCGTCATCCCTCGAGGAAGAATATTTAAACTTTACCAAATTCGAGGATAAGTTCCTTGAAATATTCAGGTATATACAAAAAGTTACCCTTGATGATTGTCGATATAATTTGTTCATAACAAGAAATACTTGAAACAAAACATTCAACGTCATTATCATATATAAACCTAGTCAAAATATTTAGAACACAAAAGAATGCTAGACTACTGGCCCTTCATGCTTCAATATCACTCGAAAGGAGACTTTATCTTCCTACTCAGTTTCTTCATCTGCTCGAAGTTTTGGGGTACTCGGAATCACATCTCCAGGGGTCCCCTCAATGTCACCAGTCGGAAGAACATCGTACCATTTTCCATCTTTGACAGTACAGACTGTCGACATCCCCTTTGTATTCAAGCTTACTTCAGGGTTAAGAAACTTCATCTGTTTTATGGCCTCATAAAAATACAAAGCAGAAGCATCAATCCATAATTTCTCAGCCTGCACCCTCTCTGAAGTCTCTTCAGCTAATTTGACTTCCAATTCTCTTACTTTCTCTTTTAGCTCAATATTTTCTTTTTGAGCAAGAGATTCCGCTTCAGAAGCAGATGTTGCGTCACTGCGAGCTGAAGTAAGCTCAGCAGAAGCCAATTCTGCCTTTTTCTCAGCATCCTTCTTCTCGGCAGTTAAAACTTCGACTTGTTTACTTAGAGCGAGGTTCTCTTCATAAAGTTTATCCTTTTCCACCCTCATAAGTCGAACCTCGTTAATAGCTTCTTGCATCCGAAGCTCATCAGCTTCAAGTTTTCCCTTGACTTTTTCTAACTCTTCCTTCAAAGGCAAGAGCGCATTTAAGTCACGCACCGAGCAGGCAAAGTATTGCCACATCATTGCAAACCTCATTGCCCAACTCGACGCGTGATTCATAAACTCGGTTATTTCTGCCTCAGACTTGTTAACAAATAGATTTTGAGCCTGAACTACCAAGTAGCGCCGAACCTCCTCTTTGGTCATGTTCGAAGGAGGCAAGCTACTACAGGATGGCCCTTCCCCTTCCTTTGAAGTATCTTCAGAATACCAAGAAGAAGCTCTCTTCACTTCTTCGTTACCTTTCCTTTCTTCAGGTGTCTTGAAAACAGGGACACCACCAATTTTAGCACTGCTCGAAGCCCCTAACTTTGGCCTCTTCACTATTGTCGGGTCAATAATCTCGACATCAGCAGTCTTCTTCTGGGCTTCCTGCTCCTTCCTTTTTAACAGTTTCTCGGCAAGTTTCGCCCTCTGTGCTGCCGCCATAGTTTCTGCAAAAGAAGATAAATGATTAAGCATCAACACAAACTTTAGAGATAAGTACGAATTA